>CAJHNH020005591.1:197500-385000 GCA_905116865.2 Candidula unifasciata
AAGATAGAAGATCACACTAGACAACATAAAAATCGAAAGCTATAGTTACCATGCCGGGTGCCTAGTTGACCATGTTCTTAATGCACTTGTATCCATGGCGAGGCGCAGATGCCGTCTGGAGGTGACAAGTTCAATTCCCGGCACGGTAACTATAGCTTTCGATGTTTATGTTGTCTAGTGTGTTCTTCTATCTTTCTACTTCTTTTTATGAGTGCCGATCAATACACTTTCTGTTACCTGATTAATTCATAATATTTAACGGCCTCAAAGGTTCCCCCTCTGTTTGTTTATAGGAACTTCAAGTGAAGTGGACACATAGGGCTAGACCTACATTTTATAGACCAACTGGCAGTGGGTGAGTGATGTGGTCAGCATCATGCCGACCACCTTTACCTTCCAGGACTGTTTCTGGTACCTACTCAAGGCTGGGTCGACCTGAGAACCAAAATTTAGTTTTTAAATGCCTGGCTCTGTCAGGACCCAGACCTATGACCTTCCGATCCATGGGCGAGTGTCTAGCCGCTACACCATGGTGACCTTCTCTGTCTTGTGTACTTTTATGAAATTCTAACATAGATGAGTTTCCATGCCGTGAAGTCAAAGTGTTCAGCATCTTCTCCCTCTGCCTCTTCTCCCCTCCAACTTTCCAGCCATCATGATGAACTTCAGTTTTCTCCTTACAACATGGTCAAAGAATGTAGATTATCTCTTTCTGATGTGGAAGCCCCAGGAACTAAAATAATTAAAAAGTATTGTGCTATATTAATATCCTACGGCAGACAGAGGAAATCCACAGGTCACGGGACAGTTTAATTTTTCAGGGGGTGGCTGATAGGCTGAGTGCATTTGTGGGACCTATGCTGCACTGTGGGTTGGGGTAAGGACCAGTTCCAGATGTTTTGGGGTCGTTAAAAGCATCAGAAAGCTGGGAAACCCAGTATTACAGCCCTATAAAATGTTGGACTGTCCTGTGACATCATTTGGGGTCAGATATTAATAAAGAACCAAAAGTACACAACTCCAGCAGTTTGGGGAATCACGTCATTACCTGGGCTCTCTGGAACAAAGTAGGTTTCATTTCATATTTGTGCTCCATGATGTCGTCTGCCATATCTTGAGAGATATCAATTTGAAGATTTGGTGGTAAATATGAGTTAATAAAGCAATTTATAATGGCATTGATCTTCCGTTGCACTGTAGTCTCCCCCTTTTTCTTTTTATGCATCAACTGTTGCAAAGAAAGCAGTCACACAATATATAACACAATCAGTTTTCAACATAAGTCACAGAAAGTTAAGATCAATTAACTCTTTCAGTCCCAGAGGGTTTAGTATCAGAGACCCAAAGAGGTAGTCAAGAGAGACATAAAATGGGCGCATCTTGCGTTCATTGGATTTCTAGATAGAAAATGAAAAACACATGATGCATTCAGTGGGTCTGAAATAGTTCAGAAACAACATCGCTGCAGCCTGGGACATTCTCATGGGCTCCAGCTCATATTCCAGTTTTGGTGGTGTCAGTAGTGGAATGGACTGCATGTCTCTCTTGCCTTTTCCCTGAATACTCAGTCTCACATAGATCTGATGATCGCTGCCTGCTGCATTATTCTTTTCCGACCATGATGATCTATTTGAATATCTGAGGCTGTTAACATCAGCATCTATGTACCACATAATAAAGCTCGCACCTGATGCCTCTTCAAAATCTGTTGCTAAAAGGCAGAACAGGATTAGGGAAGAAGAAAAAGAAGAAGACGAAGGAGGAGGAGGAAAAGAAGAAAAAAGGAGGACTAGAGGAGGAGGAGAGAGAAAATATTTTAATGTAGCTAAAACATTTTAATTGTCTCTCTTTTATTTCTTTCAGTCATTATTTTCAGTTGTAGTCTTTCTGGAGCTGGAACTTTCTGGAACTTTCTAGAACTTTCTAGAACCTCTATATTTTAGTGTTCTTGTTTCCATGAAAGCGGTATGGCTGTACTTGTTGTCCTGATTATTTGAAGCCAGATGATCAAGTATTGAATGTCTTTTAATAGCTTAAAACAAACCATTTGCCAGTTCAAATACATGACAGCAACAGGCTCTACCGCTGGATACAGCAGGGAAGTTCATGTGTTTGTTAGTACCCGTGTAATTATTAATTGTTCAATGTTTTGCGAAATGTATATGTCATCCGTCTTAGCGCCCTTAGCAACATGGACAAACTATATGCGAATATGGCCACCCATAAAACTTTTGTGCCAGAATACAAAGGGGTCAGAGAAATCCAGGGCTGTACATACATGTCCAATCTCTCTCAGATGATCTCCCTTGAGAGTTTGGTCTAATTGTATGAGTTACTGGCAACATCGGAACTGGAACTCTTCATTAGCTGCTGAAGATGGGAACAGAGCACCTATGGGAGTGTCCTGTTAGCTACTATGTTGATTCTTAATGCAAAATTAACATCTTTTCCATGAAATACGACCTATTCTTCTGTTTATCCACACTTGCAGAAAAACTCAATTCGGTTTTCTGGTTTATTATCCAAGTCTCTGCACCATAACTGAGAATATATAACATTTGATGAGTCTCAGTTTTAATGTGCTGATGTCTCTAGCTGTCAACTACAATTTTTTCTATCATACTATTAATTTTCATCACCTGTTAAACTCATTCTAAAACTTTAAACCATGAAAGTCACACATTTTTTCCACCTCACTATTAATTTTCACCATGTTGAATCAATTATTCATTATTGGATTCGTTCAGCTCATACCCTAAGATGTGACCTTGGTTGAATAGTAGCTTGTGCTCTTGCCTGCTAAGTACATGGTGCAGTTTCAATACCCAGCAGAGACATAAGAATCCAGCTTCATAAGAATCAGTACCATATAACATCTTTAAGAAGGCAAGGTGGTAATGGAGGTGTTATAAGTCAGTTTATGAAATACTGAGAGGGAAAGACAAACAGCCACCAGACTCTGAATCATTACGGCAGACAGAATCATTACAGACCCTTCTCTTAGGTGTGGCAGAGGTACAGCTGGCAATGGACTGGTGACAGGTCGCAAAGACAATTCCATGAGCCTTAAAAAAATGCTTCTCCTTTCTTCTCCATATAAGCTCCTGATGTACCTCTATTCTTTTGTAAGAATAAAGAAATGCTAGTGAATATCAAAGCAAAAAGTGTGTCACACACTAGCAAATCCTTTAGTAAGTGGCAGAAGTCTTATACTTTTGTTGCTTTCAGCCATTTATCTTGTACCCTACAACATAATCCACAACTGTATGATTATTTTTTATGTGTCAGGTTTTGAAACCCTACTCACACCCACCCACGCATGCAACCCACGTACGCACGCATGAGAGAGAGAGAGAGAGAGAGAGAGAAAGAGAGAGAGAGAGAGGGAGAGATGAACAAGCCCCTGACCCTTACCTTATACTTCTGCACCTCTAACCAAAACAAAATGTCATTCTCCAGAAATCCTCCGGACAAGGACACAAACTTCTTAAACTGTGAACAGGAAGTCGGGTTCTTCAAAGCTCGTTGTAGCAGGAACACCTCTCTGATCCACAAAGCCCATCTACTCCCTAAGTGCTGTTGAAGATATTTGGTCACATTATATAAATGATCACTTTGCACGAGAGATGTGTGCACAGAGTTATCAATGCAGACAGACACAGAATTACGGAGAGCAACACAAGACAGGCAATAATAGACTGGAATGAACAGGATGCTTCACAAGTAGCCTGAGGGTTTAAAGGTTTAAGGATGATGTTATCTACACTATTTCAGTTCCATGTTTCTCTCATTGTTACGGATACTCTCTTAAATTCCAGCACACTTTCAACACCATGTTTCTCTCATTGTTAAGGATGCTCTCTTAAATTCCAGCACACTTTCAACACCATGTTTCTCTCATTGTTAAGGATACTCTCTTAAATTCCAGCACACTTTCAACACCATGTTTCTCTCATTGTTAAGGATACTCTCTTAAATTCCAGCACACTTTCAACACCATGTTTCTCTCATTGTTAAGGATACTCTCTTAAATTCCAGCACACTTTCAACACCATGTTTCTCTCATTGTTAAGGATGCTCTCTTAAATTCCAGCACACTTTCAACGCCATTTTTCTCTCATTGTTACTGACACTCTCTTAATTAAATGCCAGCAAACTTTCAACACCATGTTTCTCTCATTGTTACTGATACTCTCTTAATTGCAGCACTTTCAACACCATGTTTCTCTCATTGTTACTGATACTCTCTTAAATTCCAGCACACTTTCAACACCATGTTTCTCTCATTGTTACTGATACTCTCTTAATTGCAGCACACTTTCAACACCATGTTTCTCTCATTGTTACTGATACTCTCTTAAATTCCAGCACACTTTCAACACCATGTTTCTCTCATTGTTAAGGATGCTCTCTTAAATTCCAGCACACTTTCAACGCCATTTTTCTCTCATTGTTACTGACACTCTCTTAATTAAATGCCAGCAAACTTTCAACACCATGTTTCTCTCATTGTTACTGATACTCTCTTAATTGCAGCACTTTCAACACCATGTTTCTCTCATTGTTACTGATACTCTCTTAAATTCCAGCACACTTTCAACACCATGTTTCTCTCATTGTTACTGATACTCTCTTAAATTCCAGCAAACTTTCAACACCATGTTTCTCTCATTGTTACTGATACTCTCTTAAATTCCAGCAAACTTTCAACACCATGTTTCTCTCATTGTTACTGATACTCTCTTAAATTCCAGCAAACTTTCAACACTATGTTTCTCTCATTGTTACTGATACTCTCTTAAATTCCAGCAAATTTTCAACACCATGTTTCTCCCATTTATGAGTTAGTTCCCTTAAATTTTTGATTTAATTTTCATTTCTAATTTCTCCTTTTCAGAAACAATCATTTCAATCTGTTATAAATTGTCTAAAATAATTGGTTGTCTATCTATTAACTGATTTCTTCATTATCCAACAATCCTACCTGCATTTTGTTCCTTCATTTATGATCTTACATATTTCTTCACTTTTTTTAATGCAAATTATGTTTAGCTTTTTCATGGGTATGCAATATTCACTATCTTCCAAAACTTCAAAATTTTGCAACTCAACTCTGCCCCAGTACGCGGTGCATTTTGGGGGGTTTTTAAAGCCCCAACCTGATTGTCGTTGGGAGCCCTAATATATCTTAACAGTTGAACAGGGTTCTGGAATTGTGCACACTCGGATTTTCATTCAAATGGTGGTATTTTGTGTCACCTTGTGTCAATTGCAATGTGTTAATTGCCTTAGTTAATCGCCATGTGTTTATCGCCTTGTGTTAATCACCTTGTGTTAATCGCTTTCTGTTCATCGCCTTGTGTTAATCGCCTTGTGTTGATCACCTTGTTTTAATCGCCTTGTGTTCATCACCTTGTGTTAATCACCTTGTGTTCATCACCTTGTGTTAATCACCTTGTGTTAATCACCTTGTGTAAATCACCTTGTGTTAATCACCTTGTGTTAATCACCTTGTGTTAATCGCCTTGTGTTCATCACTTTGTGTTAATCACCTTGTGTAAATCACCTTGTGTTAATCGCCTTGTGTTAATCACCTTGTGTTAACAGATGTTTTTTTCATGGTCATAGTTTTTAATATTGTGTGCCTCACAATTATTAAAAAACTTTATTTTTTGTTTTGTGTAAAGCTGACATAGTTATAATTTTTAATATTATGAATCTAGCATAAGTATAGTAAAGAAACCCCTTTAGCACTAGTGATGCATCAAACATATGGCACTAGAACATATTTGACTGACTGACTGACTTTCTATCCCACTAGGACATCACACAAGCGATAAACACCCAATGACACAAAGTGCCACCATGCGGATGCGGATCGCCGTGGAGAGGTCCCAGAAACTGCGTTCAGACATTTGGCCATATTTATGGCCTGCCTATATTGCGGCCCCCGGCAAAAGCCAGGGTGGAGCTTCAAATAAAAAATTTCATCCTGAAAAGGACGATAGAGATTAGAACATATTTTAATAGACAGAGCAGTACTGAACTCTTTGTCCCAAACAACATATGGTGCATGATAGGATCCTTCGAGTAAGTCTCAACCACTGAACATTGTGTTCTCACACATGTTAATTATGGCCCGAGAATACAAGGAAATCTGGCTACCCAAGCGTCATTAGCCTCTGTGTTTAGCCTTAACTCTTTAAGTCCTAGAGGTAGTCAAGGGGTAGTCAAGAGAGACGTTAAATCGGCGCATTATGCATTCATTGGGCTTCTAGGCAGTAACCTGTAAGTATGAAGCATTCTTTGGGACTCAAAGAGTTAAGTTAGCTTTCAGAATTTTCCCCCTGGGAATTGGCCACCAAAACTTCTGGTACTGAAAGAATTAATGATTCCTCAAGTTACTATCATAATTGTTATTGTTTTATTCTGTCATACTATAATTTGTAATATTCTTATTTGACTAACTTATAGTAATAGATATTTCCAATAATAAATGAATTACTAATGAAAATTCTGTAGCTATATATTCAACGTTAAAGAAAACTACTTAAAAAATATAAGAAAATCTGTAAGCTCTATAAAAAAGGTTACATTTCTTCTTCTTCTTCTTCTTCTTCACGTTCACCAGCGGTAAACTCTGGTGGAAAGTTCTGCAGTCCTATTCGAACCTGAGTGTTGCATGTGCATCCGTTTTACAGATCTGACTCATTTGTAAGCAGACTGCTGGTTCCTTGCCTCTCAGGCAGATGCGCTCCGACTTTGAAGGAAGCTCCCAATTAGTCAGTCGACTCTTACAACATGCTTTTGGGTAGGCAGTGGGTCTATTCTTGATTTTCCTATAACAGGGCCCAGGAACCCAAACCAGGGAGGGTCAAATTTAATTTTAATGCTTTCAGTGACAAATCACAAATAAATGCAACACTTTAAGTGTGAAAAGTAAACCTTGTGAACACAAAATCTCAACGCAGAAATGCAAGCTAAACACAACAGAAGTTTCTGATTGGGTCCGTCAAAAATGGGTATGCAAGAATGATTATAAATTATTGATACTGTAATGTTGACTGAAAGTTTTGATGCCATTAGAAAGCTTGATCTCACTGAACTTTTTATATTCTGGTTAAAACCATGAGGGTTGAACAGGTATTTTTATGTGAAGATCACTTCTACAGAAAGTTGTGTGACAATAAGAATTCTAGTGTTAACCTTTAGGAAACCGTGCATCAACTGAAGAGGGTAAAACAAGTAAAAGGGAATGACCCAAAAATGATCAATCTCCATTTTTGAAGTTTAAGAAGTTAGTTAGTCAACAGATTATCCTCAATGCACATTGAACCATTCAATCCATAAGTGCTCCGATCTCCCCCATTCGGTAGATCCTGCATTGTGTGGTGGCAGACGACACCAGTCCTGCTATGGTTTTTTATTCTTTTTTGGCTTCCTGCATAGTGCTCTTATCTGGCCACAACTCTTTTAACATGTTGTTCTTGCAGTCTGGTCACGGTTTCAGATTCACTGTCATCACTTGAATCTTGCAAAAAAAAGCATTTTTAGTAGATAAAACTCAATAAATCCATCATCATCATGTAGCAGGTTCTTTGCAAAACATCGCTCTCATCATGATTCCCCTGTAAGAGATTCGGTCTCTCACCAGCCCTCCCACCTCAGTAACTTTCCTACCTAAGGTATGGTTTGAATCCTGGGCCCATCTTTGTACCGGCTGGACCCAATCACTCTTGCATGGTACCATACCTGCTATTATTCTTTCAAATTTCAGTTTCTAAGACAAGATACTTGTTACTAGCCAGTCTTTCTTGATGTTCACACATCTTTTAGGATGTCTGTATTTCTTAGCTTCTTTGTCCATGGTATTCTAAGAATCTTTCTACAGCATTTCAGCTCAGAAAGCCTTTATTTCCTACCCTGTGAGATAGTCCACAACTCAGATCCGTATCTTGCTACAGGTAAGATGGGAGATAATCCACGACTCACATCCGTATCTTGCTACAGGAAAGATGGGAGATAATCCACGACTCACATCCGTATCTTGCTACAGTGAAGATGGGAGATAATCCACGTAAAGATGGGAGATAATCCAGACCCACATATCTATCTTGCTACAGGAAAGATGGGAGATAATCCACGACTCACATCCCTATCTTGCTACAGGGAAGATGGGAGATAATCCACAACTCAAATCTCTATCTTGCTACAGGAAAGATGGGAGATAGTCCACGACTATTATGCTTATTAATAAACCTGAGAACAATATAACTAGAATGTCTTTGCAACGGAACCCACAGGGTCCTAAAAATAAAGGCAGACCAAAAAACACATGGAGAAAGGAGCTGGAGAGTGAAGTTAAAAAAAACAAAAGTGGCGAGGACTTGGCGTGAGCTGCATGCAACAGTGAAGGTTAGAGCAACTTGGCATGAGGGGCTTGGCAGCCTTGACTTCCACTAGGGTATGATGTATGTTGAATTAGGAACTGACATCACAGCACTTGGGACACTTCCATAAGTGCTCAGTCCCCATCTTCAGCAGCAAGCAAAGAGTTCAAATACCGACGGCACCAGTAACTGTCTGATTGTATATCCGTCTCATCCTTCCCCTGAGTGTTGAGCGCTGGCCAGATCCCCTGGTAACTCCTCACAGCGCCATTCTCCACAGACCGTAATGATCTATCTGCGCCTCCGCACTGTTCACTCATTCCCAAAGGGCCCTCACAATATCAAGCTTGTCATACATCAGAACACCACCAAATGGTACAGAGCCAGCTAGTCTATCTGCCTGCTCATTTCCCAACGCAACTGCATCACCTGGAGAAAATATCCAAAGGATGCTAACTACCCAGGGACCTCTGAAGTGATGCTTGCCATTTTGCACGAAGCATGCCTGACTCCACCTTTCTCAACATGCTCTGTGAGTCAGTTACAATGACGACATGTGTGTACAGCTGATTCTCAAGCCAGCGGAAGGCAGCAGAGACTGCGTCCACCTCCATTCTCAAAATAGACTTGATATCATATGCCAGACTTTGTTGCGCTAGGCGACGTCCATTCACTTTTGCAGTGAACCCCCGTGCACTTCGTCTGCCTCTCATACAGAGCCATCAGTATAGACAATCACATCACTTGGGCGGGAATTGTCATGAATCATTTGTTGAACTTCGGATTCTGTAGCACCAGCCAGTCTCTGCACTCTAGACCTAACATGATTAGAACCTTACACAAGTCTGAAACTTAGACACCTTGACCCACTGGGGGATAACAGGCAGAAGAAGAAGATAAAGAAGATACATCCACCCCCATAGGTTTTTTTATTTAACAATTTTTTTTTTAAAAACCGCAATCCACTAAGTGTGGAAAAACGCGTTTACTCTTACCTCTTCTGAACCAGATGACTGTCTAATAATATTCTCTATTAATCCCATCGGTGTTATCAATTTAGCATGCTTTTGTAACAACAAATCCCATCGTGAGCATGATATTGTTTTCTTCGCAGGTTCTTTCCCTCTTGGCATGCCACTCTTACTCTCTTTAACGTGCAGTTTGCCTGTTTGGCTTGCTGTTGGTGGTTTAAACCCAGCTAAGGTCTTATGTGATGGTTTTTGCACTACACTTCTTGATTCGACAGGGGGCAGCACCTTATATGCAGACAGCTGTTAAAGTAATTTTTAAAAAGTAAATGAACCTCTTTCATGCAGTCTTAATACGTGCTGGGTATTTGGTAAAAAAAAAAAAGGTAACAGCCACTTTTCCATGCCTTGTCAAGGCATTTGGGGTATTTGGTGAAAAGATTAAAGATACCTTCCACAAAATTGTGTATTTTGGTTAAAAGGTCATAAAGATTATTCCATGACTGGTCATGGTATAATAGAGATACAATGGAAGGGTAAATGTCAGATCCACACTTCATCATGTACTGGGTATTCGGTTACAATGTAAAAGGCTATTCATTCCATGCCACGTTAAAGTATACCAGGTATTTGGTAAAGTAAAAGACCCTTTTCCACGCCTTTCAGGTGTACTGGGTATATAGGGCTAGACCTATATTTTATAGACCAACGGCACAAGATGGGTGATGTGGTCAGCACCACGCCAGCCACCTTTACTTCCCAGAACTGCACCTGGTACCCACTCAAGGCTTGGTCAATCTGGAAGCCAAGGTCATTTTTTTTAAAAGTCAGGCTCCGCCAGGGAGCAAACCCACGACCTTCTGATTCACAGGCGAGCGTCTAACGACTATGCCATGGCGACTCTCCAGGTATTTGGTACAAAAGTAAAAGATGCTCTTCCACACTGTGCACCGTGATGCATATTTAGTACAGCGCGATGAAGACTACTGAAGTTTGTTTATCCCTGGCAATTTTTCTCGCTTGAACTTATCTGGATAAGAGGAATTTCTGATAAGAAGAACCCCTTCTTGGGTCCCCGGTAAGTTCTCCTTATCAGGTCTGCACAGTATATCCTTTTACAATATGTGAAGTGTAGCACTGGTCATCTCATTTGTCCAGAGCCTGCTGACTTCCTCTCTCTTCTTACTGTTCTTAACATTCTCTGGCTGTAAACTCCAGCGGAAGTTTCTGGTTGTTTGTCCACTTCTGGACATTGGTCTTGAGTTTCGCACTCTGGCTCATCTGTATGCAGACTGGCATATCAGGCAGAGGCGCTCCGACATGGAAGAAAACACCCCTTATTAGTCACCTATTATTAAATGGTTTGGAGGGGGGGGGCAGTGGGTCAATTACCCCCCCCCCCCCCCCATCCCCAAAGGGGGGGCCTAGAGTTCACACAGGGACTGACTTAGCAAATTATGGATTAGTGAAGGCTATCAATGTAGCCCTCTGAACAGATCCACAGGTGATCTGATCTCCTCCTCAGCCTCTCCACAAGTATAAAAACAACTGACCATTCCCGTATCTGATACTATCATTTAAGCCCCTCACAACTTGTTGTATTTCATCACCACTTAACTGTTGGATATGATCATAGAGTACACCCTCTGGTTCATTGCATTATTTCTACTGCCTAGCAATTACACCTCTATGTTGATTACATTACGGGCATTAAGTTTTCATACACATTCAGTAATTAGTGAAGCTCAGGACTCTTGTCTGTTATAATTCCTGTTTAAAAAAACTGACCCCTGAGTAAACTTAGTCGAATAGCCCTGATTAAACCATTAAATTTGGGACACATAAAACCGTCCATAATTGTAAGTGAAGCTGTCTTCTGCAGGGTTGAACTGACCAACATTTTTTTTAAAAATGTGTTTAAAGAACCCACTAAGTAATCAATCAAGATCTCTAGGTTTGCCACTGGCGAAAATGTGACCTCACATTTTAATAGTCCAGGTGATGGGTGATGTGATGTGGTCAGTGACTGACCAGCCACCTTACATGCACTCTAGACTTACTACTACCCTAGTTACATGCACTCTAGACCTACTACTTCTCTGGCTACATGCACTCTAGGCTTACTACTTCACTAGCTACACACACTCTAGAGTTACTACTTCTCTAGCTACATGCACTCTAGACTTACTACTACTCTAGCTACATGCACTCTAGACTTACTACTACTCTAGCTACATGCACTCTAGACTTTCTACTACTCTAGCTACATGCACTCTAGACCTACTACTTCTCTGGCTACATGCACTCTAGGCTTACTACTTCACTAGCTACACACACTCTAGAATTACTACTTCTCTAGCTACATGCACTCTAGACTTTCTACTACTCTAGCTACATGCACTCTAGAATTACTACTTCTCTGGCTACATGCACTCTAGGCTTACTACTTCACTAGCTACACACACTCTAGAATTACTACTTCTCTAGCTACATGCATTCTAGAATTACTACTACTCTAGCTACATGCACTCTAGACTTACTACTTCTCTAGCTACACACACCCTAGGCTTACTTCTCAAGCTAAACACACTCTATACTTACCACAGATCTGGCATAAGAAGCTCGTGAGGAATCTGCATCGCTATCGGAATAAGGTATGCTCAATCGATCTTGCCCTTCCGATGACCAATAATTCAGATCAACAAACAGCTTATCCTTCTTCTCAATCACAGATTCAAATGCCTCTTCACCTTCATTAATCACTTTTATCATATTAAATGAAAGTCTTTGATTAATTGCAGCCATATCATCATCATCCGAGATTATGCTGGAGTCAATGAGATGCCGCTCCTGAAAGTCCCTTGAGATTAGAAAAAGGGGCAGGTGTTTGTTCTCCAATCGAGCTCTAACATACTTTTGAGCTTTTAGTATGCTGTTAAAATGAGGCTTATCTTCTAGAAATTTGCCCCATCCACCACCGACTTCCATCACCTAAGAGAAAAATTGCAGAAAAACCAGCAGGTCAGGAAATATGACCGAAGCGTCTCAAAGGTAAGACTGTAAGGAATATTGGTCCTTTTCTTTTATTTCACCCCATCTCGGGGTCTCCAAGATTTCATAGGCAATTCTTGGAAAAGTCCTATACTATAGGAGTGTTAGGGCATAAAATGAACACCAACTAATATCAAACCCCCCCCCCCCCTTTCACGTTCAAATGAACTTTTCCAGGAATTTCCCATAAAGTCTCAGAGACTGGAACTACTGAGTTTAGTGCTCCTGGTGACACTGTGAGCTGTGATTATGGGTTATTGACTGAGTTTTAGATTTGTACATATTGGCAATAATGGGCAATGTATTTTTCTTTGTTGTGTTCTTGAGAGAAGGCGTGAGCTATAGCTGCTATTTATTTGCAGGCTGGGGCTGCAACTTTGCCGAGGACATATGGAGAATGGTCAGGAATAGTTTTAATCTACTCATCGCCAAGCTATTTGTTAAATGACGTTGATTTTCAGCGATGATGCCTGGTCTCGCAGTGTGTTTAAGGAGGCATGAACCTTATGGTTTGCCAGATCAAATTGTGTGGGTTTTGCTGACCGAGGACACTTTGTATGGCTACGGCATTAACTAGAAGTATCCAGCGTATCTGACTCAGTTTGTGACTGGAATCACTGGCATAGGCCGTTGAGCAATTATGGGCCAAGCTCGTTTGCTGTGATGCCGGAACCGTAACAACTAACTAACTAACAGGTCTTGAGATGGGATGAAAGAAAAGAAAAGAACCGGAATATTTTCAGTACGTTTTCTTTTGTGTTTATTCAAAATGTTTTCACACAGAGCAAAGTAAATCAAATCTCTATTTACACACCAGTGAACTATTGAGCATAAAATGCCCGATGGCACCATGCACATGTGAACACTTTATCTTCAGATCCAAAGGCTTCCACAGATATTTTCTGTCAACTCATGCCAAATCATTTTATCCTTAGCCATTCTGTGCCACAACGAATGTCGTTTCATAATTTTGACATGTAAAGTTCACTTCATCTGTATATGATTCGGAACCAGACCTTTCTGGATAATTCCAGGGGTAATATAATATTCTTACTGTTCTCTGTTGCAGACAAATGTTTTGTTAACTCTTTGTATGTCAATTGTTAGTTTAACCAACACTGTCAAATACTGTCTTTGTTGACCTCAATCAGACCAAGAATGTACACCTTCTGCTCGACTTATGACCTATGTGACTTATGACAATCCACACTTATGACCATCCACACTTATGTCCGTCCACACTTATGACCATCATTAAAAAAAAATGTTGGTACAAATAAAAATATTTACAGACTGCCATGTGTAGAATATGAAAAATTACCTTATTTTGTCCATCCTTTCCGGCAGGACTATTTGGCCCAAAGAAATACTTCTTGTTCAGGTAATTCTTTTTAATTTCGATGGCCCTCTGGTCTCGAAGGGCACTGTCATCCGGTGCTGTCCTCCTCCAGGCCTCCATATCCATCCAACACTGAAATGACAGCATCTTATGAAATGACATTGCTGTAAATGACATTGCTGTAAATGACATTGCTGTAAATGACATTGCTGTAAATGACATTGCTGTAAATGACATTGACATTTCTGTGTGTCATTGACATTTCTGTTACAGTGACCTTTCTGTGAATTATGCAGACACGTCTATATATTTGAACAAAGAAGACACAAACAATAGATTGCACAATTTATTACCTGGCATATTTGGCTGTATCTCGTCAGGTGCATACTACAGTAACAATTACATAAATGAAGGACATAAGTGAATACTTAATAACTAAAGTACAATTTCAAGAACGATCAAACATGACTGCCTGTTTTTACCAGGGCACCCGTAAAGACAGAACCATCTCTTTTTGTCCAGATTTTAGAAGGTGGCGTGCTATTGCAGAGAGGTGATTTTTGCGGCACGTGGTGACTAAAGACAAATCATTTCAAATCCTTCATACGTCAACCAATGGCTTATCGCTAAGATTTCTCAAAGCTTCAGCGATTCATCACCTGCGCCCGGAACTCTGTATTCAGAAAGAGATGGTTCTGTCTTTACGGCTGCCCTGGTAAAAACAGGCAGTCATGTTTGATCGCTGTTGAAATTGGGGTTGAGACCCCAACCTTCAACTGGATTGCTGGGAAGAACAGGGTCCACCACGTGAAGGTGAGGTAGGCTTGAGCAAGAGAGGCTAATAGACATTAAGAGCCTTGTATTGCACATCATTGCTCCATTAGGACCCCTAAAAATATATAAAAATTTGCAGGACATAAGGAGCCTTTCTTGGTAGTGGTGAAATGTCACAACTGAGCTTGTTTCAGGCACGCGGTGAGACATGATTTGATTGCAAAGGTTATTCTTCAAGGAACATTGGGGGATGGTCAAAAATAAAGAAGGCAATGAAGAATCTGGAATTACAACATCAAGAAACGGACAGGAAAAACAGAGAAAGATGACGTGTTTGGTGTAAAAGTGCTTCCATCAATACGTCTTTACGACCCTAAGAGGTCAAAGGTAATATTATGTTAATTATAGATACCTTGAGATCAATTTCAGCACATCTCGGTATAAGAAACTGCCGGAAGTACTCAAGTTCTAGCTTGTTCTGTGCCAGCTTGGCCATGTTCCAGTTTGCGAATTGTTCAGGGACCCTTTGCAGGATAGAATCGTCATACACTGGATCAATATAACCCTCCATAGGGTCATCCGGTGTAAGCGGTCTCTGGAAACACAAGGATTTGTGTTGCAATTACAAGGATTTCTGTTGCAATTACAAGGATTTCTGTTACAAATATGAGAATTTATGTTATTAATTCAAAGATTCATGATTTAAATAGAAGGTTATGTGTTAACAATACATGGATTCATGTTATAAATACAAGAATTCATTTTACAAATATAAGGATTGATGTTAAAAATATAAGAATTTCTTTGGAAAATTCAAAGATTCATGTTAAAGATACAAGGATTCGTGTAAAAAAATACAAGGATTCATGTTAAAGATACAAGGATTCGTGTAGAAAATACAAGGATTCATGTTATAAATGCAGGCAGTTATTTTATAAATACAAGAATTCATGTTACAAATTCAAAGGTTAGTTGAGTATCCTTTACAGGATGTTGCAGAACCAACCCCAACAGCCCCTGGCTATTGTGTGGTTTTTCTAGGCAAATGTACGTCCAGTAGTTTGCCATTGCTTTCTGGACGGTCGGCTTCTTTGATACCCCTGTCGAAACTAACGCAAGGCGCATGGTTCACAGCTAGGATTGAACCTGGAATTACTAAATGTTCGCATCGACTTAGCCACAGAGCTGACACAACACAAATTCAAAGACTGATGTTAAAAATACAAGGATTCATATTACAAATACAATGATTCATGTGATCAATACAAGGATTGTGTAAGTTTTTAAGTTCTTCAGTTATTCAACACCACCCCCCTGCCCCCCCCCCAACCCCCCCTCCCCCCCACCCCCAAATTATATCAAGCCCTAGAACCCAGACAACGACTGTTGATTATATGACTATAATGGAGTTGTGGGTCCTCCAGTGATTTATTTCTGTATACAAAGGTATGACACATTTTGAACATGGCCTGGTTAAGAAAACCTGACAAAATCAGTGAGGCAAAACAAAACATGGTGAACTGACTTCCTTTATGAGTCCTAGTTTCTGCAGGTTGAGAATGTTGGTGTTCCTGGTTTCCAGGCGGCACTCTTTGAGAGTACGCTCCACCTGAAACAAACAAAACCTGGATTTAAATCTCTTAGTGCTGTGATCTGCAAACAGTACATTGATTCTCAAACAGTGAAGGGATTCTCAAACAGTGTAGTGATTCTAAAACAGTACAGTGATTCTCAAACAGTGTAGTGATTCTCAAACAGTGTAGGGATTCTCAAACAGTGTAGGGATTCTCACACAGTGTAGTGATTCTAAAACAGTGTAGTGATTCTCAAACAGTGTAGGGTTTGTCAAACAGTACAGTGATTCTCAAACAGTGTAGGGATTCTCAAACAGTACAGTGATTCTCAAACAGTGTAGTGATTCTCAAACAATACAGTGATTCTCAAACAGGGCAGTGACTCTCAAACATTACAGTGATTCTCAAACAATAAATTGATTCACAAATAGGGAAGTGATTTATTCAAACAATACAGTGATTCTCAAACATTACAGTGATTCTCATTCAGGGCAGTGATTCTCAAACATTAAAGTGATTCTCAAACATTACAGTGATTCTCATTCAGGGCAGTGAATCTCAGACATTACAGTGATTCTCATACAGGGCAGTGATTCTCAAACAGTACAGTGATTCTCAAACAGTGCAGTGATTCTCAAACAGGGCAGTGATTCTCACACAATACAGTTATTTCTCAAACAATACAGGGATTCTCAAACAATACAGTGATTCTCAAACAGGGTAGTGATTCTTAAACACTAAAGTGATTCTCAAACAGGGCAGTGATTCTCAAACAATGCAGTGATTCTTAAAGAGTGCAGCCATTTTCAAATAGTGCAGTTATTTTTCAACAGTACTATGATGCCTAAACAGTACAGTGGTTTCTCAAACAATACAGTAATTCTCAAACATGGCAGTGACTCTCAAACATTACAGTGATTCTCAAACAATAAATTGATTCACAAATAGGGAAGTGATTTATTCAAACAATACAGTGATTCTTAAACAACACAGTGATTCTCAAACATTACAGTGATTCTCATTCAGGGCAGTGATTCTCAAACAGTACAGTCATGCTCAAACAGTGCAGTGATTCTCACACAATACAGTGATTTCTCAAACAATAAAGTGATTCTCAAACAGGGCAGTGATTCTGAAACAGTGCAGTCATTCTCAAACAGTGTAGTGATTCTTAAACAGAGCAGTCATTCTTAAACAGTCAGTACAGTCATTCTCAAACAGTGTAGTGATTCACAATAACACATCTCCTACCTCACAATAACTCATCTCCTACCTCACAATAACTCATCCCCTACCTCACAATAACTCCTCACCCACCTCACAATAATTCATCTCCTACCTCACAATAATTCATCTCCTACCTCACAATAACTCATGACGTCCTCCTCCATGTATAACTTAAAAGCTTCAAAAAGCATTATCAGGGCCTCTTCTTCGGCTCGGTCAAACAGATCTTCATACGGAGGATTCAGGTTGTCCAGGATGAACAGTTTGACTTGCTCTGAGACGTTGATGCTCTGCGGTGCACCTTCAACAATGCACTGGGCAAATATTGACTGGGGAAATAAGCATGTATAAATAGAGACAAACAGGTCGGGTCCTTGTAAGGATGGGGATTTGTATTATTGTTAGGGGGGAAAATCTTAACATGCATTAGCCATGCGGCTAGACAACAAGATGCATACACATGTTGTGATTTTAACAGACTCTGAAAGCATGCTCAAAGATATGAAGACAGGGATGCTTCGAGCAGAGTGGCTAACTTCACTGGAAAGGTCACAGGGTGATAGCATACTTTGGATCTTTTCTCCAGGCCATGCTGCCATGGTGGGTAATGAACAGGCAGACAGATTGGCTGGATCCGCACCACTGGGTGGTGAATTGATACATGACACGGCAGATGTGGTCAAGGCCCTTTGGGAACAAGCATCAGAATCAGTAGAGAAAGAAGATTATTATGGTCTGGAGAGAATGAGGCACCTGGGTGTAACCAGAGGGTCTGGCCGGCTCACTACACTCAGAGGAAAGGCAAGACGGACTTTTAACCAAATTGTGACCGGTACCATTAGTATTGGAACTCTGCGTTGTGTGCTGAAGATAAGGACGGAGCATGCATGGGAATGCCCTGAGTGCTTTGATGTCAATTCTTGACTCAACTCAACTCAACAACTCAACCTAGCCATGTGGCCTTAAATCCCAGGCTCATGATTCTCTCAACCTAAACCGCCCTAAAAAAAGTTTTAACCAAAAAAAAAAACAATCCTGTGTGATGAGTTGAGTTGAGTCGAGAATTGACATCAGAGCAATCGGAGCATTCCCATGTGTGTTCCGTCCTCATCTTCAGCATCCAGCACAGGGTTCCAGTACTGATGGTACTGGTCACAATCTGGTTATATATCCATCATGCCTTTCCTCTGAGTGTAGCGAGCCGGCCAGACCCTCTGGTTATACCCAGGTGCCTCATTCTCTCCAGGCCATAATAATCTTAGTTCTCTACTGATTCCGTTGCTTGTTCCCAAAGGGCCCCTAGGTGATGATCTAGAAGATGGAAAGGCCCAGCACTTCCCACTCAATTGGCAAAATCATCAGTGGGAGCTGCTGTTGCTTTCATAAGCCTCACACAAGTATACAAGTATTTGCCTGTGATTTACACTAAGTTAAGAAGCTACTAAGAACATGAGGCAATGGAGGGACATGACGAGACAACAACATATCTTCAGAATGATTGTTCTGATACTGAGAGTAGGAGACAGTAGAAGGATGATCAGACAACATCAACAATATCATTCTACCTACTCTAGCATGTTTTAAACATCATGAAAAGATACACCAAATGAAAAGTTTAATTAGTAAGCTTCCCATTATAACAACAACAAATGTCAAGTGAGCTTTGTGGCTAAAAAGTTTTCATCAGCACATTACAAAATAAAACGCTGTTACAATTACAAAATAAAAATTCACGAAATGACCTGAGGTATATGCGAAAGAAATCCACATGCCTGGCCAGCTGAAGCTTGGACATTTGTGAACACAAAAAAATGATTCCTAGCCATCATTACCTAAAGCTGTGGTAGCAAGGGCCATAACACAAAAAATATCAGAGAAAGCTATGATGGACGTTAAGTCCCTTAGGCAAGTTGGGACCCATTATACTGATAAAGTGGTTCTTAAGACATTTAGCTCAGTTCCATGATAATCTTCCCACCGATCACCCATATACATACTAGCTCAATTCTGATTGGTCTGCCTTCAGTCATTCGACCTTCGCACACTACTACTGGGGTGTTCTGCAATGCCGATAATATCGCGTGTTGTATATTTAAGCGCGCCAGCCTTTTAACACTACAAAAACATTTAGAAACTGGGTCTAATACACAACCTCGCTAGAGAGTGCTGCAACCTATGTCACAGGCATTCTCTTTCTCTGAAGAAAAATGTAAATGCAAGACAAGCCAGAAAGAAAGCAACATAGCGGAAACCTGTAAACTCCCCCCCCCCCCCCCCCCCCCTCCCCGGGACAGCAGATAAGTCTAAAATATTTATGAATGAAACGTGACCTACTTTTTGGGGGATATTATTGTGGAACACACCAATATTTACACACTCTGTCACTGGAGTGGCTAGGCTTAATGACGTTTTTAAGCAACTCTACCTACCCTGGCATGTTTGGTAATCAGATGCAGGTCTAGTTTATCTTTATAAAACAGCCTCCTATAGACTTGAACCTTCTCCCAGAAGTCAAGACAGTTTAGCCAGTCCTGTAAAAAGAAGTCAATACATATATTCAAAGTGCCCTCTGTAGGTTGACTACAGTGGAATAGTGCATACACCAAATATTACGTGATGAGATCCCAATTCTCTTCCACAGTGCAACTCTCCACTGTCTGCCTGACACTCACAAGCATGATATTTTTATTTAAATTGCCTGCTTTGGCAATTAAAACCTGGTACATCATGAAGTGTGAAACGTTCACTCATCTCTAAGCCACAGGGTCACATAAATGTATTAACTCTAAAGAAATAAATAGATTTGAGACTGTTGAAACATTAAAAATTTAATAATCAAACAGACAATGTATTGATTGGCACTCATACAAAGAAGTAGAAAGAGGTGACAGGTTCGTTTTCCAGCATGGTAACTATAACTGTCAATTTTTATGTTTGTCTAGTGTATTCTTCTATCTTTCTACTTCTTTCTGTGAGTGCCAGTCAATACATTGTCTGTTTGTTAAATATGTATTAATTATAGAATAGCAATTTTTTACATATACATATGTACGGAGTGTTTGTAAAGTCTCACAACACTATGTATGTAGAACAAATGTGAAGAAACTAATGTGAAAAACATACTTGACGTGATCAAAACATTAGCTCTACAGTCAATTACAGAGCTTCTTCTTCTTCTTCTTCTTGTTCACCGGCTGTAAATTCCGGCGGTAAGTCGCCGTTGTTCGTCCAAAATGGACTTTTGGCTTTTACCTTGACCTGAGTTTTGCGTGTACATCCGTTTTACTGGCTTATTTGTTCGCAGTTCTCGTTCCCCGCCTCTCCGGCAGATGTACTAGGACTTCGGAGGAAAATTACAGAGTGAATCGCAGTGAATAGCTGTCGTCTGCTGGAGTCATTCTCTACGCTCATAAAATAGTCATGTCATCAAAAGAATCAGTCAAAATTACTGTTCAAGAAATAACAACAGATACATTTGAGAAGGTATTTGACAATATGAAGAGACTTTACAGTCATCACTTAAAGTCTGTGTGGACATTTCCAACACCTGTTGCAATGAATATTTCACTACGACTTACCACCTTTCCTCAGACAGCATTAGACCATTGCAGTAACTGTTTAACTAATGTAACGACCTTTTTTAAAGCTAATTTTCTTATGATGTCATGTACTTGGGTTTTTCAAATTTGTTCTGCATATAAAATGTAGGGAGACTTTACAAACACCCTATATACATATACTGCTGTACACATGTGAGATTATAGGATAATACAGAGTTTCTAGACAGTTATGAGTTGAGTTTTGTTATTTCAATAACTGACATAACAGCACTTGGAGCATTCCCATAAGTGATCTGTCCACATGTTCAGCAACCAGTGCAGGGTTTTAGTACTAATGGTGCAAGTAGCATTCTGATTAAACGTCCGCCCTGCCTTACCTCTGAGCGTCTAGAAACTTACCTGCTGGATTAATGGTCTTGGACTCGAATCCTGACCAGAATAGATTTTTAAAAAATATAATTGACTTCGGCCCTCAAGTTGACCCAGCCTTAAACCGGCACCAGGAAATGTCCTGGGATGTAAAGGTAACTGGTGTGATGATGACCACTTCACTTTCTGAGTGGTCTGTAAAACTGTGAGTCTAACATCATATGCCTGGTCTCAAAAGGGTCTGTAAAACTGTGAGTCTAACATCATATGCCTGGTGTGAAAAGGGTCTGTAAAACTGTGAGTCTAACATCATATGCCTGGTGTGAAAAGGGTCTGTAAAACTGTGAGTCTAACATCATATGCCTAGTGTGAAAAGGGTCTGTAAAACTGTGAGTCTAACATCGTATGCCTGGTGTGAAAAGGGTCTGTAACTACTTTATTTAAACAGACATGACAGAAACTGAACACTTCTTCTGCATTTACCATTTACCCTAAAAAATGGTGGTTGCAATGTTGTGTTGTGGTTTCACAGTAAGGCTGTGATATCTGTACCTTTCAAACTAGCACATCTGATTGCAGCAAAGCCCTGGTCAGTTGCTTTGAGGGTATGCTTGTTGGGGGTCAGGGGGTCAGGGGGTCAGGGGGTCTCTTCTTGTTTCCCCTCAAATTAGACCCCACAACATATACAAGGATAAAGTGGATTTGAAAGTTCAAGGTCACCATCAACTTTTAGTATTACTTTGAGCCATTTTGAAGCCCCACGCTCGCTCTTGCCAGGGGCCATAATATAGCCTGGCCGTGAATATGGTCTAATGGCTAAATGCGGTTTCTGGGACCTCTCTACGGGTGATCCTTATCTGCATGGTGGCACTTTGTGTCATCGGGTGTGTATAGCTTGTGTGATGTCCTAGTGGGGTAAAATGTACAACTACCATCAACTGTGCAAGTCTGGATTTCTATTTCTGCTCTGACATAAAAACAATTTGACTGTATTTTTTAGGATTTAAAACTGCTTTTAACATACAATGGGACAAATTTTAGGCAGAATTGACAATATTTTAGGCAGAACTGACAATATTTTAGGCAGAACTGACAATATTTTAGGCAGAACTGACAATATTTTAGGCAGAACTGACAATATTTTAGGCAGAACTGACAATATTTTAGGCAGAACTGACAATATTTTAGGCAGAGTGAGAAGGATAAAGAACAGAAACAAACATCTCTGCAGCAAGAATAAAATAAAATGATTTGAACACAACAAATCTCTTTACTACAAGAATGAAATAAAATGATTTGAACACAACAAATCTCTTTTCCACAAGAATGAAATAAATTGGTTTGAACACACACACACAAAAACTCTTTGCTACAAGAATGAAATAAAATGATTTGAACACAACAAATCTCTTTTCCACAAGAATGAAATAAAATGATTTGAACACAACAAATCTCTTTACTACAAGAATGAAATAAAATGATTTGAACACAACAAATCTCTTTTCCACAAGAATGAAATAAAGTGGTTTGAACACACACACACATAAACTCTTTGCTACAAGAATGAAATAAAATGATTTGAACACAACAAATCTCTTTTCTACAAGAATGAAATAAAGTGGTTTGAAACACACACACACAAAAAACTCTTTGCTACAAGAATGAAATAAAATGATTTGAACACAACAAAATCTCTTTTCCACAAGAATGAAATAAAGTGGTTTGAACACACACACACATAAACTCTTTGCTACAAGAATTAAATAAAATGATTTGAACACAACAAATCTCTTTTCTACAAGAATGAAATAAAGTGGTTTGAACACACACACACAAAAACTCTTTGCTACAAGAATGAAATAAAATGATTTGAACACAACAAATCTCTTTTCCACAAGAATGAAATAAAGTGGTTTGAACACACACACACAAAAACTCTTTGCTACAAGAATGAAATAAAATGATTTGAACACAACAAATCTCTTTTCCACAAGAATGAAATAAAATGATTTGAACACAACAAATCTCTTTGCTACAAGAATGAAATAAAATGATTTGAACACAACAAATCTCTTTTCCACAAGAATGAAATAAAGTGGTTTGAACACACACACACATAAACTCTTTGCTACAAGAATTAAATAAAATGATTTGAACACAACAAATCTCTTTTCTACAAGAATGAAATAAAGTGGTTTGAACACACACACACAAAAACTCTTTGCTACAAGAATGAAATAAAATGATTTGAACACAACAAATCTCTTTTCCACAAGAATGAAATAAAGTGGTTTGAACACACACACACAAAAACTCTTTGCTACAAGAATGAAATAAAATGATTTGAACACAACAAATCTCTTTTCCACAAGAATGAAATAAAATGATTTAAACACAACAAATCTCTTTACTACAAGAATGAAATAAAATGATTTGAACACAACAAATCTCTTTTCCACAAGAATGAAATAAAGTGGTTTGAACACACACACACAAAAACTCTTTGCTACAAGAATGAAATAAAATGATTTGAACACAACAAATCTCTTTTCTACAAGAATGAAATAAAGTGGTTTGAACACACACACACAAAAACTCTTTGCTACAAGAATGAAATAACATGATTTGAATACAGACAAATCTCTCTGCTACAAGAACCATATAAGATGATTTAAACGCAACAAATCTCTCTGCTACAAAAAACAAAACAAAAATGACTGGAACAAACCTCTCTGTCACTTTTCACAATAAATTTTCTAAATGGCCGACCGGAGTTCTGCTCATGGTGCAGAGCCTGTAGCAGCATCTCCAAGCGTTTACTGCTCAGGAACTCACACTCCAAGCCCTCAGTATCTTGTGCTGCTATCTGACTCTGTGTAAGAGAGTCTTGGTACATCTGGCAACTTTTACTGGTTTCCTTGGAGTCTTGGCGGTAGAAAGTATAGTTAGTAGTGCCCTCACTGTCAGATCTATAAGGCAGGAGAGACACATATGCTTTAAATTATGTGCACATAATACAATATTTATTAAACTTTTGGTGTATTTTCATCTTTTAAGATGATAGTACCATACTGTGTTATCTGGAGGCGTAAGATTCTCAGTCCATGGGGACAGTGAGTGTGACAAGCAAGACCCGCTTGTGGATATCTATAGCACAAAGCCTGGACAATACATTTTGCCCCTACAGCATGCTCCACCTCTCAGTTTGCCTTCTGTACTCTATAGTAAAGTCAACAATAATATATTTTTAACACAGCATGCAGCAAAAACTGCCAGATCAGAAGAGCAGTGCTCTGTCTGCCCGCCTGTCAGAGCTTCTTTCCTAGACCAGCTGCCTTCCAAGACTAAGGCTTTCAGGCTGCATTTCCTCTACCTAGTGTACTAGAAGCAAAGCCTAAGGGGAATGTTGTAAAGGAAGGGGACAGAAACTTCAAAGAAGAATATAAAAATCTACTTCTTGAACCTATCTCAACTCCAAGCCTACAAGAGCTTCAACAAGTATTGTCGTGGTGAGTGGGAGCCAAACCTACACTCAAGCTGCCCCAGTAACAAGAAAAGAAAAAGTTCATAAGGCAGAGACTAAGACCAATAGTGTTTTAGCCCTGACAGTATATGTTCTAATCAGCAGTAACAGTAAAATTAGGCCGACTAACTACAAGTCCTAAACCAAATCAAAACAACTAGAACTATAATTATCACATTAAACATTTGTTTATTTTACTTAACGTAAGATTAAGCACTTCACACATAATACATTACATTACCAACCAGCCTCGAGTTCACACAGACATGTGTGAAGCGCTTCAAATAACAAAAGTTCTACTCTAGGAACCTGAAAACAAATATCTCCGAGCGACAATACACGCTGATATCTAACTCTACACAATTTAACAACTGGAGACAAATTCAGATTTAACTATGGAAACATACCACTTCCGTAATCAGTTAGACAATTCCATTCATCTCCACTCAGTCGCCCACATCCAGTTTTAGCTCATGTATGGTGTTGCCACCACTAGGCAAGATCTCCTGTCCCTAGGGCAACTGCGGGATCAGAATGCAGAAAGCCAAATAGCCCATTTTCCGGGTGCCTAAGTCTTTTTATAGAGCACCCTGACTCCCTGAGCTGCCAGGTTTTTCCGCAAGTGCAGTCAAACCGAATTTATAATGGCTGACATGAGCCTGTTACACCAGCATCCTCTTTAATGTGCCTCGCTGCTTTAAGCTGTTGGCACACTGTAGGACAGCAGGTTTTGTACATTTTGACGGGGCGTCATTTTGTCCAACATTTGATCTTAACAGAGAACAGGTAGCATCAACTACCGTTATATTAAAGTTTTAAAAAAATTTAAATAAATTTAAATTACAGTTGAGAGGACCAACTTCACTGCGATGGATTTTATTCCTGGTCTCTCTATGCAGATCGGCTAGCTGTCTGCTGCGAGCATCACACAAAGCAAAAACTCTGTAGCTCCAGCAACAATACCTAGAACCTTCGAAAAAATTGCACTCTTGAACTGAACAACAGCAAAACAAACCCACACCCTTTAGAGCATGGGGTGAACATACAGCTCTTCTAAGGCATTTCATCTCTATTGTTAGAGTTTTATGTTCATTGAAGGATGTAAGTGTTCATGTTTGGCACTGATAATACACATTGATATACAAATGAGCAAGATCTGTCAAATTAAACTGCACCCCAACTCAAGTTCTAGAAAGAGACCAAAGTCCAGAAGTGGACATATGACCAGAACTTTCCTCTGGAGTTTACAGCTGGTGACTGCGAAGAAGAAGAAAAAGAAGAAGAAGAAGAAGAAGAAGAAGAAGAAGAAGAAGAAGAAGAAGAAGAAGAAGAAGAAGAAGAAAAAGAAAAAGAAGAAAAAGAAGAAGAGGGGTTAGTATTCTTCTTCTTGTCTTTCATCTTGACCAGCTGGTGCCAAGACCAACCGAGGTTCAAACACTGATAACAATATGAAAGATGGAATAGAATAAAAGAGAAGCAAAGAAGAAAACCAGAAGTGACTGACTGACTTTCTAAACCAGAAGTAAGAAAGCAAAAAAATAAATACTGACTTACTTTTTCATGGGTGCTAACTTGATTGGTTTGCATTTATCTCCCTTGGAATCCCCAACTTTTACCAGAGGGGGCAGGGTGCTCTTCGATGTTTTCGCCAGCTTTTCCTCCTTAGTGTTGAATAACACATCCAGGGAATTATAGGGACAAGAAACGCTTACATTTGCTGCGGACATCCCACGTTTCTGTGTCAATGGCATTATCAAACTGCTCTTCTGTGAGAACATTCCTGAATTTTCACTTGCTACATTCTTGGATGACCTTGCAGACGCCACAACTGACATTTTTTTGGTAGCCAAAATGCTCTCAGGAAAATCAGACATTCGAGGTTTTGCTGAAACTGCAGGTTTATTTTTAACTTCTAACTTTCTGAGATATTTGGCAGTTGGGGTGTTGGCCAGTCGGTTGATAGTATCTTGGCTATATATACGTCGGTTTCCAACTTGAGGCATTGTTCTCATGTCTTTTGTATCTGTCATATATATGTTATCATTCATCTGAAAATTAGTAACAGTAAAGAAATTAATTGTTAGCATCTTATCTGTCGAACAAAAAACAACTTATAGTCATTATGACAAAGAACATTTAATTCCCTTTTATCTTTCTGTTGTCACTTTTAGGTCTTTCAGAATCAGAAGTAGTTTTTGAAGCTCAGCCCCTTGTGTTGGCAGTAAACAAAGTGGTAGTTGTTGCCTCTGCTACTGTCCTTGTGTTAGTAGTAAACAAAATGGTGATTGTTGCCTCTGCTACTGTCCTTGTGGTGGCAGTAAACAAAATGGTGATTGTTGCCTCTGCTACTGTCCTTGTGTTAGTAGTAAACAAAATGGTGATTGTTGCCTCTGCTACTGTCCTTGTGGTGGCAGTAAACAAAATGGTGATTGTTGCCTCTGCTACTGTCCTTGTGTTAGTAGTAAACAAAATGGTGATTGTTGCCTCTGCTACTGTCCTTGTGTTAGTAGTAAACAAAATGGTGACTGTTGCCTCTGCTACTGTCCTTGTGTTAGTAGTAAACAAAATGGTGACTGTTGCCTCTGCTACTGTCCTTGTGGTGGCAGTAAACAAAATGGTGATTGTTGCCTCTGCTACTGTCCTTGTGTTAGTAGTAAACCAAATGGTGGCTGTTGCCTCTGCTACTGCCCTTGTGTTGGCAGTAAACAAAATGGTGACTGTTGCCTCTGCTACTGTCCTTGTGGTGGCAGTAAACAAAATGGTGATTGTTGCCTCTGCTACTGCCCTTGTGGTGGCAGTAAACAAAATGGTGATTGTTGCCTCTGCTACTGCCCTTGTGTTGGCAGTAAACAAAATGGTGACTGTTGCCTCTGCTACTGCCCTTGTGTTGGCAGTAAACAAAATGGTGACTGTTGCCTCTGCTACTGCCCTTGTGGTGGCAGTAAACAAAATGGTGATTGTTGCCTCTGCTACTGCCCTTGTGTTGGCAGTAAACAAAGTGGTAGTTGTTGCCTCTGCTACTGCCCTTGTGTTGGCAGTAAACAAAATGGTGACTGTTGCCTCTGCTACTGCCCTTGTGGTGGCAGTAAACAAAATGGTGATTGTTGCCTCTGCTACTGTCCTTGTGTTAGTAGTAAACAAAATGGTGACTGTTGCCTCTGCTACTGTCCTTGTGTTAGTAGTAAACAAAATGGTGACTGTTGCCTCTGCTACTGTCCTTGTGGTGGCAGTAAACAAAATGGTGACTGTTGCCTCTGCTACTGTCCTTATGTTAGTAGTAAACAAAATGGTGACTGTTGCCTCTGCTATGCCCTTGTGGTGGCAGTAAACAAAATGGTGACTGTTGCCTCTGCTACTGTCCTTGTGGTGGCAGTAAACAAAATGGTGACTGTTGCCTCTGCTACTGTCCTTGTGTTGGCAGTAAACAAAATGGTGATTGTTGCCTCTGCTACTGCCCTTGTGTTGGCAGTAAACAAAATGGTGACTGTTGCCTCTGCTACTGCCCTTGTGTTGGCAGTAAACAAAATGGTGACTGTTGCCTCTGCTACTGTCCTTGTGTTGGCAGTAAACAAAATGGTGACTGTTGCCTCTGCTACTGCCCTTGTATTGGCAGTAAACAAAATGGTGACTGTTGCCTCTGCTACTGCCCTTGTGGTGGCAGTAAACAAAATGGTGACTGTTGCCTCTGCTACTGCCCTTGTGTTGGCAGTAAACAAAATGGTGACTGTTGCCTCTGCTACTGCCCTTGTGGTGGCAGTAAACAAAATGGTGATTGTTGCCTCTGCTACTGCCCTTGTGTTGGCAGTAAACAAAGTGGTAGTTGTTGCCTCTGCTACTGCCCTTGTGTTGGCAGTAAACAAAATGGTGACTGTTGCCTCTGCTACTGCCCTTGTGGTGGCAGTAAACAAAATGGTGATTGTTGCCTCTGCTACTGTCCTTGTGTTAGTAGTAAACAAAATGGTGACTGTTGCCTCTGCTACTGTCCTTGTGTTAGTAGTAAACAAAATGGTGACTGTTGCCTCTGCTACTGTCCTTGTGGTGGCAGTAAACAAAATGGTGACTGTTGCCTCTGCTACTGTCCTTGTGTTAGTAGTAAACAAAATGGTGACTGTTGCCTCTGCTACTGCCCTTGTGGTGGCAGTAAACAAAATGGTGACTGTTGCCTCTGCTACTGTCCTTGTGGTGGCAGTAAACAAAATGGTGACTGTTGCCTCTGCTACTGTCCTTGTGTTAGTAGTAAACAAAATGGTGACTGTTGCCTCTGCTACTGCCCTTGTGGTGGCAGTAAAAAAATGGTGACTGTTGCCTCTGCTACTGTCCTTGTGGTGGCAGTAAACAAAATGGTGACTGTTGCCTCTGCTACTGCCCTTGTGTTGGCAGTAAACAAAATGGTGATTGTTGCCTCTGCTACTGCCCTTGTATTAGCACTTGAAAAAAAGTGGTGATTGTTGCCTCTGCTACTGTCCTTGTGGTAGCAGTAAATAAAATGGTGACTGTTGCCTCTGCTACTGTCCTTGTGGTGGCAGTAAACAAAATGGCGACTGTTGCCTCTGCTACGGCACATCTTTCTTCCTCTGTGTTTGACATCGGCCATGCAAAACATTTAGTCCTATATGGGTCACAATCTAAGCTTGGGGCCTCCCCCCCCCCTTTTCAACCCCTACTCCCCTCCACACAGTGTGTCTAATAATGTAGAAAGCACTTCTAGGTCCCCAACCACTGCCAGGTCTCCAACCACTGCCAGGTCTCCAAACACTGCCAGGTCCCCAGCCACTGCCAGGTCTCCAACCACTGCCAGGTCTCCAACCACTGCCAGGTCTCCAACCACTGCCAGGTCTCCAACCACTGCCAGGTCTCCAACCACTGCCAGGTCTCCAACCACTGCCAGGTCCCCAACCTCTGCCAGGTTGACTGCCTCATTTATTTTTATGAAACCACGAATGACTTTTCTTGGCGTTTTAAAAAAGGTATTTTGCCACTGCTTTCCTTCTTAGCAGTGATAATTACAGTCAGGTAGCCCTAGCCATTGTCATTATAGAGTGATCATCTGCCTATCCTCGGGTAACTGGCGACCATGACCAGCAACTACCAGACAGTTGTTGGCAAATTCATCTCGTCACTTCTTCAGTATGCTAAAACCAAATGTTTTTTAAAAAAAGTCAGAACACTGGTTGTGATGGTTTTTGAGGGAAAGAGTTCATCACACATCATATGTTGCTGTGATTGACAGAGTTTGTCTGCTGTCATTCTGTTTTTATTGTAACTCAACGTCAGGGCTGTCTGGGGCAGGCTGCTTGTGGGTAGATTTACTCAATGACCAAATCATCTAGCACAGTGTCTTTCAGTGAAGTTCTTTGCTGTCTTTGTAGCTACTTACTTCCCAGTGTCACGCATTCTGTACCTGTCCTTCTTGCGACATCAAATTTTTTCTTTCCAGGCATTATGTCTGTTTCCACAATTTTGCTTAAACACTTGACTGACTGACACTAGGACATCACACAAGCGATAAACAACCAATGATACAATGTGCCACCATGTGGGTCAGGATCACCGTGGAGAGGTCCCAGAAACCACGTTCAGCCTTTAGGCCATTTTTATGGCCAGGCTATATTGCGGCCCCTGACAAGAGCCAGAGTAGGGCTTAAAAAAACGAAAAATGTTGTCCTAAAAAGGATGAGATGTATAACTTAAACACTTGCTGTTGGAGTCTTTAAGAATGTTACAACGGATGGTAGACAGGTTGGCTGTCTGCTGACACCTTGAGGTGTTATTTGCTTCTAGCGATGGTTGGTTGGTGCAATTTCCCCATTTCTAGTCTAAGAGTCCAAAGGCTCCAGCACTTACCTGCTACTCAGCGAAGTGCTTGGTGTGAAACTATGAGCTGTAGGTTTCAAGTGTAATAATTTTTCTCGTGTGTCTTTGGCAGTTCTGTGTTGTGAATTGCATTAAACATGGATGATCACATTTGGACTGGCATGTACTTTATGCAGTATTGCTTGTGCAAATTCAAGCTTATGGTGACTGACTACGTCCATCAACAGTGAGCTTCAATTCTGGTGAGACACGGTGCTGGCACATCTATCGCTGCTGCCCTATGCATTTACTTTTTGAGTGTGAACATTTAGGTTTTGCTAGGACTTACCTGTTTTTCACAAATTTTAAATGAGAAAGTGAACTGTATTTTGTGCCATTTATCAAGTTCAGAAACAGACAAATTATGTGGTGACCTTCAAGTAAGCTGGGTCAATGTCTATAACTGAAATACATGTACAAATTACTGTTTTCATATCTGATCAGACCTGACCAGGTAATACAGGCCAATGTAGGCCAGATTTACTGACACCACTGAATCATACATTATACTCATATCCAGGGTTTTCTTAGATAAAACGGTCCAGGTACTCATCAAAAAGTGTCTTTATAAAAGTTGCTGGTACTGACTAAAACAAAAGCAAAAAAAAAAAAAAAGGTGTTGGTGCAGAAAATCGCTAGAAAAAAAAAAAAACACCACTGCTCATATTCATTCAAACAGGCCAGATAAATAAAATGAATACAACCCTTGTTATGTCAAAGCATACAGAAAAACATAAATGTACCTCCCCAAAACCGAGTCCGAGTCTGTTTATTGGGCAGCAGGACTTGGGTCTGAGGGGAAGAAGTTCCTGTGTATGGGGGTACGGATCTGAGACTGGATTAAATGTGGCCAGTTTTAGTTGGTTGTAGAGGTAATACTTCTCAGGAGACGTGTGCATTAGGTGGCTCAACAGGTAGCGGGGTGCCCTGAAACAAATGATAAAAAAATTAAAAGAATTTAATAATCATCTCCATTTCCTCCCTTACATCCTCTTCATTTTCTCCCATTTCAGTTCTCCTCCTATTCTTCACTAACTTATCCACCTCTACAACACCCTACTACTTTATATCACTTCTCTTTTTCCTCCTCCATTCTGTTCTCCTTCCTTTTTCCTCTTCTTTATGCAAGTCTAGTTGCAAGCATTGGTGATAATAACTATCAACTCTTCTTAATAAAGACTAACGTTTCAGAACAAGAGGTTCCAGTACATGTACTTGCAACCAAAACAAATAATAGTTGACCAACCCGTACAGAACAAATAATGGTTGACCTACTAGTAAAGATCAAATAATGGTTTACCTACTATAACAAAACATGAAGTTCCAGTACATGTGCTTGCAATCAGAACAAATAATGGTTGACCAATTTAAGCAAAACATGAAGTTCCAGTACATGTACTCATAATTAGAACAAATAATGGTTGACCTACTAGTAAAGAACAAATAATGGTTGACCTACTAGCACAGAACAAATAATTGTTTACCTACCAGTATAGAACAAGAGGTTCCAGTACATGTGCTTGCACCTGTAACAAATATTCTGGGGTCCAGTGTGACAAATTCTCCAGTTTTAGTTTCCTCTTGTTTTCTGCGGACAGTTCGTACTGCGCCCCTTTCTTGTAATATTTGTCTCTCATTTGTAGAATGTACCTGTTTTGAGCAAAGACAGTTGCAACTCTTTTATCTCTACGATTATTGAACAACAAATCTGAGTGCCATCTTCGCAGTTAAGGTTTACTGCAATGTATTCTCTGCTGACTGGCACCTTTCCGTCTTTCCAGACGATAGTGTTATATTGTGGGCACCTTTCCATCTTTCAAGACGATAGTGTTATATTGTAGGCACCTTTCCAGACGATAGTGTTATATTGTGGGCACCTTTCCGTCTTTCAAGACGATAGTGTTATATTGTAGGCACCTTTCCATCTTTCCAGACGATAGTGTTATATTGTGGGCACCTTTCCGTCTTTCCAGACGATAGTGTTATATTGTGGGCACCTTTCCATCTTTCCAGACGATAGTGTTAAATTGTAGGCACCTTTCTGTCTTTCCAGACGATAGTGTTATATTGTAGGCACCTTTCCATCTTTCCAGACGATAGTGTTATATTGTGGGCACCTTTCCGTCTTTCCAGACGATAGTGTTATATTGTGGGCACCTTTCCATCTTTCCAGACGATAGTGTTATATTGTAGGCACCTTTCTGTCTTTCCAGACGATAGTGTTATATTGTAGGCACCTTTCCATCTTTCCAGACGATAGTGTTATATTGTGGGCACCTTTCCGTCTTTCCAGATGATAGTGTTATATTGTGGGCACCTTTCCAGACGATAGTGTTATATTGTAGGCACCTTTCCATCTTTCCAGACGATAGTGTTATATTGTGGGCACCTTTCCATCTTTCCAGACGATAGTGTTATATTGTGGGCACCTTTCCGTCTTTCCAGATGATAGTGTTATATTGTGGGCACCTTTCCATCTTTCCAGACGATAGTGTTATATTGTAGGCACCTTTCTGTCTTTCCAGACGATAGTGTTATATTGTGGGCACCTTTGCGTTTTCAAGACGATAGTGTTAAATTGTGGGCACCTTTCCGTCTTTCCAGACGACAGTGTTATATTGTGCGCACCTTTCCGTCTTTCAAGACGATAGTGCTATATTGTAGGCACCTTTCCGTCTTTCAAGACGATAGTGTTATATTGTAGGCACCTTTCCGTCTTTCAAGACGATAGTGTTATATTGTGCCATGAGAAGGCTGGGGACTCACAGCTTATGATGATAGTGAGTAATGCTGAGACCAGTTATGGCCAGGGATGAAGTTCATCCCCTCCACAGTACAAAGCTGGGACAGAATTGAGGAGACCGTACATTGCTGATAAATCATGTTCCCTCTCTCAGCCTGCCTTGTTTACTCCAAAGGAAAGGTAACACCAGTACGTTTGGGGCAAAGCATGCTGAAGATGCTGCCAGATAAGAAGAGCAGTGCTCTATCTGTTTCCCTGTCAGACCTTTCCTCCTAGACCAGCTGCCAGGATGGCTAAGGGCCTGGTATCCCCTGCTAACTATAGTTTTTCTAAACTGCCTACCATGGAACCTGAATCCTGGTTCCTCGTATAGCCTGGTTCCCAGTATAGCCTGGTTCCTCGTATAGCTTACTAGGCCCAATTTTGGAACAAAAAATACACAGAGTCCCCATCACAAACATGTTGTAAAAAGCAACTTCTTTTTTTCCCCCCTTTTTTTTCTGCGTTCACCTAAAGACGTAAATGAGTTGTGCCTATTAAAACAAGGCTGCAGTATTTGTGCTTTTCAGCCAACATCTCCAACTTCTGTAGGTTTTTGTTGCCCAGGTTAGCCTGCCAGGAAAAAGTGACTAATTAGGGGTGTTTCTTTTGAAGTGGGAGTGCATTCGACTGACAGGCCAGTAACCCTTAGTCTCCATGCAAATAAAACAGATCTGTAAAATGGATCTGCAGGCACAACTCAAGTTCTGTAACAAGACCAAAGTCCAGAAGTGTGTGAACATCCAGAACATTCCATTAGAACTCTTGTAAATGTTGAGGATTACATTGTAAAATGATGATGTCACCAACATCTGGACCACACAGCCATTAACTCACAAAAAGAACTGTTTACCAGTATTAGAGGGAGATGTTTTTTTCTGTGGCCATGTTGTGAGTTGGTAAAAGCTAGTATATGTTGTAACAACAGGATCACTGAAGGTAATGAGAAGCAGTGGATGTCAATATGATCTGGAATGATAGCGTGGAGGTATATGTGTATCAAAAATAATTGCAGTGCAGTTAAATGGACTGGATGACAGCAGTCTGTCTGAGCAACAAAAGAGTTGTGCGGCAATCGTGTGTGATGGACAAGCTTGATATACGTTTTGCTGTGAACCAGAAGAATTCTCCAAGTTTTGCTCACAAAAGTAATTGCAACTAAACTTTTAGTAATAAGTGTGACAGACTTGTGAGCATTTCAACATTTTGTTGGAGAGTGGAGAAAAGCAGACTAGATGCGTGTTACATCAATAATAAATGTAAAAGAAAAATGAATTCTTGTCATAGAAGATGCAAGCTGTGTTCACCCTGTTCTTTTTTTGTCTTTGAGGACAATGTGAGTCATGCTGAGTTGTGCTGGTAATCGCCCACAGAGGACAATGAGGCTACAGATGAATTAAAGAAAGGGAATTGACTCAGTGAATCAGGTAATGTGGGAACAGAGATTAGCCCAGTTCAGGTGGAGAGAGACCGAGAGATGGATTACAAATTCAAGTTTTCATGAATGCAGTTGATGTACTTGGCAAAAGGAATGCAAATATTACATACTTCTGTTTCTCCTCTTCACTGGATATAAGGCGGCCCTTGTCAATGTCGATCCAAAGTTCCCAGTATTTCTCACCCTGAGTTCCAACCAAGAATTTCTTAAAAGCCTGAAACCCTTTCAGAGAAGTCAAGCTGTGCCATTTGTCTTTCCTGCGTCTAAAGTGTTCATCTCTCTCCTCAAAATCCTCATCGCTATCCAAGAGTGACTCCTCATCAGGGTCTTCCTCCGCGGGTTTGATGATGGCCTTGTGCCATTTGATGTGCACCGGTTCCTTGTCAGGAACTTCGCCATCTGTATTGGTTTCATCAGTCGGATTGGGAGTTGCTGAAATTGGACTGGGAGTTACTGACATCCGACTGCCTGCAGTGTTTGATGGTTCAACCACAACGCACAGGTTCAGTTTATCTACAGATACACAGGTGAGTTCCTTGGATGGGTAGATATCCAAGATGCGGGGATCCCCAACAATAGAGTCTTCACTGACGTGCAGCATGCCAGCGATGGTCTTCTTTATGACTGCTGCAGCGATGACCGATCCGAGTTCATCCACGGATTTGAGGATGATGTTGCCAGTTCCTCCTTCTTCCCAAGAACCATCACTGTAGATCTGGTTAATAATTTGGTGTTCCCGCATACGCTGAGCAAACTCTGTTTCCCGTCCGACCTGATCTTCCATTTCAGCCTCAGCAGAAATATTCTGCTGGTCCTGTTTTGGCCAGACAAAGACAACATTGCCAGCTGGTATCATTTCTTCATCAGCATTGGGATCACTTGACAGTTTGGCTCTCAGCATTGATGTCGCAGCATGTATTCTGTCAGATGGTCTGGGAGTGAAAGGTCTTTCTCTAGAAACCTCTTTTTCCGTTACTTTACTGTTTCCATGAACTGGTGGCTCCTTCTCATTGGGACCTATCAAACCTGTAAAATAAAACCACAAAAAAATTAATAACAATATAATAAATACAAAAGAAAAATTTGCCCACTTAGAGAGAATGCCTTGTGACACCATACCATATAAAGCATACAAGGAAAGAGAAGAAGGATGTAGAGCACGGGGTAGACCAAGAACAAGATGGAAGGATAACATCAGAGAAACTCTACAACAGCACGATGTGCCTATGGTCGAGGCAGCCAGAAGAGCTAGAAACAGAACCCTATATCTCCCTCGACACCCACAGCGGTAAAAGAGGAAGTGAAGAAGAAGAAGAAGAAGAAGAAGAAAAGACAAATTATACAGCTTTCATTGGGATAAACACAAAGTAACTATACAGGCAGTGTTGCAGAGCAGTGTTATTTAACCTTTTTAGGCCCAATGTTTATCAAAATAGGGGACATTGTTTCGCAGTCCACATGACATCGATCCAAACACAGAAACAAAAAACAAACGTCGATGGCATTTTATTTGTTAACGCCAATGTCATAAAATTACAATTTTCAGCTAATGAGACGTCTGCTGTTTACAGGATAGAAAATCTTATCTATGTGGCTGGAGCGTTGTTTCTAGCACATGAAGCACTGCAATAGCATCCATTTGATTTATATGTTTCGTCTGCATTACTAACATGGCTAAGAATGTCTTTTTCACATAAACATGAAGTCAAAAGGAAAAACAATCTAATTAGTCTATGTTTAGCTCAATGACTATTCATTTTTTTTCAAGTGATATCCAAAACTCAGACAATGATAGCCTGGTATGTTTGCACACAAGACTGACATCAGAAGAAAGCTTGGTCAAACTTGTGTGTGTTAATGATGATCAGTTGTGCGGGAAAAGCAGACTTTTCAAAGAAGGGATTATATTACAACACACACAATTGGCGAGCATGATGCCGACCACATCACCCATCAAGTGCCGTTTGGTCTATAAAATATAGGTCTAGTCCCAAAAACCAAATACGCCTGAAAGGGCATGGAAATGGTCCTTTACTTTGTACACAATCAATCAGAAATGATGTATTTAAATTCTGGTACACTTGTACACAATCAATCAGAAATGATGTATTTAAAATCTGGTACACACACAAAAGTTAGTTTAAAAATTTGTTGACCAATGCCATTACAGTGTTCTAACTGTTTTATGCAGCTAAATGGGATTTCCCAGATTTGTACGAGTCTGGTTCTCATCAAACATGTTGACCATACAGACAGAAATGTCTGCAGCCTAACTGGTTTTTCTCCACAGCCCACCAGCGGGCCACGGCCAGTGAGTTGAAGAACACTGCTACAGAGAATACTTTAACCAGGATGTGAACCTTCAATTTCATGCACACTAGTCACTGTCATGTAAGTAAATGGTTTGAATGATCTTCTTCAGTGATATCTGGAAATGCACTTTAACTGCGGGCTAAAATAAAGCTTTTGACTCGATATCTTGATAGGGATAGAAAGTGATCAAATAAATCTCAGTTTGAATAATAAGAAGATAGAAATAATTAATACATCCAAGAAAAGAATAGTGTCCAAATGTAATACAAGTCAAAGGCGTTATTGCAGGACAAGTACAGAAATTTAAGTATCTAGGCATAAATAGGCACATGGATAACATCCAAAGGAAGATGTACCACAGAGATAAAGAACAGAATAGAACAAAACAAAAGTGCTTTTGATAAAATGAAAAACATGTTATGAAACAAGTCAATGCCATTGAAGGTTAGGAAAAGAATTGTTGCATGCTATACAGAGCCAGTTTTAACATAAGGCTGTGAATCACGGACAATTAACAAACAAGCCAACCAATTTCTTGAGACATCGGAGATGTCCTTAGAATTCCTTGGGCAGCCAAAAATAGCAGCTCTGATGTTCTGAAAGAGGCCAGGACTCGAAGACAACTTATCACAAACATCAGAAAGAGACAGTCATCATTTTTTGGTTGTGTCATGAGAAAAAAAAAGAAAATGGAACATGTTGTGACCACTGGAAAGATCTGTGGAAAGAGAGACAGAGAAAGACAGGAAAAAATGTTTCTTGACAGCCTTTTGTCATGGCATGGAGGAGTGTCAACACACAAACTGGCATGTGCAGTGTCAGATGGCATACTGTAATGAGGCTTGTCCACCCATGCCAGTTGGAAAGGCTCTCAAAGATTATGATGATGTATCTATTCCATTCCTCCCCCACCCACCCTTTAAACAAAGTGGGGCCTGGAACCCATATGGGCTGGTCCACCATTTTTGCCTTTGACACGTTATTTTACCTGGCGTATAGACACCAAAATAGCGACTGTTGAAGACAGAACTCTTCTTGCTGGCAGTGATCGAAGACGGAGCATCTCCTCCCCCAGACACTGTACCGCGTCTTTGAATGCTCATGGTAGAAAATGTGACCTCAGTCTTCAGATGTTTCTTTGCTTGGGTAAACCAAGCTTCCCTGGCTGCTCCTTTGAGGTCACCAAAGCTGACAAACATCTCTTTTACGATAAGTTCTTCTTGGGTTGGGGGATGTACTTCAACCTGTAATACAATAAGCGGGCAACAAACCTCATTGGGCTATACTTCTTGACAATCTGTTGTCATCTACAAAAGCTATTTGATGTCACACTCTAATACTATATAATCCCACAACTTTAACACCACACTCTAAAGTTCTAATTTGTCACACTCCAAAGTTCTATAATGTAACAGTGCAAGTTTATATTATTTCAATCTCCAAACTTCCATAATGTCACACTTTAGAATTCCACAGTGCCACACTCTACTAAAACTGATATCATGTCACATTCCAAAGTTACATTATATCACTCTCAGAAGTTCTATAATGTACTACTCTTCAATTTCTATAACGATACACTCCAAAGTTCTGTCATGTCACACTTCGGTGCCATTATTTCCCCACTGAAAGTACTATAATGTCATATTTCCAAATTCTATAATGCTGCATTCAAACGTTCTATAATGCCACACCTCAAAGTTCCAAAAGGCCACACTCCAAAGTTCTATAATGCCACACTCCAAAGTTCTATAACGCCACACTCCAAAGTTCTATAACGCCACACCCCAAAGTTGTATAAGGCCACACCCCAAAGTTCTATAACGCAACACCCAAAAGTTCTATAACGCAACACCCAAAAGTTCTATAACGCAACACCCAAAAGTTCTATAATTCCACACTCCAAAGTTCTATAATGTCTCACCCCAGATTTCTATTATATTACATTTAAAGTTCTAGTACACCATCCTCAAAAGTTATATTATGTCACACTCCACATTTATATAACACCAAACTTTAAATTCCATTTAATCCCAAAACAGTTTTTTTTTTACAACTCTCAGAAGGTCTATTGGGACACAAATATGGCAAATGGTGCTGAACCCATGTTATTGACTAACTGGCTTTTAACTGATAATACCATTAACATCACATCAGCCACAGTTACTTCCAAGGACATTTCCTCATACCCATTATGAGCTAGAATGACCTATCTTCCCAGAATACATAAGCTGAACACACAAATGAAGCAGGAAACACACCGCCTTCTTCCTGGTCTTGGACTTTGTGGTGTAGTCAATCTTCATCACCACAAACTCCCCATTGTCGTTGAAAATGCTGGCTTGAGAAATGACTTTGGCCAGACGATACTGGAAGTAAAAGTCACTCTCCAGGAACTTGGGCAGTCTAGAAGATTTCACCCAGAGGATGCCTTGCTCTTTGTTTAATGCCTAGGAAAGAACAGCACTAGTTTGAGCAACAACAGATACATAATTTTAGCATGACTAGATAACTAATTTGAGCAACACTAGGTAAATAATTTGAGCAAGACTAGATAAATCATTTGAGCAAGACTAGATAAATCATTTGAGCAAGACTAGATAAATCATTTGAGCAAGACTAGATAAATCATTTGAGCAAGACTAGATAAATCATTTGAGCAAGACTAGATAAATCATTTGAGCAAGACTAAATATCTAATTTGAGCAAGACTAGATAAATCATTTGAGCAAGACTAGATAAATCATTTGAGCAAGACTAAATATCTAATTTGAGCAAGATTCGATTACTAATTTGAGCAAGACTAGATAACTAATTTGAGCCAAACTAGATAACTAATTTGAGCAAGATTCGGTAACTAATTTGAGCAAGATTCTATAACTAATTTGAGCCAGACTAGATAATTAATTTGAGCAAGATTAGGTAACTAATTTGAGCAAGATTAGATACATAATTTAAACATGACTAGATAACTAGTCTGAGCAAGACTAGATTGTTAATTAGAACAGTACTAGATAACTAATTTGAGCCAGACATCAAGTAACATCAACATTTTACTGCTAAAATGAATACAAACGCTTTATCTGGCCCAGAGTACTCTATGGCTCTGCAACATGGATTAAGAAAGGAACAAAAGAAGCTAATAATTAGCTGGACAGAACAGTGATCAAATAAACACATTTTCAAAGAACCTAATTTACAAAGACAGCTTCGGAGCTTCATACTAAAAAAGGTTATCTCAGAATCCTGGAGCCTTTTGGAATAATCTTTTGTGATAAAGTTTACGCTTATTGAAAAGTAGATGTTCATGGAGCTATAAAAGCATGAGACCTATAAATGTTTTTGGAAGTGTCTCTCACATCTTTAAATGTTTTTGGGAGTGCCCCTTACACCTTTATATGTTTTGGAAGTGTCTCTCACACCTTTATATGTTTTGGAAGTGTCTCTCACACCTTTATATGCTTTGGAAGTGTCTCTCACACCTTCATATGTTTTAGAAGTGTCCCTGACACCTTTATATGTTTTGGAAGTGTCTCTCACACCTTTATATGTTTTGGAAGTGTCTCTCCCACCTTCATGTTTTGGAAGTGTCTCTCCCACCTTCATGTTTTGGAAGTGTCTCTCACACATTTATATGTTTTGGAAGTGTCTCTCACACCTTTATATGCTTTGGAAGTGTCTCTCACACCTTCATATGTTTTAGAAGTGTCCCTGACACCTTTATATGTTTTGGAAGTGTCTCTCACACCTTTATATGTTTTGGAAGTGTCTCTCCCACCTTCATGTTTTGGAAGTGTCTCTCCCACCTTCATGTTTTGGAAGTGTCTCTCACACCTTTATATGTTTTGGAAGTGTCTCTCACACCTTCATGTTTTGGAAGTGTCTCTCACACCTTTATATGTTTTGGAAGTGTCTCTCACACCTTTATATGTTTTGGAAGTGTCTCTCACACCTTTATATATTTTGGAAGTGTCTCTCAGACCTTTATATGTTTTGGAAGTGTCTCTCACACCTTTATATGTTTTGAGAATGTCCCTTACACCTTTCTATGTTTTGGGAGTGTCCCTTATACCTTTCTATGTTTTGGGAGTGTCTCTCAAACCTTTATATGTTTTGGGAGTGTCTCTCACACCTTTATATATTTTGGAAGTGTCCCTCACACCTCTATATGTTTTGGAAGTATCTCTCACACCTCTATATGTTTTGGAAGTGTCTCTCACACCAGTATATGTTTTTATAACATACTATGTGTATTACTGCTTTTCAAGCGAAATGAGCTGCTTGATAACTGAATTAGAACAGCCATTCCAAATTGTAGAGCGATAAGTCTATATATGTCTAAATGTCAGAAGTATACAATATCTTTCTAGAGTTTTCATCAAATAAGTTTTTCATCTTTGCAAGCTGGTACACATTTTTTAAGGCTTTTTTTTTTCCACAAGTGCTTGCACATAAGAGGTGAACCTTAGATTTCTATCAATGATCAGCTGTAAGCTCCATCACACTTTCTATGTGTGTGTTACCAATGTAGAGTTTTATTCTTTTGCCTTTCTAGCCCCCAACGGAGCATAGGCCCCCAGCCAACTAACCCCAAGTCGTTCTATCTTTTGCTATCGCGTGCAGCTCTCCCCATGCCCTCCCCATCTTTCTAACTTCATTCTCCAGCTCCCTTCTCCATGTGTTTTTTATCCTTTCTTTATTCATATGCCTCTGTGGGTTCCAGTGCAAAGATATTCTAGTTATTTTGTTCTCCAGTTTTCTCAATTTGTGTCCTATCCAATGCCAGCGTCTTTTCTTCACCTTTTGGTCCACTGTAGTTTGCTGAGATCTCTCCCAAAGCGCTACATTAGGGATTCTATCATACCAATTAATTTCCTCTAGTCTGTGCAGGCACCAGTTAATGAATGTCTGTAGTTTGTTAGCAATTGCCATAGTTATTCTCCATGTTTCTGCTCCTTTTTTTCTATGAGTATTTTACCGATGTAGAGTTTTAGCAGTCTGCACAAAATAGAAGGATAAGAAGAAAAAGAAAGAGGACAGGAATCAGATGTTTATTAAGAATTAAAACAAGGAGAAGAAGGAGGAGGAGAAGAAGGAGGAGGAGAAGAAGGAGGAGGAGAAGAAGGAGGAGGAGAAGAAGGAGGAGGAGAAGAAGGAGCAGGAGAAGAAGGAGCAGGAGAAGAAGGAGCAGAAGAAGGAGCAGGAGAAGAAGGAGGAGGAGAAGAAGGAGCAGGAGAAGAAGGAGCAGGAGAAGAAGGAGGAGGAGAAGAAGGAGCAGGAGAAGAAGGAGCAGGAGAAGAAGGAGGAGAAGAAGGAGGAGGAGAAGAAGGAGGAGGAGAAGAAGGAGCAGGAGAAGAAGGAGCAGGAGAAAAAGGAGGAGGAGAAGAAGGAGCAGGAGAAGAAGGAGCAGGAGAAGAAGGAGCAGGAGAAGAAGGAGGAGGAGAAGGAGGAGGAGAAGAAGGAGCAGGAGAAGAAGGAGCAGGAGAAGAAGGAGCAGGAGAAGAAGGAGCAGGAGAAGAAGGAGCAGGAGAAGAAGGAGCAGGAGAAGAAGGAGCAGGAGAAGAAGGAGCAGGAGAAGAAGGAGCAGGAGAAGAAGGAGCAGGAGAAGAAGGAGGAGGAGAAGAAGGAGCAGGAGAAGAAGGAGCAGGAGAAGAAGGAGGAGGAGAAGAAGGAGCAGGAGAAGAAGGAGCAGGAGAATAAGAATATCTTAGAAGCTAAATATGGCCAAGCATGACCTCCATAGGATGAATAGTGAGTGTAAACATGGATGAAAAAGGGCATAACTTCTAGATAAAACTGACAAACATGTCAGCCACTAAGACAACCCTACTTCACTGCAGGCTGAAATATTTAACACCAACCATCACATCAAATGTCCTCTCAATCTTTTCCCGCTCTGGGCCCTCCGTGTCTTCGATGGGCACAACCGGGATGTCCGAGAAAGCATGCTGGTGTACATTCTCATAGATGTCCACTTTGGTCCTTTGTGACCGAACTGCTTCCTTAATCTGCTGTGCCAGTTTGAGCTTACTGTCTGTGACCACTTCAAAGCCGCCACTTTCAATGTTGAAACAGATGGCTTCTGGAAATGACTGGGGAAAGAAATAACAGTTAGATAATTAGCTTTTCTTTAATGTCTCTACCTAGATGATTAAGCTGTAAACAACATGAAATGACTGTGAAATCCAGATGTCAGATTTCATGATGAATGTTTTAGTTACAAATGAAACAAGTAATATGACTTATTGTTAGAATTAGGAGGCCAGGTAATAGCTATATACTAGTCTAATGGCCTTAAAAGAAGGGTTCAAATCCACAGTATGCTGATTCCAAACTCTCACCCCCACCCCCCCCCCCCCCCCCCACCACCAAAATTGATATAGGCTCCCAGATCATCCCAACTTAAAATGGATACCATGTAATGTCCTGGGAAGTAAATATGGCCAGTGTGATGTTGACAATATCACCCACCGATTGCTGATTTATCAACAAAATATAGGGCTAGCCCTATTTGCCCAATAAGCCTGAAGACAAGGAAAAGGGACCTTTACTTTTTTCCCCTTATTACTGGAACAGTCAACAATACAACATTTAATTTATTGAGAGAGATGGAGCATCTATGGGTTTGGCTGAAGTGCTATATAATGGATTCTTAAAACCAAGAAATCCATCAGCGTACAGTGACTAGCTGTACCAGCTGAGGGTTGCCTGAAAATTCAGGAAGCTAATCTAATTTGGTCACTCTGGTTTCTCATTTGAAACCTCCTCATTGTTATTAACAATACTGATTCTTTTTTCTCTTCTTCTGAGTCTTTATCGGCTGTAAACTCCTGCAGAAAGTTACAGCAGTTTGTATTTAGTAGTCAACTTATTGTATCATAAATCTCAAGTATTACTGATAATATTGGCTCAGTCCATAGACAGACACTCTCGTATAGTTACAGAGCCAGTTAATTAGCTCTTCTGTCTGCCCATTCATGGTCCTCATTACCAGCATTTCGAAGTAAAAAGATAATGCAGTCCAGCCCAGTTGAATCACATGATGTTTTTACAACCCTTACATTTGTGACCATTTGGTGACAGTCCTGTCTCATCCACCAGCAACAGGCATAAGCAATCATAATCCTTACGTCCTTTTTGGGATGTAATTTTTTTGTTATTTGAGGCCCCACCCTGGCTTTTGCCGGGGGCCGCAATATAGGCAGGCCATAAATATGGCCAATTGTCTGAACGCGGTTTCTGGGACCTCTCCACGGCGATCCTCATCCACATGGTGGCACTTTGTGTCATCGGGTGTTTATCGCTTGTGTGATGTCCTAGTGGGGTAGAAAGTCAATCAGTCAACAGGCATACGCTAGGTGCCCTATATCATACAATTTGAGAACCACTGATGTGCCCTGATGGAACACACATTCACTGACATGGATGAAATATGAAATGGATACTTACTGGAAGAGCCAAGAAAGCATTGAAGAACTCCACAAAGAGGGGATCATGGACGAGGTATTCTTCCTGAAATTAAATGGAAAAATATGTTAAACTAATTTTCGTAAAAAAGGTTAGTTGCGTATCCTTTACAGGACGTTGCAGAACCAACCTTAACAGCCCCTGGCTGTTGTGTGGTTTCTCTAGGCAAATGTACGTCCAGTAGTTTGCCATTGCTTCCTGGACGGTCGGCTTTCTTGATACCACTGTCGAAACCAACGCAAGGCGCGTGGCCCGCAGCTGGGATCAAACCCGGCATCCCGGCATTATGAAGCGTTCGCATCGACTTAGCCACAGAGCCGACTTTCGTAAGAAACAAGGTTTAAAAAAGTGGGTTTAAAAATTAGGAATACTCCATACACACACACACACGCGCGCGCACAAATACACAAAGAATTTATAATCTGTATTGTTCTGGTTTACATACGTCTGGGCTCTCGACAAGCTCTGGAATTCTTGCCTAATGCTGACATTTTCTGTGTGTGATCTATAGAAAGTCACCAAAGCACTAATGGACCAACAATTATGAACCAATCCAAGAAACATGTTTATTCCCATGTCTGTGCATAGAGGGTAGATGTTGCTCATCTTCCATCATCCAGACATACCAGCAGTTGGTTGTTGGGACAGAGGCGAAACTTCTGTCAGTTTCATTTATGTTTCCTTGAGATATTGGCAACAGACAGGACAATGCAGAGAGTAATGTTATACAGATACTGCAGTAACAGTCCAGAGGTAGACCAAGCAGAAATGGACCTCGGAAAAATCAGACGCTGAAAAGTAGCAGTTCCAGAGATCTCTTTTTTTTTTCTCAGAAAGAATATTCACACTGATATTAATGTTTCTTGTCTATTGGTTGGCTCTGTGGCTAAGTTGATGCGAACGCTTCGTAATGCCAGGATGCCGGTTTCGATCCTAGCTGCGGGCCATGGGCCTTGCGTTGGTTTCGACAGTGGTATCAAGAAAGCCAACCGTCCAGAAAGCAATGGCAAACTACTGGACGTAAATTTGGCTAGAAAAACTACACAACAGCCAGGGGCTGTTGGGGTTTGTTCTGCAACGTCCTGTGAAGGATACGCAATGACTGTCTATTTATCTTATTACCAGATACGGACATCTCAATATATGCTTTAAGTAGCATGTTAACACATTGTTTTTTGACGGCCGCTGGCAGACTTTTATTAGCATTTATTGCAGTTTACAAAAATATATTTTTGTCACGGTGATTCTGCTTCTGTCTTCACTACAAAATCATCTTCCACCATGTCACGGTTGTTTCAAGAAAGTGTACGACTTTGCTTGTTGAAGACTGTTGACATCTACTTGGATGCTACTTTTGGTGTTGGATTTCTTTTTTCGTGGAGTTGACCACAAATTCAGTTTTCTAACAATTAAATACCAACTCTAAATGTTTACTGTCTACAGTAACAGTACCCACTAACATATGTTTATGCTAATCTGAACAAATGTCTTGACATATTCCGCAAACGAAAACCTTAATAACGCTGAACTCATGTGATGATAACTGAAAACGATAAGAAAGGTAGATAACTGATATGCACATATTCCTTACGTTCTTCTTAGGACGTAATTTTTTGTTATTTGAAGCCCCACTCTGGCTTTTGCCAGGGGCCGCAATATAGGCAGGCCATCAATATGGCCAATTGTCTGAACGCGGTTTCTGGGACCTCTCCCCGGTGATCCTCATCCGCATGGTGGCACTTTGTGTCATCGGGTGTTTATCGCTTGTGTGATGTCCTGGTAGGGTAGAAAGTCAGTCAGTCAGTCAAGGTAGATAACTGTTCCTTTCAAAATTGCTTTTTGCATGACTTAAACCTAAAGAATGAGAATCAAACAGGTATAAATCCCGGGAACCTGTTTAACCGCATAGCAGTTATACTGGGACCCTGGTGTTCAGAAAGTAACTAACAAGCAGTCTGCCCCAGGGTAATTGAGCAAGCATTGCGATTTTAACTTGCTAGACTACACTGAGAAAAGAAAGAAAAGTTTATCAAAATTATACCTCTCTCTCTCTCTCTCTCTCCCTCTCTCTCTCTCACTCTCTCTCTCTCTCTCTCTCTCTCTCTCTCACTCTCTCTCTCTCTCTCTCACTCTCTACCATTGCCTTGTTTTGTCAATTGAAGTTTCCCAGCTGCGCATTAGGCGCTACCGCGTCCCTGGACTGTCCCACCCTCTTCCCCAAATTTGATCGAGGCCGCTACTGCCCCCCTGGATCGCCCCAGCACCGCCCGAGGCAGTAACGCCCCCTTTAGGAAACACTGCACTATACAATTGTACGTTATAGTTTTCCATCACATTGAACGGTAGACTTCACTAAGATGTCAAATCAACGCAATGCGCTCAGTTGCCTGATCGACTGAATCAGAATGAAACCGGATGTGTAAGAAATGTGTAGCTTCGTTCATAACCTGCTAAGCCACAAACGCCGACTGGGACCAACAAGTAGCATTAAAAATGGCAATAGAGGACGGAAAGTCACTCAAAATACCCTCAACATAAACCTTTAGAGCAGAAAGAGTACACGCGTGCAGTTTTCCCCCTCATGACCGCCAAATGAAAGTTTCACACCCTCACATTAAAAAAATCTCATTCTGGATATCAGACCAACGGGACATATCGCATCCAGATACCTGGTTCACCCTCACAAGAAATGATAACTAGGTCACCGGAAACGGCTTTATGGTCTGGTGAAAACTGCAGTTTAATGCGTGTGGGGGGTCGTATAGAAGATTTTTTTCGTTTGAGGTTTTTTGAACAATGGATCAACATCATGGCACACGGGTAGTAACCCATAAGTGCTCCGTTATTCTTCCAACTCGAGTCTGAGTCCGAAGACATACAGTGCAGTGCACAGGCTCTGTAGCACCGGCGAGGATCCTGAAATACTTTGGGTAGATTTTGAATTCCAAATTTTACCCGGGGAGCAACGTTAGGCTAGTCTTCTCGATTGCCATCTGCGAAGTGATTTTTTACGCCTGCAACGATGCACACGGGCGTCTGATCTCACTACCCAGAGACCAAGGGGAAAACTAGAAGTCCAAGTCCACGTAAAAAAAATCCCAGCCCTTACCGGGGATTGAACCCAGAACCTCTAGCACTCGAGAGGGACACAATGCCTTGACTCCTCGCAGCCCCCTCGTAAAGAAAGAGAAACATTATAATATTAGTTATAAGCAGGACGAAAAAATGGGAATGAAAACCACACACTCGACAATCGGCTTGAGTGGCAATAACTTCCCTTTGGGTCAAATAAAAAGACTTCATTCATATAATACAACTAGAAAAAGTTCAAAGACCGATTGGAAAATGATATTCATTTCGACTTTCGCGCCGTTTCTATGAGACTTATCGGCAGAATCAATAAAGCTATCGTGTCAGGGTTGACAAAAATTTTTTTCTTTTTCAAATACAGGTAAACTTAATAACATATGTAAACGACGGATTTAGAAATGCAACGGAAATATATCCAAAGTGAGTTCTGATAAGCTTTCTAAAACGAAGACTTAAATTTCACAGTGAATGAACTTACATTTGAAATGCATCGTGATTAGAAGAGATAAAGTACAGTGTGTGTCATCATCATCATCATCGGGTGCCTGTTCATAAGCCTAGAAGGTTATATTTGGTCATCTCACACGATTGCCAAACAAAATTCGGATCACGTCTTTGTTCTCAGTCCGATTACTCGACATGGCCAGCTGGGCCTTTATGTTGTTTCTGTCCATTTATCTTACCGTACTCAGAAAGTCAGGAACAGTTTGGCAAATAAACACTAATTATCATTTTGGCAAATAAACACTGGTTATCATTTTGGCAAATAAACACTGGTTATCATTTTGGCAAATAAACACTGGTTATCACCATGAAACAGAATAGAACAGGTCACCATGTTTCACCTACGCGCCGGACATTGCAGACTTACCAAGCACTTTCATACATTAGTATAAACCCGACAGCTTTCTTCCAGTGTCTTTCAACAGAATAGAACATGTCCTGTGACACACATACACACTTATGGGCACGCGTACACACACACACCGCAAGCGGTTCTAAGGGGGGGGGGGGGGAAAGCTAAAGGAGGTCGGGACACACACACTCGGGGAGAGAGAGATAGAGAGAGAGTGAGAGAGAAGTGGGAAAAGGGTGGGAGGGGAAGGGAGACCTAGAAAGATTCATGAAAACCTTTTGTAATGGTACGGAAGTGTGCCAACACACAGACAACAGTCTTCTGCATCATCAAGAACTGATACATTTGTTGTTCAGTTTAAGACTGTCGCCTGTTTCGTCGCCATCGTGTGGCTGCATGTGTAAACGCGATCCGATGTGTGTGTTGCGTTTTAGTGTGTGTGTGTGCGCGAGCGCGCGTGTGTGCGCGAGCGCGCGTGTGTGCGCTCGCCCACGCTATTATTTAATGAAGTCTGTGCATGTTCTTGTGTGATCTACTTAAGGAGATTTAATTACTTGAAATACATGTGTACAATTAAAATTATTCGGTGCTAGTTAAAGTTAGTTGCTTATCTTTTAAAGGACGTTGCAGAACCAACCCCAGCATTTTTTGGCTGTTGTGGTTTTACGAGGCAAATTTTACCTTTAGTAGTTTGCCAGTGATTCTCAACAGCCAGATCTCGGTACCACTGTCAAAACCAACGCAAGACAAATCGTCCGTGCTGAGTTCGAACACCGGTACCCCGGCATTACGAAGCGCGTTATCAACGCGTATAAGCAATATTTAAGTAAAATATGACAAGACAAATATAACCAGCAAACCAAGAAGGTGACGACAACTTACCACATCGTCTGCTTCAATAATCGGGGGATCTGAAATGGCAAGACAACACGTCACTTCAAATTCTTATTTTCTCAGCCAATCATCTCACTAAATGATTTTGCACTACTTATGTCTAGAAAACTTCTTCTTTTTCGTCGTCTTCTTCTTGTTCTTGTTCTTCTTGTTCTTCTTCTTCTCCTACTTCTTCTTCTTCTTCTTCTTCTTCTTCTTTTTTCTTCTTCTTTTTCTTTTCCTTCTTCTTCTTTTTTTTCTTCTTCTTCCTCCTCTTCTTCTTTTCTTCTTCTTCTTTTGTATTCACCATTAACGTGGTGGTTAGCAGACTGTGTTGTTAATACCTAGGCTGTGTAACATCTGAACTTTTCGACATAAAATATTCGTTTTCAACAAAACCTTCATAGTTGCCTGTTACGACAAGGTCCTGGCACACAGACGATGATAAATCTACTTACAATCGGTAAAATCGTGTCAACTCTTTATTCAACCAGAATTCAACTTTGACCTGTGTCAGGGGTCACCGTCGAACAATCTGTCAAGATTTGCGGTATTTATCATTCCTCTTTCTGGCAGCATTATTGATTCCCGAATTGACGTAACAGAACACTGTTCATACCCACTGAAGCCCTATCTACAGCAGCAAATGTCTTTAAGTGGTATCCTCAATGCACATGAACGCATTCAGTTCATAAGTGCGCGTATCCCCTCCTCAGTCAACCCAGCAGCGCGTAGCGGCTGACGACCCCAGTTCTGTGTTGGTTTCTTTTTCTTCTTTGGCTTCCTGCTTACTGCTCTTGTCTGGCCTCACCACTTTTAACACGCTGTTTTTGTAGTCTGGCCCATGGTTGCAGATTCACAGCCATCACTTGATTTTCGCAATCGTCTTACTTCTTGTAGAGTATTTAGTGTATCAGCCTGGTCCGTGGCTCGCCCTCCTGCCACAGTAACTTAACCAGCAAGCCTTTCAGCCTGCTTATTTTCTTGCACGCCTGCGTACCCTAGCACGAATACGAAACTGGTATTTGCCAACCCCGAATTCAGCCACTGCCTTCGGACCCAGTCCATCTCTATCTTCCTGGGCATATTCACTGAGTCACCGACAGAACAAGCGAGAATGAAAGTCTGTCTCCAGCTTTGGTCACTGCCATGACCTCCAGTCGGAGATGCTGACAGTTCCAGTAGCTTCTGGATGTACACAGCTTGTTCTCTTCCTTCAGATCCACAACTACCGTATTTCCCCGACAATTGCCGTACTTCCCCGAGTATAAGACGCCACTTTTGTTTCCAAAAATAACAAGTCTAAAAAACAGAATGCGTCTTATACAATGGTAGTATATTTTCACGAAATTAATTGTTAGAAAAGACATGTTCTTATTTTAGGAATGCAAATTCGGGGGAGACATAAAATGGAAAAGAAATTATAAAATTAAAAGTTGTTTCTGCCGTCTTAGTTTCTGCGCTTGTCTTTGCTCTCATTGTCTCACACTTGTTACACTAAGTCATTCAAGAAGTGTGACATTTCAAATGTCACAAATGGAACTGAGGATGAGGCAATATATGGAGACAGTGACTCGTCATCAGACATAAACAAGGACAAGCTAGAGAACCATCACAAGGATGATAGTTTTGACCCGGACGTAGAGTTTTCTAGATTCTATGAGGAATAAAACATGAGTTCAATCTTCATCTTCTTCTTTTGTCAAAATTTGCTTGTGCCGCTAGGCGTCGCAGTCTATCAGATGATCAGCAACCGAGCCAGGGCGCGCTCAGTCGCTTCATATGCCGTGATGTTATGAAGTCTCAAGTTGTCCGTGACTCCATCAATCCATCTTCTTCTTGGTCTTCCCCTGCCTCTTGGTGTCTCGATTTTCATGTTGTATGCTCTTGATGCTGGCATCGTTGGTTCCATTTTCACTAGGTGACCAAACCATTTCATTCTTTGCTTCTCAATAAAATTAACAATGGGTATGGTTCCAATAGTTCTTGTAATCACATCTTTTCTCACTCGATCTCTTCTGGCTTTATTCGCAGCCATTCTCAAACATCTAATTTCACAGGTGGTTAGTCTTCTCTCGTGTTCTTTTGTTGAGTTCAATAACTAATATTAATAATTGTTCCCCTCACAATTTCGGTCCATAAAATCAAGTGCGTCTTATGCAAGGGATGGTCTAATACTTGGGGGAATAGGTTAATTCCAAATTCATACAATCTTACACATGTTGTCTCACCTAACAACATTCATTCATATAAAGTCTTCAGAATATCCGCCTGCTCCATTATGGTCTGCCGCTGTCGCTTTTGTAGCCAGCAAATCTGCCAGTAAATCTACACGTTCGTGCGCTCGCACGTCCACATATTTCGGGTAGTATATCCTTTTGAGTCCCTGTAATGTCGACGTGGCGATGCCTGGAACTCACTCATGTCCCATATCTTTCTCCCAAAGCTCTTGTGCCAGTACTTTATCTTGCGTGTACAATCATTTTACAGGTCTAATGTTTTCTCAAGCAGTCTGTTGGCTCCTCATCTTTCAGACTGATGCACTCAAACTTCAAAAGAAATACCCTTAACTAGTCGACTCCTACGTCATGTTTGCTAGGAGGTAGTAAGTTTACCCCCCCCCCCTTTTTTTTCCCCATCGGGCTCTTAAACAAATATGTGAATATGACCATTTGATTTTGTGGCTACATAACCTGACTATAAATCTGTCAACTTTCATTATGACGTCACCGCGTTTATCTGCACCTGGATGTAACATGTTTGCCACTCTTAACATCCTTAACAACAGTATTGACAGTTCACAAGTCAGTGGTATGGTTATCGTAATTTCTAGTATACTTTTAAAGTTTCCATTTGAAGCACTTCACGCGCATATGTGTTGTGTGTATAGGTGTTTAAGTGTATGTGTTTCACAGTTTGTCTTCCCCTAGCCCTTTTCCAACACATACAGATTACACAAAGACTACAGACCACTTTCGATGATGACCACATTCCAGGGCAGAGTTTTGGGCTTGGGCCTCTTCCTGACGATGAGCGCTGACTGGCACTTGGTCTTGGGCATCATCTCCATGCCTCCGACGTTGATGTGCTTCAGCTCTGCTGTCAGCACGCACGGCTTGATCCCGCTGCTTTTGGGGAACACATGCTGGGGGTCTGGCCACACCAGATCCTCGGTGAAGAAGTCATCAGAGCTGTTGAATGAAGGCATGCACCTCATGACAAGCTTGTTTATTTATCGCAGTATTACCTAACCAACAACCTGTCGACCTACAAATCTGCCTACCAGCTTACCTATCTTCATGCCAACATTGTTCGGCAAAATATTAACCATATTACACCAGGTACATTGCAAATGACGCTGGCAAATGACCGATCGACCCAGCCCTAAATGGGGACCAGGCAAAGTTCTGGTAGTAAACGCGGCCGGCGTGATGGTGACCACATCAAACATCGATTGCTGATTGGTCTATAGAATAGAAGTCTTGCCCTATATGCTAAATAGTCTGAAGATCTGTTCAAGGGTCCTTGCACTTGAGTTCTTCACAGCAGGACGCACAAACACAGTAACCGTTTGGTCAACCCCTCACACATTTTCTAAGAGAGGACGGAAGCTCTAGAAGCATGAGCCCATTTAAGCGCATAATTGATAATGATGATGAAGATAATAATAATAATAATAATAATAATAATAAGAAGAAGAAGAAGAAGAAGATGAGGAAGAAGAAGAAAAAAAGAAGAAAAAAGAATAGTGTGTATGTGTGTGCGTGCCCAAATTACTTCTTTGGAACGAACGAACTAACCAACGAAACGGGCCAGGCACGTCATTAATACAGCTTTCTATTTACTTTCCAAACGATTTCAAACAGTTTTATAAAAGACTTCCTTTTAAACCCAAATCCCTCCGCGTTAGTAATTCCTAGAAATATACAGTTCTACTTCTTAATTCTTCTTCTTTATATGAGTGCCCATCAATACACTGTCTCTTTATTAATTATATATCTACAACTCCTAGAAAATTGTCACTTATAACAAATAACGTAGACACTGTGTGGAACCAACAAGCCTCAGATGTTCTCAGCAGTCCAAGACAAACGGGAAAGTTCTTACACTGTATGTGTAGCTAGCAACGTACACAACTGCCAAACACAACAGACCTTGTTTGGGGCACCTTGTGAAATACGGTGTACAAACAAACAGGCTATCGATTTGTGTGGGGTCCCTGATCGGATCTTGTGGCTGACTTTGTGGCGTTCTTTGTGTCCAGACAAAGTGCTGGAGTCGACGCGAGCACGAAATGGCGGTCTGTAGATAACAGCTGGGGTGTGGACAAGCCTCGGCAAACACCTCTAACCGCAGACATGAGTGGCGTTGACAGAATCAACCAGCCGCCACAATTATAACCAAAGCTTATTTTTTAGAGGGGGCCGCCGTGGTGAAGTGGCTAGATCAGTGGTTTTCAGCCTGGAGGCGTCCCCCCCCCCCCCCCGCCCTCTGGGGGCGCGAGAAGGTTTTAAGGGAGCGTCAAGCGATTTTGAAATTAGGTGCATTTGTAATTTTTTAGTTTAATTACAAATAAAACACACAATTTTAAATGTTATTTATTAAAAAAAAAAAAAAAAAAAAAAAAAAAGATAATTATTTTTTTTTAAAAATCAGAAGCACTTTGCAGTTGAAATTCGAATTAAATGACAACACAGGCATTTCATTATAGACTAAGAACGCACTGAACAAAACGTGATTCCATGCTGTCTTTGTTACTTACTCTTCTCGTCACATTTTCTTATGGGGAGGCAGGATATGGAGGTCTTGCATAAAATATTATTATGAGGTCTTTAAAAGACGTGTGTCAATTTTAGGCTCCTGTGAAAATTTGCGATAAGCCAAGCCCACGTCCCCCCCCCCCCCCCCCCCCCCCGTGTATTCTTCGAGCCTGTTGCAAAGTCAAGCAACTTGTTTCCTACAGCCAGGTGACTCCAGTACCTGGCTCAAAACTATCGATTGTCTGCCCATTCAACGTCCCATTGTGCTCATCAAATCTTACTTTAGAAAGTTTATGTTCATTTAATGTTTTTATAGTCAGCTGGAATCATGTTGTTGCACTTTGGCCGCATTCAATGATGATCTCTCTTCTCTGTCGGAAGTGTACTGTAGACAAACTGTTCCAGTGAAAGTTAAGGACACTTTCCACTCCTTCGTGCGTATCGGGCATATAGGGCTAGACCTAAATTTTACAGGACTTCACTTCATTTGAGGCTCGGTCGACCTGGGGGCCGAGATCATTTTTCAGAATAGTCCGATTCCCTTAGGATATGAACCCCCGACCTTCGGATCCAAAGACGAGCGTCTAGTCGCTACACCACGGCGACTCCCGACCGTTCCAGTAGAGGACAGCTTAGGCAATCACTGCTTACAGTGCGCGCAGCTCGCCCTTAGCACGCGCAATATTCTCCTTCAGTTTTGCTTCATTGGCCACGTTTGACGGCAACCAGGGCTTTCAGGTATCACACTGTCAGTAGTTCCCCCCCCCCCCTCTCCCTCAGAAACCATGAGTTGTTAACCCTTTGACTCGTTACTTTGGATATCGCAACCTTTCGGCCTTGATTCCATGATAAATACCGTAAATCTGGGAGAAATGTGGCTTTTCTGCCTAACCCCCACCCCCACCCCCCATCCCTGGAGTAAACTCGGACCACAAGGAGTTCGTCACCCTGCCGCCGCGAAGTCAGCTTTAACCATCCAAGCTAGTGAGCCCGGCAAACGGTCTTATTACAGATACTTCATGGTTTGCACCGGCAGCTTTGTTAGACATTTTGTGGTCAGTACCAGGGGTTAGGAAGCCTTGGCGGCAACACACCTCCAGTAGTTAGCCCTGAGTCTACAGTGTACCTTTTGCTGTCTTGGCCATATCTTCGTTTTGTCTGTTTATGCTTGCTTTGACGATCTGTGTCTGCCTCTTTTGCCCTCAGAATGCTCTCTCATTCTTCATAGCTAAACAACTAAATGCCCTCAACCCCTTAAATAAGCAACAAATCCCCCCCCCCCCCCTTTTTTTTCCATCCCCAGTGAGCCATCTTTTGTCCGACGGTGAATCTACAACCATGCATGGTCTGGCGGTGAATCGACAACCATGCTGAGCATCACTACCAAACTACTTCTGAATCACTGTCCCCTTTTCAAGAGCCCTGCCTTTTCCTTACATTGAATCAAAAGCCCTGTTTTGCCAGGCGTTGAATCGACAGCTCCTTCAAGCTCTTTGTGAATCGTCAACCAGTTCCATTCGTCCTGTGAATCAACGGCCCTATTAAGCTATTTTAAAAATGTAAACCCATTCTTCCCCTCCTGTGAATCAGCAAGCACATTAAGTTTTTTTGGAAATCGTCAACCCATTCTTTCTCTTCATGGGAATCAGCTACCCTATTAAGCTCTTTGGGGATAGTCAACTCATTTTCCCTCTTCATGGAAATCAGCAAGCCTATGGGAGCGGGGGAGGCGGGGGTGGGGTGGTATTTGGTTGTTAATCTATAAAAAAAAAATTGCAGAGAATTTTAAGGGCAAAAGAACCAGACACAGATCGTCAAAGGCAAGCATTAACAGACAAAATGAAGATATGACCTCTTTGAAAGTCACAACCCATTCCCCCTCTTCATGAGAATCAACAAGCCTCTTAGGCTCTTTAGGAATCGTCAACCTAATTTCCCCTCTTCATGACAATCAACACGCCTATTAAGCTTTTAGTGAATCGTCAACCCATCCCCCTCCACCAGTAACTCAAAAAGCCTACCTTCTCCCTGCAGTGGATCAACAATCCAGCACTCTACATGAATGATCTCTAAAAGATTCTGAGCTCATGACGATGTGACACATCAAAACCCCACAACTTATTCAAATATACCCTCAACAAATCCTCGACCAAACACTACAGCTCTGATCTCGTTGGAAGACTGCCAGACAGGTATCATACACAACAGCGGCTGGTTGTTCCCGCTTCGAAGTACGATTGTTGCTAAGGGCACCGACACAAAGAAAACATAGGGCGGGGACCCTCAAGGAATGTCAGTCTTGTTTACGGAACAATAATGTTGATAACAATATGCTAAATTGAAGAAAAAAAATTATTCTATATTAAAATAATATATGTCTAGACACAGACTTAAAAAAGAACATCCACTCATGGGTAGGGTGGGAGGCGCAGCATAGCACCCCCCCCCCCACGATTTTGGAAGTGGGGTGAGCTGCCTGGAAATGGGTTCTGATTTGTTTTGTGTGAACGGAGAAAGCCCTGTGGGGCAGTGGTTAATACAACTGCCTACCAATCAGCGGGACCAGGGTTCTACCAACCATCGAGACGAGAAATATATATATATGATTACAACTGGGATATCAGGACCTGAACATAAAAAGAGGTCTGGCTTGTGTGTGTGGAAACCCTGTGGCGCAGTGGTTAACACGACTGCCTACGAGTCAGTTGGTCAAGGGTTCGACCAACCATCGAGGCGAGAAATGCTCCTGGGATTTCAGGACCTGAACATATAAAGAGGTATGGCTCAGGAAATCAAAAACACAAACTAATTAAAAACAATTTTAAAAAAAATGATGGTTATGATTCCGAGAAGAAGAGGTAGCGATAGAACAGCACAATGATAGACACACAATGTCAAGAACGCCCTGGACGTGCAAGTTCGCGAGACCAGAAATTTGGGGGAAAGCCCGAATGTCTTTCTGGCATGTCCTGATAAGAAGATTGTGTGAAGGACCTCTATAATCATGGGCGAATGTCTTTCTGACAAGCTGTGATAAGAAGATTGTGTAAAGGACCTCTATAATCATGGGCGAATGTCTTTCTGGCAAGCTGTGATAACAAGATTGTGTGAAGGACCTCTATAATCATGGGCGAATGTCTTTCTGGCAAGCTGTGATAACAAGATTGTGTGAAGGACCTCTATAATCATGGGCGAATGTCTTTCTGGCATGTCGTGATAACAAGATTGTGTGAAGGACCTCTATAATCATGGGCGAATGTCTTTCTGGCAAGCTGTGATAACAAGATTGTGTGAAGGACCTCTATAATCATGGGCGCCAGAACCTGCAAGCTTAGACCACAAGCCCTCGCCTCCCCCCCCCCCCCAAAAAAAAAGAAAATATGTCAAGCCCCCGCTCAATAATTTATAGGGAATAGATCCCATCTCCCCTTTACGCAACAGTATATACAGACGTTTTTTTTAAGTATTTGCTTGGGGGAAGGGTGGTGGGGGGGGGGGGGTGCTAGTCACATTACAATATAACACTGTTGCCAACAAGAACAACAATTTTATAAACATTTGTTATACATTTTATATTGCAAATATACTATATTTAATTTACCAGTTAGCACAAAATAATATTAATAATAATTTTTTTATTATTATTATTTTTTTTTATATTAGTCAACAGTTTAAAAAGGAATAAGCCACCCGAGGGCCCCCCTCTCATTACTTTTTGAGGGCCGAAGAGGGGCTCAAGATTCTTAACTGTGCAATAATAATAACATGTACTGTGCCGTACAGGCGTGAAAAACCCACTTGATAAAGTGCTGAACAAGGACGGCCGTATTAGCAGATAAGCACACTATACACAATGCCACGCTGGGTCATAACAGTAGGTACACAGTTCTAATCTCTAATGTAAATATCTGCCCCGATAGACTTGCAAGTCCCCTGGTACAGTACTTGTGATAATCTGTGTGGATTTATAAAGATCCCAGGATCATATCCCCCCTCTCCACCTTGCCAGATTTAGGTTGGTACACCCGTCCAACACAGTGGTTTTCAACTTTTTTTTCAGGTAGCTCCAAGGTGGAATATATGGCAAGAACCCTCCCCCACCGCCGAACTTTTTTTTTTCCACAAGCCCTGGTCCCACCTCTGTTCAGTAGTAGAGTGGTAGATTTTTTACCCCACCAGGACATCTTACAAGCGATAAACACCCGATGACACAAAGTGCCACTCTGTGGATGAGGATCACCTTGGAGAGGTGCCAGAAACCGCGTTTAGCCATTAGAAAATATTTATGGTCGGGCTATATTGCGGCCCCTGGCAAGCCAGAGTGGGGCTTAAAATAACAAAAAATTGCCTCCCACAAGGGGATGACTGAGTTCATTAACCTATGTTCATCATATACGTCGACCAAATTTATAAATCAGCTAACATCGGCGAGGGGGCCAACATCGGAGAATTACTAAATGAATTGCTTTTTACCGATGACCAGGCAATCATAACACCGATAGCAGTACAACTACAAAAATATACTAATAGACTCCACTCAGAATGCGACAACTACATAGTGAAGATCAACGTTGACAAGACAGGAGTGATGCCATTCTCCAGAAAAGGACGAACCACCAGTATTAAAATTGATGAACACCAGTTAAAGCAAGCGAAGGGCTTTACAAATCTGTGAAGCATTTTTTCAGAAGACGGAAGAATTAATAACGAAATCGAGCAAAGATGCAATAAAGTCAATCTAGTTTTAGATCGAATGGCACCAATTGTGAAATGCAAGTATGTGAATATAAATACTTAAAAGAACACTGTTCAACACAATATTCTTACCAACGTTATGATATGAATGTCAAACATGGACACTGTCTTTAGAAGACAGAAGGACAACAGTCACGACGGAAATTAAATGTTTACGTACTGTCCTAGGCGTAACGAGGAACGATGATATCAGGAGGCGAGTCGGCACAGAACCAATACTGGACTTTATAGGGAGACAACAAAGGAAATGGTTTGGCCATGTAACAAGACTGGTCTCAGGCAGGGCACCACAGAGAGCAATGTTTTACAAATACAGCGATAACATATCCAGAGGTAGACCACGCAGAACATGGACCGCAGAAATATCAGAGACACTGAAAAGTACTTCATACGAAGCGAACAGAAGGGCCCGTTCTAGAAATCTCTTCCTGCCCTGAAAAAAAGATTTACGCCCCCTTCCCTGTTTGAAACTTCCATCCCAATCCCCCCCCCCTCACCCCCCCCCCCAACCCCGCCTTTCCTTTCCTGGGATGAGCCTGGGGTTAAAAACCACTGAACTAACGCATGATAGTCTACAGACATGCAGTCAATAACTAATTCAAGAAGAACACAGATACACGACTGGGCCACGAATGTTACTAAACAAACTCCTTCAGTCTTCTACGCGCTCATTCCCCGCCTTTTCTAGTCATTTGCAATGATGTTATTAAGAGCCATACGAATCTGATCGACGGAAATAAATCGTGGACAATCAACGGATTAATGAGCAAGTATATAGAAGCGGATCTGAACATGAAGGAAAATTGGTTAGTAAACAGCATCTTGTCACAGAAACCGAAATATGTTGTCCGTATCAAGTCTACTAGAAGCAAAGCAGAGGGGATGGGGTATCTTGTAATGTAGGAAAGAGAAAAGATAACTATAAAGGATAATATGAAAATCTACTAATTGAAATCTCCTCGACTCCGAACCTACAAGAGCTCTAAACAATGTTACGTGACCAGTGGAAACCAAAACCCAACCTTTTGCTGCCTCAGTAACAAGAAAATAAGAAGGAAAAAAAGTTCGTTTAGGCGGGGGTAAGATCAAATATATCTCACCCTGACAGATATATTTGATCTTACCCTGACAGGAAATCTTTTTTGTGGGGTCTAATATAGTGTAACAGTAAAACTTAGGCACACTAACTAAAATAACGAGAATGTAAGTCGACAAAAACAGAAATTTTATTAACTTGATGACATATAACAATAGTACTTCATGACACACTCCGAACACTAAGTGTACAAAAGTACTTAATAACTAAAGGTATACGAGCAGACCAGCAGAAAACTAACCAAGCAACTGGTAAACCAATGAATAACAAAATATTGACAGCTACTAGCAGACCAACAAATCAGCTATAGCGACCTGCCATCAATCTATCTCCTAAAACACAATGGAAATCAATTCTAACACCATCTAACCAAAAGAAACGTACCATTATCACGAACACGAGCAAGTCTAGCGTCGCTCAGCCGGTCCGACCTGACACACCTGTGCGTTGAGACTAAGTGCAGTCAAAAACAGCAAACAGGGCGTCTTGACCATACCGTGCTGACCACAAAGCGACCGCCAAAATAGGAGTCTGACAACGGCCTTCCCCTGGGTCACCATACCCACGCTGTCCAGCCCCAAGTGCAAGGCAACAACAGCCGGGTAGGTCTCCACAGGGTTCGTCCGGAAGTCAAACAGCCCGCTGAAAGACTAAACAAAGTCTTTTATATCCAGTGGCCAATCCCGGCTCTCTAGCGTAATTGCCTAAACCGGATTGCGCGGAGACCGGGTGACGAACTCCTTGTGGTCCAGGTTCAATCCCAGGGGTAGGCAGGAAAACCACATTTTCTCCCAGATTTACGGTATTTACAATGGAATCAAGGCCGATCGGTTGCGATATCCATAATACCGAGCCTAAGGGTTAAGAACTCATGGCTTCTGGATACTAAAACAAACAAACAACAAACAATCCAGTGGCCAGACTTTTTTTTTTGCGTTACCGTCTAAACTTAATAGCTCTTCCTGTGGCCTTTTGGTCATTTTTAAACCAGATTAAATCAAAATCGTTGAGCGTCTGAACAGTAGTTTTCCAGCCTTTTATACAAGCGTCACACCGGACTGGGGAAAAATTACAGCAGTCAATGATTCCAGGAAACAGAGGCAGGGGTATCCGATTGTCGACCACTGACTAAAACAGTAGTTCTCAACCTTCCTAATACCGCGACCATTTAATACAGTTCCTCAACTTGTGGTGACACCCAACCATAAAACTATTTCCGTTGCTACTTTATAACTTCAGTAAATATGTGTTTGCTGATGGTCTTAGGTGACCCCTGTGAAAGGGCCGTTCCCTCCATAAAAGTGTCGCGACCCGCAGGTTGACAACTGTTGATCTAATAAGAACGATGATTTATAACAAATAAACAGACAATAAACTGATTGGCACTCGAAGAAAGAAAAAGAAATCAAATAACTTTCTTAACTGTTAGTTACACTCTAAACACAGCATTATGGTTCGATGTGTTTATAATTGTTGTTTGTTATTCGAAATACTCATGGTTAATATAAATGCCTGTAACCTATGCTGCCTTTTCAATGGTTTCAGACGAAATCTGTCTGTGTTCTATAGTTGTGGATTCAAGCTGTAAGACAGACATGACTAATGAAGACATATGGGTGGGAGCGGGGGGTCATGCGTCTTTATATACTTGGTTCTTGGGAACTTCTACTGCACATCTTGTCTAGCCTGTAATGTTATTGTTCCATAAAGATCTCCATCTTCCTCTTATTCGGATGCTCTCACCTATTCCCTGTTGGTGATCTCTGATAGCATTGAGCTGTGTTCCACTTGACAAAAGTAGTTCTCTAAAGCCAGTATAATAATAGACTTTGTCTTTGACACAGACAGTTGCAAATACAAACCAGCAAACTGTTATCAACTCCTTTTTTTTGTTTGTTTTAACCTCTAGTTTAGCAACTACACAACTGGTGGCGAAAAGAAATAACACGCAGACACGGAGTGTGAAAAACATGGCTGCTATCAGATCTCAACTGGGTGTAAATATCGTCTACAAGCCATTAATGAACGAACCTAGCGGCGGAGGCTACTTGAGGCTACCCTCCCCTTTAAAAAAGCGTGAGGATACCTCAGGCCTTCTAAATTTGTATTGGGTTAAGCAGGGCCGGATTTAAACTTTATGAGGCCCCTTATGAAAAAAAAAGGAAACGAGAAAAAGAAAGAAAATGTGGTTAGGACAATAAGTAGTTTCCCGCTGAACAGCAAAAACGGGAAAAGTATAGACGAGACTAAGGTTCTTCTAAATAGGGGCCATGAAACATGATCATCAACGCCCCGGCAAGGGATATGTGAATAACACAACTATAACAACTGATTACACCTACACATTACTACATAAGCAAGGCAAAACCACGCGCAAACTACAAGTTCTATCTTAAATCAAGCAAATGAATGTAACTATCACATTTAACATCTGATTATTTCAATGAACATAAAACTAACGTTGCTTCACAAACAACAATACCTTAACAACCAACATCGTGATCACGCTAAGCACTTCAGCTAACAAAAATTAATATTCTCTTCTAGCGGCAGAAAATCAAATATGATGATACACACTGATATCTAAGTCTACACAGTTTGTCTACTAGAGAAAATTAATATCGAAGACGGAAACTAACCACAGAACATACCACCGCTGTAATCAACCAGCCAGACTCTCTGTCTCGGCCCGGTCAATCGTATCCATGCCGCGTTCAGACCACGTGCTATCAGCATCAGCAACCACTGCACAAGTGACCACGGCTGATGAGTGCCACAGGGTTTTTCGTGAAGGAATCTCTGGGGCCCACCAGCCCCTGAAATCTCCTGCAGTCTCCGGAGGTCACCAGCCCCGAACCCCATCCCCCACCCCCATCTCCGCCTTCTCTGTTTAGGCCAACGTAAGCTGCTATCCAAGGCGCACGACGTGGAGTTGCAGAAATTAATATAAATAGCCCAACCAGTAAGATTAACGCAACTAATTCACCGTCCTTTTCAGGATGAAATTTTTCGTTTTTTTTTAGCCCCAACCTGGCTCTTGCTAGGGGCCACAATTCAGCCAGGCCATAAATATGGCCAAATTGCTTAACGCGGTTTCTGGGACCTCTCCACGGCGATGCTCATCCACATAGTGGCACACTGTGTCCACGGGTGTTTGTCGCTTTTGCGATGTCCTAGCGGGGTAGAAAGTCAGCCAGTCAGTCAGTCAGATTAACGCATAAGATAAATAAACTACAGCTTATGGCCTCACAATCTCCAGGGGCCTCAAAAAATTCTTTTTCTCTCACAAATTAAATTTGCTTTTAATAATTACTTTAAACGACATTCTCATTAACAGAGCCTTTTTAAAGTTAGGTAGTTAAATAAACGTGACTTATTGACGGCAATTATCGGCGAAACAATATGATAATTACGGTTATGATGAGTTAGGCCTAGACGTAAGTGAATGCGTTTAACAATTTCATCCTCTCGTACTAGGTTTCGATTTCCGCTGTTTACGGTTTATTTCTAAACACAAATACCCTTGTGAATTTTTGATAGCGGTACGAGAGTCGCATCGTGGAAGAGACTGGGGCCCAAGTGTGTATAATGTTCTCAAAGACATTACTATGTACACTGTAGCCAACTTTCTTTGTGGAGACGGCCAAGCATGAAATTTTCAATGATAATATTAATAATTATAATAATATCGATGATGATGATGATGATGGTGGTGGTGGTGGTGGTGATGAGTAAAAGTAGTAGAATCGGCAGTGGTAGTAGTAGTAGTAGTGGTGGTGGTGGTAATAGTAAGGATAGTGTTGGTGATGATGACGACGACAACGGTGATGATGGTGATGATGATAGTAATAATAATAATAAGGATATTGCTGATAATGATTATGTTGATGATGAATATAATGTCATAATTGTAGTGAGGATGATGGTGGTGATGATGATGATGATGAATAAAAAGTATAATGATGATAATGATATTGATATTGATGATGATGGTGATAGGGGAGCTAATGATGATGTTGCTGATGATAATGACTAAAAGTAATAGGGGTAATAATACTGATAAAGATAATGAGGATGAAGATAATGATGGTGGTTGCCGTGAAGACGAATAATAATAATAATAATTATCATAATGATATTGATGATGGTTTGACGAACCTCTCCTCAGATTCCTCCGCTTTGTGAATCACCTGCGGCACAATGAAAGAGCTGATATCAATTTCACTTTCTTCCGACTCGACCGACATTTGTGAGAACTCTGGCTGTGCTACCGCTGTCCCATCCATCGTTGCTGGTGTTATCTTGTTCTTCTTGAGAGCTTGGAATTTCTCTGCCGAACTTTCCCGTCGGTTGTATTTTATGACCTTCTTCACTTCCTGTGCGCATTACAGATCTTTTTGTACTGGAGAGTTAAATTATATGGTGAGGTTTATAACTCGTTGTTCAACGTATACTAAGTGTTCACATATCAGCAAAATACATGTAGTTATAACTGAGGACACACACACACACACACACACACATATATATATATATATATATATATATATATATAAATAAACATATATATATATATATATATATATATATATATATATATATATATATATATATATATCTTATTGTGTCTTCTGCTTGAACCCTCCATGATTTTTCCTTTTCAGCTCCTGACGCTTAACTGCATCCAAAGCTTCATACAGAGGGTGTTCTTTGTCTGCAGCTACTCTGAGGTAAGACTTAGTCTGCAGCACCTTTAGCCTATCTGCAATGCATGGATGTATCGCATGCACACAATCGAGGTGTCTCTTTTACATCCTAGGATCACCCGCATAGCTTCATTCTGTATGCACTCCAGTTTCTCTAGCTGACTCTTCGAGACAGTGAGCAAACCCAGTTCATAATCAGTCTCTGTGATGATTAAGTGCTGGTAAAGTGGCAACAGCATTCTTTGCTCCATGTCCATTGCTACCATAATCTTAAGTGCATTAAGGTCTTTTTGAGCCCTTGTCACAACTTCCTCTATGTGACCCTTGAAAAAACAAGCTTCTGTCGAAGGTAATTCCCAGAAACCGCAGTCTGCTGTCTCTCTTGGTGTCCCTGCCATTTATTTTGAGTCTGGGAACATCCGCTTTAACAATCTTGTTGTCCCCAGTTAATAATAAAGGGGCTGCTATTTTTTTGCTGCTGCTACTGTACTACTACTATTGCTACTAACACTGCTACTACTGCTACTTCTGCTGCTGCTGCTGCTGTTAATACTATTTTTATGAGTGCCAGCACATGTGGGAAAAAAAATGAACACAAGGACATAAAGAAAGTTAGAATAAATAATGATAAAAATACATATAGCTCTAAGAAAATAACAGCAGAGAAGCTGTTAAATATACGTCATATTTGGTAGTGTGGTATTTGACAACCCTTGGTATTCCTAACAGATACAAGAGGAGTGCTTCGGGCACTCCAATCTAGAAAATTACCTGGTATACGAACACTACTCTCCAAACTAGGCAACCGGTGCAAGGTAACTATGCAATGGCACGTCCATCTGGAGCTATTTATAAATAAATAAATAGAGTCGACCGTGGCAATGGATACCATCCCACTGTGGAGTTCCTGGAAATGAAAGTGCTAATAAACTAAGGAAGTGCGAATGTATAAAAAACCTAACCTACCGGACTCTTATCAACAGAAGAGGCCCGGCTCTCTAGCGTAGTTGGTTAAACCTGACTTTCGCGGCGGCCGGGTGACGAACTCCTTGTGGTCCGGGTTCACTCCCGGGGGTAGGCAGAAAAGCCACATTTCTCCCAGATTAACGGTACCTATAATGGAATCAATGCCGAAGGGTTGCGATATCCATAGTACCGAGCCAAAGGGTTTACAACTCATGGTTTCTGGATACGTTAAAAAAAAAAAAATCAACAGAAGAGGGGAATGTAATCGAATCAATCAGAACGCCACCAATACCGGCAGAAAACGATTACCAAATTTGGGACAGACCAGAGCATATTATTATTCTACGCAATAGAACAGGACACAGTCGATTTGCCTAACGGCGAAATCAGGCAAAATTGGGAGTTGAAAATCTTCCCATAGTATTTCAGGATCCTCGCCGGTGCAACGAAGTTTGTGAACTGCGCTGAGAATCGTCAAGCTCAGGCTTGAGTTAGAAGTAGAACTGAGCACTTACTGGTTACATCCGTGTGCTATGATTTTAATCAGTTGAAAAAACCACCAACAATCGACTTCGCAGCCACATGTACACAAAATTTAAAATCGGCGAATCAGCCATGTGTACATTTGGATTGTCACCTGAGACATAAGATCATGTCCTCCAAGACTGTCTCTAGTAAAACATATCAAGACAAAACTTTTGGCCAAGAGAAACACCGTTGCAAGCTGAGTGAATTACAAAATATAGTGAAGTTCATACTAGAGACAACATTGCAGATAATCTACTTCATGCGAGCGAAAGAAGAAGAAGTAAATAATAGTTTTAAATCAACTGTAAAATAATATATGTAATAATATTAATAATAATAATAATAACAGAAGACTACAGTGAATTGGAAATAAAACGTCAAAGGAGGATTGATGACCGAGGCCAAACAGGAAGAACACAGGCTTGTACGGGGACAAGAATCTGGCCCAACGGCAAGTTGTTGGCGTCTGCAGTTTTCAAGATGGCTGAATGCGCTCCTTCGATTCCACCCCCGTGTGTACGTAAGACAGAGGAGGTAGGGACACCAAATTCACATTCAGTTTAACATTGATTTAATATACTCTGTGCTTTTCTTCTTATTGCGAAACAGCTTGTTTCAGTTCGTCGCTGACATCTCTCCACTTTGTGACAAAAGTCTGTCAAATCTCGCATTGTCACAATGATTGTTTTCCCCCTGCCTCTTTTTCCACAGATCTTTCCGGTGGTCATATGTTCCAGTTTTCTTCTCATAACTTGACCAGACAAACATGGCGAGTGTCTCTGAGTGCTTGTGATAAGTTGTCTTCGAACCCGCGCCACTTTCAAAGCATGTTTGCTGCTCTTTTTTTTTTTTTTTTTTTTTGCTGTCCGGGAAATTATTCTATAAAACCACATCTCTGAGGCCTCAAGTCTTGTTTGTACAGTTCTACTGTGTTTAAAATAATGTAATTATTAATCACAAGTGAAGTTAGATAGTAGATTATAAATTATTAGAAGAACCTTTGGCACTTTACTTTTAAATCACCCCAAACTAAGTAAATCACAGTTTCCTGGAAAGTCCAATATTCTAGGGGTGTTGTGGTTAGGGTTAGTTAGGGTTCGGGCTGGTTAGGGTTCGGGTTAGGCTTAGTTATGTTTGGGTTAGGGTTAGTTATGGGTGGGGTCCGGGTTAGTTATGGTTAGGGTTAGGGTTGTAGTTAGGGTTCGGGTTCATCGGTGTCTTTAGGGTGGATGAGGCTAACAAGGATCTTGACCCTAACCTCATCCCCTAGAAATTTGACTTTCCCAGGAACTCAGAGATTTCCTTCGTTTAGGGTGAATTAATAATAAAGTATTGAACTTTACACTGCAGGCCTTATTAATTATATGGTGATAATCCCGTCGGTACTCAGTGGTCGATGGTCATTGTGTTTTTTTTTTTTTTTTTTAACTACTCGAAAGATTGTTTACAGCATATTTTAGGTGATTCGACGGAGGAGACTAGTAGAACAGATTAAAGTCCCACCCTTGATGGGGACCTGGGAAAGTAAAGGTAGCCGACATAAGTTGACCGCATCACATGCCAATTGGTGTATAAAAATGTGAGTCCAAGGGTGAGTTCACGTGACAGCTAGGCTAGGCTGTGTTAATATAACTGCATGGTACCTGAGTAGTTCAGGAAAACCGTCGTTACTTCCTCCAGTTACCCCACTAACATGTTTGTGCTTGGGTTGGGAGATTTTGGTGTGTGCCTTTCCTGGTGTGTTGTTTAGGTTAATCTTCATTTCTTTGAGACTATTCTTGGCACCGACTTTCCGTGTATTGTGTGGTCTTCCTCTTGCACTTCGTCCCTTTTATTTCTTCAGCGTGACAGTTGCTACCAGAATGTTCTCGTCAGCTAATCAAACCATCTCAAGTTAAAGTCTACAGGTTTTTCAGTGCACCAGGTTTTTATTCTTTATGGCTCGGTCTCTCCGTAGAACGGCTTGCCAGTCTGCAGAGAGCCTCAAACAAAACACGAACTCTATAACGCCAGCGACGATCCCCACAGGTCTTCGTAAAAATGACCTTTAGAGCGAAAGGCAGACAGAATGATCGCTTCGAAACGGGAACACCCACCCCTTCCCCCACACATATACACACACCCTAAGCAGAAAATCTCATATGTTGCCCTCTAACTAGCTGTTTTATTTGATTTCAGTCCTGCCCTTCTTCTAATTTCTTCATTGTATCTTTTGTTACTCTGTCAACTCTTCTAAGACATCTCATCCCTGTTTTTGTTTCATTTTGCTCTCGTTGATTGTTGTAAGGGGGACATGTTTGGCAAAAGTTGGCGAAAAAATGGTTAGATCGTTAGCCTCAGGAAATGCAAATCTTGTTTAGGATTAACTGATAAATATCTGGTGATTAGCTAGGTGCTGCATCAGTTGAGAATGTGTGTCCTAAGGTTGATATAAAGACATATTGTTTGTATCAAATAATCATCTGACTGCACCTTGCACATTTTTTTCTTTTTTATTTTCAGGTAGTAGAAGTTGTAAGTATTTAGTTTTGTTTCTTTATTGTATTTGTTTTCCTCTAGATGTTGTATGTATTATGTTTACTAGTATGTAATAAAGAGCTGTTTTCCTCTAGATGTTGTATGTATTATGTTTACTAGTATGTAATAAAGAGCTGTTTTCCTCTAGATGTTGTATGTATTATGTTTACTAGTATGTAATAAAGAGCTGTTTTCCTCTAGATGTTGTATGTATTATGTTTACTAGTACGTAATAAAGAGCTGTTTTCCTCTAGATGTTGTATGTATTATGTTTACTAGTATGTAATAAAGAGCTGTTTTCCTCTAGATGTTGTATGTATTATGTTTACTAGTATGTAATAAAGAGCTGTTTTCCTCTAGATGTTGTATGTATTATGTTTACTAGTATGTAATAAAGAGCTGTTTTCCTCTAGATATTGTATGTATTATGTTTACTAGTATGTAATAAAGAGCTGTTTTCCTCTAGATGTTGTATGTATTATGTTTACTAGTATGTAATAAAGAGCTGTTTTCCTCCAGATGTTGTATGTATTATGTTTACTAGTATGTAATAAAGAGCTGTTTTCCTCTAGATGTTGTATGTATTATGTTTACTAGTATGTAATAAAGAGCTGTTTTTCCTCTAGATGTTGTATGTATTATGTTTACTAGTATGTAATACAGAGCTGTTTTCCTCTAGATGTTGTATGTATTATGTTTACTAGTATGTAATACAGAGCTGTTTTTCCTCTAGATGTTGTATGTAGTATGTTTACTGGTATGTAATAAAGAGCTGTTTTCCTCTAGATGTTGATGTATTATGTTTACTGGTATGTAATAAAGAGCTGTTGTCCTCTAGATGTTGTATGTATTATGTTTACTAGTATGTAATAAAGAGCTGTTTTCCTCTAGATGTTGTATGTATTATGTTTACTAGTATGTAATAAAGAGCTGTTTTCCTCTAGATGTTGTATGTATTATGTTTACTAGTATGTAATAAAGAGCTGTTTTCCTCCAGATGTTGTATGTATTATGTTTACTAGTATGTAATAAAGAGCTGTTTTCCTCTAGATGTTGTATGTATTATGTTTACTAGTATGTAATAAAGAGCTGTTTTCCTCTAGATGTTGTATGTATTATGTTTACTAGTATGTAATACAGAGCTGTTTTCCTCTAGATGTTGTATGTATTATGTTTACTAGTATGTAATACAGAGCTGTTTTCCTCTAGATGTTGTATGTAGTATGTTTACTGGTATGTAATAAAGAGCTGTTTTCCTCTAGATGTTGATGTATTATGTTTACTGGTATGTAATAAAGAGCTGTTGTCCTCTAGATGTTGTATGTATTATGTTTACTAGTATGTAATAAAGAGCTGTTTTCCTCTAGATGTTGTATGTATTATGTTTACTAGTATGTAATAAAGAGCTGTTTTCCTCTAGATGTTGTATGTATTATGTTTACTAGTATGTAATAAAGAGCTGTTTTCCTCTAGATGTTGTATGTATTATGTTTACTAGTATGTAATAAAGAGCTGTTTTCAAATTCACATGTCGATGTTGGACAGCAGGTTATATCACAATCATCGGATGACCTAGTTTAACTGTTGTGTATTGTTGAACTTGGTTGTTCTGATTTGCTTGGTTGCTTTCTCATCCTAATAGTGGCTCTTTGAGTCATTGGATGTCAGTTTAAAAAATACCCAAAATACTTTGCATTCCTGCCTGTGACAGAAGAGAAGAGTACACCAGGGTAAGATTTGGTTTGGCCATTTGGGTGCAATAATTACAACTTCTTAGGGGTTGAATGAGGTATCTGGATTTGGCCCAGCTGGTTTGGAATTTATAATGTGGCTGGTCGGGTCACTACGGGGGTCAAGTCTTCAATTGAAAGATTAGGAGAGACTTATAGACTATTATTTCGTGATCACTGTTACGTGACCGTTCATGTTACATGACCGTCCATGTTGCAGTGATCACTGATAAGTGACACTTCATATTTCAGTGATCTCTGTTGTGTGACAGTTCATATTACATGTAATCACCTTCATGTGACAGCTCAAATTACAATGGTCACCCTTATGTTACAGTTCAAGTTACAGTGTCCACCCTCACGTGACAGTTCATATTACAGTGTCCATCCTCATGTGACAGTTCATATTACAATGTCCACCCTCATGCGACAGTTCATAATACATTGTTCACCCTCATGTGACAGTTCAGTTTAAAGTGTTCACCGACATGTGACAGTTCAGTTTAAAGTGTTCACCGACATGTGACAGTTCAGTTTAAAGTGTTCACCGACATGTGACAGTTCAGTTTAAAGTGTTCACCGACATGTGACAGTTCAGATAAAGTGTTCACCCACATGTGACAGTTCAGATAAAAGTGTTCACCGACATGTGACAGTTCAGTTTAAAGTGTTCACCGACATGTGACAGTTCAGTTTAAAGTGTTCACCCACATGTGACAGTTCAGATTAAAGTGTTCACCCACATGTGACAGTTCAGATTAAAGTGTTCACCCACATGTGACAGTTCAGATTAACGTGTTCACCGACATGTGACAGTTCAGTTTAAAGTGTTCACCGACATGTGACAGTTCAGTTTAAAGTGTTCACCCACATGTGACAGTTCAGATTAAAGTGTTCACCCACATGTGACAGTTCAGATTAAAGTGTTCACCCACATGTGACAGTTCAGATTAAAGTGTTCACCCACATGTGACAGTTCAGATTAAAGTGTTCACCCACATGTGACAGTTCAGATTAAAGTGTTCACCCTCATGTGACAGTTCAGATTAAAGTGTTCACCCACATGTGACAGTTCAGATTAAAGTGTTCACCCACATGTGACAGTTCAGATTAAAGTGTTCACCCACATGTGACAGTTCAGATTAAAGTGTTCAACCTTATGTGACAGCTCATATTGCATGTGATCGCCCTCTTGTAACAAGTCATGTTGAAGTTGTCACCTTAAATGACAGTTCGTATTACAGTGTTCACCCACATGTGACAGTTCAGATTAAAGTGTTCAACCTTATGTGCTTTTTACTATCATGTCACTTATTCCGATATTTTAGTGTCACATTATACCCCGTGTATCTAAATTGTTTAACAGGTACACGGTTTTGTGGAACTATTGTGCTTTTCTTTTAGAGTGAGTAGAGCAGTAGTGTACCCAACAACTGCTGCTGAAGTCCAGAGTTTAATTCCCATGTAAACAAAATCTCACTAGCTTTGGTGATACAGTGTTAGGCAGTCAGTGTATGGTGTAGGGAGGTGTAAGAGAGAGAGAGAGAGAGAGAGAGAGAGAGAGAGAGAGAGAGAGAGAGAGAGAGAGAGAGAGAATGTGCCAAGAGGAAACGTATAAGTTATCCGTCTCAATAATTATTTGAGGAACTTGTGACCAATTTGTGTGTGTTCTCACTTATTTTATTTTAATCCAAACAATTGTGCATTTGTGACCTAGTATATTTCACACTCTACACCAGTGTCTGTTTTATGCCTCTCTTTGCCTTTTTTCGGACTGCTCAATCAACTATTACTGTTCTGCCTAGTATATGTATGGCCGTATTTAGGCTATGTGCAACGTTTGCAGCTGCACAGAGTGGCGACATTTTAGGGCAAACTAGATTCTGAGAGTGGCAAAGTGTTACTAGTAGTTAAAGGAATGTCAGTATTTGTAATGGTTTTCTCATTATGAAAGTTTCATCGTATGTTACGCATCATTGCTCCATTGGGACCCCAACTTGCAAGGTTTTTTTTAAAATCAGTTTTGAAATCATTTAAGTTTAAATACACCCGTACAGTCGAAAACTAGAGTAAATAATTCCACATCTTCTGGTTGTTATCGAAACAAATTTAGCCAAGGGGAAAGAGAGAATAAAATGAATGACAGCACAGGGGCGTCATACGTCCCTGAGTATGTGTGAGGTCTAACAGCGGTGGCAGTTGTAAGACCAGCTTTACCCTCTCTTAGACAGCTCCACCATCTGCTGCTAGTCATTCAAATGTATATGCTAGGTGGATCACACATTGAGAAAGTGGGATGATAATATAACTGGGATGACTTTGAAATAGAAGTAACAGGACAACTGAGATAGATTGGGAGTTGGGTGGGTGGGGGGGGGGGGGTCTAGAAACACGGGAAATACATTATATTCATAGATGAATAAATTTAAATAATGCGGAACAAACAAAACATTGCACAATTTATAGTCAGACATATTTCGCTGTATCTCGTCAGGTGCGTTACTACAGAGTTACATCGACATAAAACGAAGCACAAAACTGAATAAATCCAACTGAAAAGCGAATAGTTTCTTTGCACACATCGTATGTGTTTTGGCCGCCGGAAGCTCGCCGTAGTCACGGGACTTACCAGGGTAACTTCAGATAGTCCAGGATTCGAGTTTATTTATTCTTATTCCATACAGCTTGATCTCTCAGCAGAACGGCTAGCTGCCTACGAGAGTGTCGCGCAAAGCATGAACACCGTAGCTCTAGTGACGATTCCTAGGGGTCTCTGTAAAACTTGCGCTTGTAAGCCGAGCTGTGAGACGAACCTAAGATCTTCAGAGTGCGAGGCAAACAGCTTATTAACTTCGCCACACGAAAAGACACAAAAAGAGCTGCACAAGATTGGACATCCAGATATCTGCTGACTGAGGTCTTCATTTGGTGATAAAGGAAGAAGAAGATGAGACCATACACTCAATACTTTCTGTAGTTTACAAATGGGTCCTTTGCTCGAATAAACGTTACTGTCCATTTATGCTGTTTGTAATATGGTCTCTTTGTTTTTAGGAAGAAGATGTGGCAGAAGAGGAGGAAGAGGAAGAAGAAGAATTAGTTGTAAGTATTAAATTCTGATATTATGCTAACATCCGGATATTAAATCGGCCATTTGTAAATCAAGATTATTACTTCAAGTTTCTATATGTGAAGGTTGTAGACCTAGTGCTGCATACTGACCACCGTGATTTGTAGTCTATAGTGCACTCAAGAAAAGCTAATAAGTGCTTAATCTTTCTGGGGAAAGTCAAAGGATGTGGGTGTCGATTGTTGATGTAGTCAACAGGGTGGATGGTCATGAGAACAGTTCTTGTCTGAGGACATTGCCATCAGGTTCATAACGGATTCCCCAGCAACCATAACTGAGAAGATTCAGGAAGAAATATCTCACTCTAAACTGTCATCTGTTACAAGCAGTATATTGTCCTCTCTCTCTCTCTCTCTCTCTCTCTCTCTCTCTCTCTCTCTCTATATATATATATATATATATATATATATATATATATATATATATATATATATATATATATATATATATATATATATATATATATATATATATATATATATATCTATATATAATTTTGAGAACAGATGTCTTAGAAGAATACTAAATCTCCGTTGGACAGATCTCACATCCATTACGCAAATAAGACCAGACAGCAAGCAAGCTGGAACTACATCGGCCATGCACTTAGAATGGATAAGACCACACCCCCCCCCCCTTCCCCCCCATCAAGCCCTCAGATGGACACCGGAACGGAAAATAAAACGGAAAAGACCAAGAGAGACCCCACGAAGAAGCACCATCAGGGAAGGCTCAACCATGGGCCTAATGAACTTAAAGAAGCTAAAACAGGTGGCAACGACTTTCGCCAGACATAGGGATCTGTGACCTCTGCCCTAGGTTCAAGAGGAAAGAATAACTTATATTATCTGTGTCCAATAGGAAAATCTGTTTTATATATGCTTTTGAAGCTGTCGTAATTGCTCTCTGTCTCTCTGTCTCTCTCTCTCTCTCTCTCTCTCTCTCTCTCTCTGTCTTTCTCTGTCTCTCTCTCTCTGTCTCTGTCTATCTCTCTGACTCTCTGTCTCTCTCTGTCTGTCTCTGTCTCTCTCTGACTCTCTCTGACTCTCTCGGTCTCTCTCTGTCTGTCTGTCTGTCTGTCTGTCTGTCTGTCTGTCTGTCTGTCTCTCTCTCTCTCTCTCTCTCTCTCTCTCTCTCTCTCTCTCTCTCTCTCTCTCTGTCGCTGGTTTAAAAAAAAATCACTGCATGACATAGAGAATAAATTTTAATTTTTAACAGAGACCCTCTTTCCCATTTGCATTCTGGGCCCTTACATGTGTTCTGTGGCATAAGTCTGTGGGAAGAGGGGGGAGGGGGTAAGTCGACTGGATGTCCCTTAACAAGAATTTTGTAAAAGGCGAATAATTCATGATTAGCTGAAATCGGGCACTTGGACGGGAAGATGCAAATATCGAAGCCTAGCTGTAAACTGCGACACAATGAGCCAACTACCCTTTAAGGACAATGTTAGTATCTAGTACCTTCTTACGGCCTTATAGCATAGCTCTGGCCTTCCGGTGGATCTTGATCCTGCTTCCACTTCACCATACATCAGATTCTGTGGAATGTGACCGTATTTCTTGCAGGAGATATGTTCCAACCAGCGCAGGCATCTATGCTTCAGCAAAGTACATGGTTGCCACTCCTGCTCTTGTAGCATGCCTTTATCTTGTATCTGTTGTGCCGTAATGATGTAACTTTGCAGGACCCGCAGACAGCCTTGAGAGAATCTTGCTCCCAGAAGAAAGAGTGTGCCTCGCTGAAGGTGAGGCTGGAGGAGTGTAACGAACGAGTGGAGAGTCAGGACAAGACAACAGAGACTTGTGTTGAGGAGATTATTGACTTTATGCATTGTGTCGACCATTGTGTGAGTTTGAATTCTGACATTTTTCTTCTCACTGTATGTTTTATTTCAGTTTTTATTTTTAAATGTTAAGTCTCCTTCTTCTTCTTCTTCTTCTTCTTCTTCTTCTTCTTCTTCTTCTTCTTCTTCTTCTTCTTCTTCTTCTTCTTCTTCTTCTTCTTCTTCTTCTTCTTCTTCTTCTTCTTCTTCTTCTTCTTCTTCTTCTTCTTCTTCTTCTTCTTCTGAGAAAAAAATAAAATAAACTGCCACATTGTGTTGTGGTTTAAGTCTAGCTCAAGGTATCTACACTTTCAGCCCAACACAAACACGGAGTCATATTTACGGCATTCTTGTTGAAGGGCACTGCCCCCCCCCCCCAAACCCCCAACATAGACACGCACAGCAAGTCTCCAGAACCCAGACAGATATCAAGTGAAATAGCATTGTTTGACGGATCACCAGCATTGCGGCTGAGTGGAACGGTTGTTAATGAACTACAAATAATCTGGTTCCTACACAGTATACAAGGACAAAATGCACTTTAGGGAGAGAAAATAAAAGTGGAAGTTAATCTGGAAAGAATAGACTTCATTGCATCGGGTTTTATCTCATATGGCTCGGTCTCTCTCCGCAGAACGGCTAGCCGTCTGCCCAGAGCATCGCAGAGAGCACAAACTCTGTAGCTCCGGTGACGATCTCCAATGATCTCTGTAAAAACTGCACTAGTGAACTGAACAACGCAACCGTTAAATGAACCCACGACCTTTAGAATGCGACTCAAACGGCTTGACCACTTTGCCATGGAGACCACTTTGAGGGTGAGAATTAAAAACATTCTAGTGAATTAGGAGCTGACAAAAAGATGCTGACACTGGATAGGACACACATTGACATGGTCCAGATGATCGCATGCTTATTATACTCTCCTTTTCCTGAAACCGACAAGGCCAAAGATATGCGTGCATGAATGGGTTGTAATCACCTGTTACACTTTCAAATACGCCACATGGGTTACGTCTCGTCGAGCAGATACAGCTTATCAAGAGTATTAACAAGGTGACAAGAACGCTTGCTGCCTGCGTACGCCACTAATGCAGAAACTGTAAAGTGTTGAAGCTAGCAGTTGCACGTTCTACTATTCCAGCTGCGTACGCATACTCCTAAAACGAAGCAACGGGAAAGAAAATATTACATGATACCCCCTCTAGAGTAACAGTTACCTGCTAATGCCTACAGTGCGAACTGATCACGCTTCACCACTGCTGAATCTGTGAGTGCCATTCAGTAAAATACGATTTGTTTATTGTAGAAATGTACGTGGTGGTATCAAGGGGTTACAACCAAGCATAGTTGTGAATACGCGTTAAGGTGATCTCCCCTGAAGATACTTCGCAGGTCGTTTTGCTTGACTGTTTTCTAGTACATCACATCCGGTTCATTTGTAGTGTTCATCTGCTACTGTGTATTCTACTTGTGCGTTCACCTTTAAAAGGGCGGGTGGCTCGTTGTACTGTACGTAACAGATAGGCTGTGATATCTTTCCATTTCAGTCCCATACCTCCGACTTCAGCACATTCTTAATTAGTGGCCTGCTAGAAGGCAGGGGGTCTATTATTTCTCCTCACAAAAATGGAACTCCCTTCGAAGTTACTTCTGCCCTCGTGTGGAAACATCACACTAAATAAATGATAATACATTTGTAAATATCAACCGTTCCCATATCCATAAGGCTGGGTGAAACAAAATGTCATCAGTTTCACAGTTGTCCATATTTCTTGATTGTTGTATACTCCACAGGCGGCAGAAACATTGTTCTCAAAGTTAAAATAAACCTGGCTAGCAGATCCCGTGAAAATGGTTGCAGAAACATAGGGAGACATATATAAATCTGTTAAGTTACTAAACAGATAGCATACATTTATTATTGTTACTAGGGGAGACAACTTGACATTTATTATGTCACCAGGGAGATAACTATGCCTTTATTATGTTATTTGGGATACAGCAATACATTTATTTTGTTACTAGGAAGACAGTTATACGTGTATTATTGCTAGGGAGTTAACTATATATTTATTGTGTTACTATGCAGATAGCGTTGCGTTTATCGTGTTACTAGGGAGAGAGTCATACATTTGTCGTGTTACTAAGGGAGACAGCCACACATTTATCATATTACTAGGGAGACAGCCGTACATTTATCATGTTACTAGGGGAGACAGCCGTACATTTATCATGTTACTAGGGGAGGCAGCCTTACATTTATCATGTTACTAGGGGAGGCAGCCTTACATTTAACATGTTACTGGGGGGAAGGGGGGGGGGAGTCAGCCATACATTTATCATAATACTAGGGGAGCCAGCCATACCTTTATCATGTTACTAGGGAGGGCAGCCGTACATTTATCCTGTTACTGGAGGAGACAGCCGTACATTTATCATGTTACGAGGGGAGACAGCCATACATTTATCATGTTACTAATTCTACTAATTAGAGTCTACTAATTGGGAGCTTCCTTTGAAGTCGGAGTGCATTTGCTTGAGAGGCAAGGAACCAGCAGTCTGCATAAAAATAAGTCAGATCTGTCAAACGAATGCACACGCAACAATCAGGTTCTGGAACAGGACTGCAGTCCAGAGGTGGACGAACAACTATAACTTTCCGCCGGAGTTTACAGCTGGTGAACGTGAAGAAGAAAAAGACTAGGGGAGACAGCCATACATTTATCTTGTTACTAGGGGAGACAGCCATACATTTATCCTGTTACTAGGGGAGACAGCCATACATTTATCCTGTTACTAGGGGAGACAGCCATACATGTATCCTGTTACTAGGGGAGACAGCCATACATTTATCCTGTTACTAGGGGAGACAGCCATACATTTATCCTGTTACTAGGGGAGACAGCCATACACTTATCATGTTACTAGGGGAGGCAGCCACACATTTATTATGTTAATATGGGAGACGCCCATAATTCATCATGTTACCAGTGGAGGCGTCAGCTCTGCGGCTAAGTCGATGCAAATGTTTCGTAATGCCGGGATGCCGGGTTCGATCCCAGTTGCGGGCCATGCGCCTTGCGTTGGTTTCGACAGTGGTATCAAGAAAGCTGACCGTTCAGTAAGCAGTGACAAACTACTGGATGTAAAATTGCCTAGAAAAACCACACAATAGCCAGGGGCTGTTGGGGTTGGTTCTGCAACGTCCTGTAAAGGATACGCAACTAACCTAACTAGGGGAGGCAGCCATACATTTACTCCATTACATGTGCTGCAGCAGTATATCGTAGCATAGCACATGAGGGCTGTTTAGTTGGTTAGTGAAACATAATTTTGTTTGTCTAATTAACTTGAGATAACACTTTTCACACACTTGTTTAAGATTTGTATTTCGCTATTTATGCTCTATTCTGACTGTTTTGTTTGCCAGATTGCATTAAAATGAATTCTGTTTAGAGAGTGACCGCCTTATTTTTCTTTAAAATAATTTTTTTTTTAAATATATATATCCTTATCTCACTCCGTAGCACCGGCGAGGATCATTACCTACTTTTGAGCAAATTTGTAACTCCAACTTTTGTCCGGACAGCACCGTTAGGCAACTCTGTGATTTCCAACTGTGGGGGGGGGGGGGGGGGGGGGGGGGGGGGGGGGGGGGGGGGGGGGGGGGGGTTGCGTGCGCAACAATACACACAGGCATTCGGTCCTACTACCCAGGGATTAGGGGAAATTACTAGAAGTCCCCTTGAAAAAATTGCAGCCTGAACACGCGACCTCCAGCACATGCGGCTGCCCCCATGTATTGAGACCCCCGTCATTGAAGAAGTCTGGGTTTAGCAAGGATGGCTCTCTGAAAACTGCAGCAGAAAAAGCACCAATCCACAGGATTTGCATCACCCAGACAAGCAGGATCGTGACAAGTCTTAAGAAATTGTACGCTGACCACATCAAAGCTGCTGAGGAAAAGAACCTAAAAGTAAAAGTGCCGGTGCACACGCCAACTAAAATTGTGCATATCTCAACACCCAAAACCCTCCGTGGTGAAGGTTTCAAGACATGGGATAGATTACAGTTAAGAATCCACAATCGCATCATTGACCGGCAGTCTCTCTCAGATCGTTAGGCGGGTCATGTCAATCAGTATCGAACCAGATGTGCATGTTGAGGTTACCATTACAGGTGCAGCATAAACAGGACACGTCTAGACTGACTGACTGACTAGGACATCACACAAGCGATAAACACCCGATGACACAAAGTGCCACCACGTGGATGAGGATCGCCGTGGAGAGGTCCCAGAAATCGCGTTCAGACAATTTGCCATATTTATGATCTGCCTATATTGCGGCCCCTAGAAAAAAAGCCAGGGTGGGGCTTCAAATAACAAAAAAATTTGTCCTAAAAAGGACAAAACTAGATTAATTTTTTAGGACACGTCTAGAGCTAAATTAATTATAATTTTGAAAATGTACTTAAAAAAAAACTGTTTGAGGTTTTAGATATTTCCTGATAAACACGAGAACTCACTTTTTGCACACACATCTACACACACACACACTTTGTGAATGACTATGCAGTATGTGCAGTAATGTTTTCCTGAAATTTGTGTGTGTGTGTGTGTTTTGTGGTTCGAAAAATATGACATAGATAATTAGGTAAGTTTTAAAGGGAAGGAATTCGTGATAATTAGATGACTTTAAAACGTAGAGTCGCCGCGCTTTGATAATTTGATCCCTAACATTGTTTAGAATCGGCTAGTTGATCCATCTGTTGACACCCCTCACCGTGTGCTGACACCCTACCTAGTGTCGACACCATCAATGAGTACCGACACCCTCACAGAGTGCCGTCAATGGTGGGGGAACATATGATTACAGAACCTTACGCCTGGTTTACTTTTTAGCGGGGAAGTTAATTTAGTCCATTTACTTACAAGCAGTTGTGCATGTTCGAATCAGAGTTCAGGTCGGACTAACTTAAATGATGCGCCAGGAAATGACATCGTAAGTCAATGATGCCAGCTTGAGGATTGATCTGTGACCCACTTAGACAACTCCTGGTACCCATTTTAAGCTGAGTCCAACTGGGAGCAAATGTCAGTTATCAAGAATTTTAAAAAGGAGAACAGAAAAAAAAAAAAAAAAAAAAAGACTCGATGCTGATTCTAACTCAAGACTTTAGCGTTGGCAGGCAAGCGTCTAGTCACTTCGATATATTTTGTAAGCTCATAGCAAGTATTGATCGGCACACATAGAAAGATAGGTGAACACCCCAGACAACATAACAATCAAAGGCTCCTGTTAATCGAATATGTCCCCTTCAAATGACCACAGCGCTCCACTGCATGAACAAATGTACTAAGACGCATGACCAACTAGGGGTGCCGCGAGTGTATGCCAGGGGTGCGGCGGCAGTAATCATGTATTTTTCCAAATCTGCTTGAGATCAGCGAAGACAGTAGTTTAAAACAAAAGTACCATGAAGGAAGCCAAGAAGAGTTCTGGATGCAGGTGTATTTAGAAGATAATGATATTTGCAGGGCATTCACAACGTACGCTTACATTTAAAAAAGGACACATCAGCAATTGTGTGGGACTGTAATGTGCTCATCTAGGGGCATGTGTTGTTTACATTGCTTTCAGACGAACAGTGAGTTGAAACGACACAGCATGAACGAATATTGAGTTCTTTGCTTTTATTCGTTGAATCTCCAGTTATCGCAAACATACATTCATGCTTCCTCGTGCTCGACTTGCTTGGCTGAATCTAGCGACCTGGACGGACTTCCCACACACTACAGGAATCTATCAGCGCCTCTCGAACCATCCATCTATACTTCATGGACTCTGATATCTGACATTACGACGTATGGAAAAACATTCAGTCCTCCTATTGAAATATAACGTTCACTTCACAAATCATTTATTCTTCTCAGGCGTTCATTCACGCGTCCTCTCTCAGTCAGGGCAGAACTTCAACTGTCTTACTTCAGTCTCTCGGTTCACGTCTTCCGTTCACGTCTCATGCTTTTCTTGTGTCTCTCACTTCGTTTACCATGAGACACACGAGACTCACTTCTCCCTTTTTTTTTCTCTTCTCTCACGGGTCCTCCGACCTTTTTCTCCCCATCGGGAACTCTCTGGGGTTTCCCCGGGAATTCACAACATTACAATCTCCCCCTCCCTTCTAGTAAAAAAAATTTAACCTTAAAATTTTTTTTTTTTCTATTACTTTATCTTTAGGTTATAATTTTAAAGGTTTGGGACTACTTTAATGTAATGATGTGGATTACCTAATAATCATTTTGGGTTTTAATGGTTACTTCCCTTTTGATAGGTTTTACATTATTTCCCTTTGTCACATTACCAGTTATAAGTACCAATAAGTACCAAGTGGCTTAATGGGAAACAACCATTCAGGCACTCTCTTCCAAGTGCGGTAGTCCATATAGGCTCTGCGTATTAACCCCATGCCATCCCACAGTCTGTATAAAACAGAACAACAATTCTGGTACTCTCTTTCAAGTACTGAAGTCCATATCGGCTATGGAACAGAAATGTAGAAAACCCGCAAAGTCCCACCCTCACCGTTGGACTCATGGTTACTGTCACTGGTTTACGTTTCAATTAGAAACATATGTTTCCCTATTTAGGATTTCGAACTCAATCCCTTGGATTATGTGGCGTAAATTACCCATTACTTTTCCGAAAAGTATTGTTATTCCCTTTCTATATCATAGTAATTACCCTATTACATGTTTTACCACCTATATTCTCACCAATAAATTTATCTAAACAACATATGCAATCATTATTAAACCTTATTTCACCATGTTTTAACATCTTCATTGTCATAATCATCATCATTATTGTCATCATCATCATCGTTATCATCATCATCATCATCATCATCATCATCCTCATTGTTGTTGTCGTTATCAGCATTATTGTCATCATATTCATCTCATCGTCATCATCATTCTCCTCATTATAGTCACCATTGTCACACGTATATTGTTGCTTACTTACAAATGTAACATACATAAAAATCATCAGTTAAGCTATGTTTACATATTTCATTCATTCAACCATATTCTTTCCTGTAATTCAGGATTTCCCCAAGGTAATACATACAATACAAAATTGAATCTATGTTTATAATCTGGACATCACGTCGGGTAGATGGTTTTCAATGCCCATAATGTGTTCTATCTTGAACTGAAATTGGGATAATAATAACGCCCATCTGTATACTCTTGCGTTATTTGTTGCATCCATTGTTAACAATTTTGTCAGGCCTAAGTTATCAGTCAGAATAATGAATTCCTTTCCTATCAAGAATTTTTGGAATTTTTTAAGGCTGATAACAAGAGCGAGAGCCTCTTTTTCAAAAGTACTGTATTTCGGGTGGAATTAAGTTTCTGTGAAAGATATAGAACCGGAAGAAGAGTACCGGAATGCCTTTGAGCCAACATCGCGGCTATGGTATGACCACTAGCGTCAGTTTGTAGGTAGAAAGTTTTAGATGGGTCCGGTTGTCTTAGTATTGGTGGAGTGGCAAATGAAGACTTGATTTTTTGTATGATTTTGTCATGAGTTTCTGTCCAATCCTTTTTTCTAAACTGGTCTTTTTTCAAAAGTTCCGATAGAGGGGCTGTTAGTTCTGCTAACTTAGGGATGAATTTGCCGTAATAATTTACAAGTCCTAATAGTGCCTGTAGTTGTTTCTTGGTCTTTGGTCTTTCAATTTTTAAAATTTTAGAAACAATTGTCTCGTCAGTCTGAATACTACCCTGGAACACTGTATGTCCTAAAAACTGGATTTGTGTGAAACAAAACTCTGATTTCGCTGGATTAACAGTCAGATTTGCCTTTTGAATGTTGCTGAACACTTCTTTCAAGGTGTCTATGTGTTCCGGCAAAGTTTTTGTGTGTATGCAAATATCATCCATGTATGCTGTTACATTATTAATACCTGTTAATATCTTTCTTATGAGTTTTGTGAATATTTTTGCTGCGTTTATCAACCCAAATGGTAAACGTAACCACTGTTTTAAACCGAGTGGGGTTTGGAAGCTAGTATACCTGCTGGCTTTCCTGTGTCAATGGAATTTGCCAGTACCCTTTACAAAGATCTAATTTCGTAAAGAATTTTGAATTGTATAAATTCTGGATTATGTCCTCTGTTGAAGGAATGGGTTCTGATTCCAAATGAGTGATAGCATTTAGTTTTCTGTAATCTACACATAATCTCAAACTGCCATCTTTCTTTTTTACAATTACCATTGGTGAGCTGTATTCTGACGTTGAGTCTTCGATTATGCCGTCTGCTTGTAATTGTTTCAGTTCCTCTACGACTTTTTCAGTATAATGAATGGGAATAGCATAGTTTCTGGCTTTCACTGGAATGGTTGAGTTCAACTGGATGTCGAAATGAATTATATCGGTTTTTCCCAGGTTTGTTGGTAAAAATAGTTTTTATATTTTTCGATTACCCCCTCGATTTTTTTTCTTTATCTCCCGTTGGCAACTCGGGGTTTATCTTTACAGACCTCCAGTTGATCTCATCCTTCACTGACGGTGTTGGTAATTCGTCATTAATAGCGTCAGTTATTTGTTCATTGATCATGTTACAAGCATTGACATTTTCTACCATATCATCACTAACATTTCTTGTAAAATACCTTTTCATCATGTTAACATGAAAAATTTTCAATTTCCCTTTATAATCAATCTCATAATCAACATTTGACACTTTTCTTACTACAGTGTAAGGGCCACGCCATTCGATGCACAGTTTGTCTGAATCTTTTGGTAGCAGTATAAGCACTTCTTGACCGGGTTCGAAGGTCATCAGTTTAGTATTTCTGTTTGCATACATTCGCTGTTTATGTGTTGCGTGGACACATGCCTTTTTTGCCTCTTCGTATGCTACCATTATTTTGTGTCTAAGATTGATGACTGTTTCATAATCTTGTGCCTTCGACTCAGACTCAGTTTTTCCTGCGATCATGTTTCTGTATACATCTAAAGGTCCTCTGGGATTTGCACCGTAAATAATTTCAAATGGGGACATGCCAGTGGAGCTATGGGGTATTTCTCTATAAGCAAACAATATTGCTGGTAATAAAGTGTCCCAATTGGATGGGTTTTGATAGGTTATTCTAGCCAACATAGTTTTTATGGATTTATTTAGGTTTTCTGCTAAACCATTAGCTTGCGCATGGTAAGGGGATGTAAAATGTTGGCGTATTCCTAACAGGTTGGTGACAGCTTTAGTTATGGCTGAGGTGAACTGGGTACCTCTGTCTGACACTATTACTTCTGGGAAGCCTATTCTGGAGAAAATCAATAACAGTGCTTCTTGAATGTGTTCACTGGTAATAAATTTTAGTGGTATGCATTCTGGCCACTTGCTTCCTACGTCTATCATGGTTAAAATAAATCTATTGCCTTTCGCCGATGTAACAGGCAGGGGTCCCACGATGTCTATTGCGACTTGCTCAAATGGTCTGTTAGCAGTCAGGCCGGGTTGAACGGGGGCCTTTGGGTTTACCCCTTTTTTCGTGGTTTTTAAACAGATGTCGCACGATTTGACATATTTTTTTGATGTCTTTTGTAAAACCGGGCCAGAAAAATGTAGATAATACTCTTGCTATAGTTTTGGATATTCCTAAATGCCCTGCAAAAATGGAATCGTGTGCTAACGCTAAAGCTTGATTTCTATAATTAACTGGTAGCACAGTTTGTCTAACCACTCTTGACCCTTTGGTATACAATCTTGTCAAAACATTTCTATGTAACACAAATTCCCACTTTGCATTTTTACTACTCTTTGGTGTTGCATTCAGCAACTGGAAGCATTTCGTGAGCGATTTGTCACTTTTTTGCTCTTCCTGAAATTTCATGCTGTTATTCAAATCTTCCACTGTGATTTGTTTCATTTGATTTTGACTTTCTTCTTTTTGTAAATTATCTTTAATTTTTTCTGTCATGCTTCTGGTTACTACTGCAGCCACCTGAGTTTCTTCTTCTACATTAGATCGCTCACTAGATCTGTTGTTAGTGTCTATGTTTTTGTTCTTACTTTCACTTCCCTTGCTTTCTCTGACACATTCTTCTTTGGGGTATGGAGTGTTACCTTTTGTATCTTCGCTCTCACTTGGGTTGACACTCTCACTGGGATTTGGAGGGTTGTCTTTCGTAACCTTACTCTCACTCACATTACAGCATTCTTTGGGATATGGGGAGTTGTCTTCCGTACTTTCATTCTGACCATACTTTGGAATATTTTTTTGTTCCCAAGCTACAATGTCCCTGTCGGTTACTGTTCTTAAATCTTCCCTGTTTCCCAAAATCAAATCAGCACAAGGGGATGGTAATACTGCAACAGTTATGAACTTTTCTAAGTATGGTGTTTTAACAAACACGTTAGCAAGTCGATATCTTTCGATGCTACCACCAAAGGTACGACAATTGATGTATTTGTCTGTGAAATCTTCTGGTCTAATCAGTCTTTGATGCACTCCGGAAATAGATGCACCAGTGTCCCTAAGGAGTGATATGGTTTGCCCATGGATCTGACCTTTTTGAAATTTCAGAGTACCGTGGCCGTGTGTTGCCAGATTAGCGTTCTGAATGGGTATCAGGTGTCCACACGGTAGGTTGCCTTCCTTATGGAATTTAGAACATATTTTACATTCTTCTTCTGTTTCGTACATGGTAGCTGAATTGGCTTCAGCTGAGTCGCTTTCTGACTCATCATCTGATGTTACACATACTACATGTGCCTCCTTGAATCGTTTTATAGCAGGACAGTTACGTCTGGTGTGCAAATAACATCCACAAATATAACATTTTACTGCATTTTCATACCTCTTTAACTTGTTTTTTCTATGAGCAATCACCTGTTCGATTCTTTCATTAAATAGTGGGCTTTTATCACAAGGTGCGTCGTCACCATGTCTATCGTGACAGTGGTTGCAATTGATGGTCTTTATCTCTTTCTTGCCATATCTAAAGTTTTTGTTCTGAAATTTCTGTTGGTATGGTTTTGCATAGGCTGCTGCTCCCACTTCTATCAAATCAGAACTTGATAGCACGAAGATATCAGGGTGTGCTGCAAAATAATTTTCACCTACTTCTTCTAAAGAATCTAAATTTGTTGGCTTATTTTCCTTTAGGAAAGTTGCCATTGGCTGTGGAAGAGATTCTAACATTTTACATCTTAACAACAAATCAACCAATAACTTATAGTCATTTTTTACATTGGCTGCTTCAACCCATTTTTGGAATATGTTCTGCACTTCTGACAGATAGTCTGCAAATGTTTGACTACTTTTTGGTCTCAAATCGTTGAACTGTTTTCGGTAGCCAGCTTCGTGCAGGTTGTAATGCTTCATTAACCTCTCTATGATATAGTTGTAATCTAGTCTTTTGGTTTCCGGAATTGTTTCCAGAATCTTTAAAGGTTCAAATGCCAGGTGTTTTTGAAAGATTAAAGCGTAGTCTTGCAATGGGACGTTATGCATGTGCATATCTAGTTCGAAATTGGCTATATACGCTCCGATGTCGTCTTCCTTGCAGTAATTTCGGACTATTCCTGCATATTTTTTGAATTTGTTTTCTTCTGCTTTGATTCTCTCTTTTTCTATGGCTGCTTCTCTTTTTGACTCATTTTCCATTTCCTTTGTTCTGATCTGAGTTTCTGCTTTTTCTTTGTCTGCTTGTATTTGTGCCTCTAACCTCTGTTTTTCCAGCTGTAATTTTTTCTCTTCAATCTCTTTTTGTTGTAGTAGTTCCATCTGTTTCAATTCAGCATCTCTCTCTTTAACTTTTAGTTCGTGTTCACGCACAAGTCTGCGTTCTTCTCGTTCTTCTGCTGCTTTTTCTTTTTGTTTTTCATCCACATATTTCTTTAACTCGTCGCCCTGAAGGCCCAATTCTTTACCAATGGCTACCCATTCCGCCATTTTTGACTTGTAGATGTATACGATATTCCTGTACAAATATAACAATTACAAATGCGTTCACAAATATTACGCTTAATAGCAATACAATCACAACCAACAAAATCAATATGTGATATATAATCACTATGTTTAGCTGAGTAGTTTTCTACCTACTCAGAACAATAATATTAACTATGAACTTAATTACTCAACTTTAAAAAAAAAATTACTATGGCTCTTATCGAGCTAAGACACAGTCTATTCTACGGATCCTTCTTTTTGCTATAGCACACTTCTCTGCTGTAACGGAAATATATTGAACGAGTCTCTTGTAGATCGTGTCGTGCAATTGAATCTTCCGGTTGGTAATGTCACTTCATTAATTGGCCACTACCCGTCTGAATTCATATTGTGGTTCATCATGGAAGTAGTGTACTTTTTTGAAAAATAGCGGCACTCGTCTATAAGTTGAACATGGATGTCAATCTGAATAATTCATGGAAACTGACTGTCTGTTCTAAAGACTTGAGGGAACTCACAGAAAACTGTTCTGCACGTGTACTTGTTCTACCTGTGCTACGAATGTTCGTTTAGCGGTGTTCCGCTAGCTGTATGTTAGATCGAATATGTGGATATAGGTCTGCTGTCCGCTTGACCAATGTCACTCAGCTAGATGCCTTGTCTTAACACACTTACGTTATGTTAGCATGTTTAGTGATCACTGTACTTGGTGGCTGTTGCCCTTTGCAACTACTGTTTCAAACACTGGACTGATTGATGACTACTTTGATGTTGTAATACACAGTATAGTTGTTACGATCACACTGTAACAATACGCAGTATAATTGTTACGATCACACTGTAACAATACGCAGTATAATTGTTACGATCACACTGTAACAATGTGTAGTATAGCTGTTACGATCACACTGTAATAATACGCGGCATAGTTGTTATGATGCCACTGTAACGATACGTGGTATAGTTGTTATGATGATACTGTAACGATAACTAATTTCGACACGTTACCCAGTGGCGAATTTGGCCATCCTTACACAGAAAAAACTGTACTTGAAATTTCTACACATTTTCTTGAGGTAAATTTCGACACAGCAACTGGTGTTACCACGGATGATGGCTGTATAGCGGCCTTGACCCAGTCCCCCACTTACGTCAACTCTGCAGCCCCGCTTTGAGCTTTGAAGTTTAACTGGTTCAACTGGCCGGGTTTTTGGTCACTACACTGACCATGTTTGTCGTTGCTTGTTCTGAACCAATAAATTTTGACTAACAACTGCTGTTACCTCAGACGATTACTGGAAATCGACCTTGACACAGAACGCCACTTACATTGACTGTTCAGCTCCGTTATTAGCTGTCGAGTTCAATTGGTCCAATCCGCTGTGTTTTCAGTGATGTTCCGGTTATCTTCTGTCGTTGTTTTTTGTCCCGGATGTGTCCGTTTTAGAGCCTCCACTTGTAATGTGCTCATCTAGGGGCATGTGTTGTTTACATTGCTTTCAGACGAACAGTGAGTTGAAACGACACAGCATGAACGAATATTGAGTTCTTTGCTTTTATTCGTTGAATCTCCAGTTATCGCAAACATACATTCATGCTTCCTCGTGCTCGACTTGCTTGGCTGAATCTAGCGACCTGGACGGACTTCCCACACACTACAGGAATCTATCAGCGCCTCTCGAACCATCCATCTATACTTCATGGACTCTGATATCTGACATTACGACGTATGGAAAAACATTCAGTCCTCCTATTGAAATATAACGTTCACTTCACAAATCATTTATTCTTCTCAGGCGTTCATTCACGCGTCCTCTCTCAGTCAGGGCAGAACTTCAACTGTCTTACTTCAGTCTCTCGGTTCACGTCTTCCGTTCACGTCTCATGCTTTTCTTGTGTCTCTCACTTCGTTTACCATGAGACACACGAGACTCACTTCTCCCGTTTTTCTCTTCTCTCACGGGTCCTCCGACCTTTTTCTCCCCATCGGGAACTCTCTGGGGTTTCCCTGGGAATTCACAACATTACAGGGACAAGTGATTTGATTGTTAACTTCCCATATACATGAAGGACAAAAATGAAAAATTAAATCAAACAGTTACAATTATCGCACTAAAGACATCATTAAATGTGCGATGATTTGTCGTCTTAGCCTAAGTATTCAAACCTCTTTAAGGGTAGGTGTGCCACGAAATATGTTGCTCGACACGGGTGTATTGTAGATACCAGTTTGAAAACCGCTGCCAAAGACTACAGAAATGCATATTAACCACTTGGCCTCCATCGCGTTAAAGTGACCCGACTTCGACCTGGGACATTTCTCAGCGACATTACGTCGATTGCGAGTGTCGGAAATTAGGGCAGTAATACAAGTCATGTATTAGGTCAACCGCTCACATGCCGTTGTTATCTGATAGTTGTCAAATATCCGGCGCCTGATATGCCAACCGGTACGTAACTTACATACTAGTTACAGTTACAGGCTATCTGTTGTGTGACGGAAATACTGCTTCCAGTGACACACCCACTCAGCAGAGACTGGTCTTCTTTCTGCATCATCTGCTACTACTACTGCTGCTGCTACTGCCGCTACTACTACTACTACTACTACTACCGCCGCTACTACTACTATTACTACTACTACTACTACTGCTGCTACTGCCGCTACTACTACTACTACTACTGCTACTACCGCCGCTACTACTACTACTACTACTACTACTACTACTGCTGTTGCTGCTGCAACTACTATCGCCGCTACTACTACTACTACTGCTACTAATACTACTATTACTGCTGCTACTACTACTTCTACTACTACTGCTGCTTCTGCTACTGAAGCTACTACTACCTACTACTACTACTAATAATGTAGGACTACTAAAACAAGTATTCCCTTCCTTCTCATTCTACTGGAAGCCGACGTGGTATAGCGGCTTGACGGTCGTCTGCGAATCCGACGGTCAGGGGTTCAGATCCGAATGGAAATGAATAATAACTACAGTTACTTCAAGTACAGTTACTGCAAGTACAGTTACTGCAAGTACAGTTACTGCAAGTACAGTTACTGCAAGTACAGTTACTACAAGTACAGTTACTGCAAGTACAGTTACTGCAAGTACAGTTGCTACAAGTGCAGTTACTGCGAGTACAGTTACTGCAAGTGCAGTTACTACAAGTGCAGTTACCACGAGTACAGTTACTGCAAGTACAGGTACTACAAGTACAGTGACTACAAGTACAGTTACTACAAGTACAGTGACTACAAGTACAGTTACTACAAGTACAGTTACTACGAGTACAGTTACTACGAGTACAGTTACTACGAGTACAGTGACTACAAGTACAGTTACTACAAGTACAGTTATTACAAGTACAGTGACTACAAGTACAGTTACTACAAGTACAGTTACTTCAAGTACAGTTACTACAAGTACAGTTACTACAAGTACAGTTACTACAAATACAGTTACTACTAGTACAGTTACTGCCAGTACAGATACTACATGTACAGTTACTACTAGTACAGTTACTGCTAGTACAGATAATACATGTACAGTTACTACAAGTACAGTTACTACAAATACAGTTACTACAAGTACAATTACTACAAGTACAGTTACTACAAATACAGTTACTGCCAGTACAGTTACTACAAGTACAGTTACTGCTAGTACAGTTACTGCCAGTACAGATACTATATGTACAGTTACTACAAGTACAGTGACTACAAGTATAGTTACTACAAGTAAAGTTACTGCAAGTAAAGTTACTGCTACTGATGCAAATACTTATACTTCTTCTTCTTCTTCTTCTTCTTCTTTTTCTGTTCTCTTCTTCTTTTTTTTTTTTTTTCTTCTTCTTCTTTTCTTCTTCTTCTTCTTCTTCTTCTTCTTCTTCTTCTTCTTCTTCTTCTTCTTCTTCTTCTTCTTCTTCTTCTTCTTCTTCTTCTTCTTCTGCTCTTCCTATTTTACCGTTTGAGGTGTCGAGGGTGAGGTGTACGTTTCTGCTTCTGGTCGCCTCAACTTCAACTTTTCTGTGTGGTTTTCGGCCTCCCCTGTGCTCTATGTCCTTCTTCTATGTTAGTGTATGCCGTCTCAAGGCTTTCTCTCTAGGTGGGCAAATCTTTTATTTGTTGTCTGTATGTAGTTTAGAACTGGTTCTGTGCCGACTTTTTCTCTTATGACCTCATTCCTGGTTTTATCTCTTTTGGTCAATCTTCTCAGACATCTAATTTCCATTGTTATAATAATTCGGTTCTTACCACACTTTCGGGCCCTGACTCCGCCCATATACACACTTATGAATGACGGAGGCAGGACAGGACACTGAGATAGACAGTCAGGCTCCACCTTAAGCTGTCACACAGTCACGTGTATGGGGAAGGGGTGTCAGCTGTCTCTCTTGCGTATATGTTGGGGTGCGGATAGGTACACAGTGGCTTTTCTGAGCGACTTAGTGTATAGTGTTAAATGCCATGGATCGTGTTGTGCGGAGAGAGCATATCAGGAATGGAATGAGAGTAAAGGAAGAAATGATTGCAGAAAAGCTGAGAGCTGAGCGTCTGAGAAGAAAGGGACTAAACACAAGTGTTGACAACAATGGTCCTGAAATCCCATGCTATCATTGGGGAAGACTTTTCTGAACACGGGCGAGTCTTGCTAGTCATACTCGCCATAGCCGTGGGCTGTGAGTTCCATGCCTCCTCTTAGCGCAATAAAACACTATCGTCTGGAAGCAAAGGTGCCAATCAATAATCAATATATAGTATTAGTGTTTTTTTTTTTGGGGGGGGGGGGGGGGATTGCATGACAGCCGTCTAGGATTGTGTTTAGGAAATGAGTTTTTACCAAAGGGTAGAGTTCCGTGTCTGCAGCGACACGTAGTATGCACTGTCTTGCGGGAGCTAGGTTCAGTTTGTCGCAAATACGGTTTGGGTTAGGCCTAATTGTAGATTTTATGGGGTGGTTAAAATCGCTAACCTGCTATAGTATAGAGGTCGTGTCATGGGAGAGTGAGTTTTCGATTTCTTGAGGTCGTGAATTGTGTCATAAAATGACGCCCATCGAAGACAGCCAAGGCGACACCCCACTAATCTTTGCAGAAGTCGACTTGGCTGATCAAGTATGAATGAAAAGTTGCATAGTGTATAAATAGGCTGCGCGGGGACCGAAATTGTGATAAGAACCAATAATTCTTATAGAAGCCATTGACTACAAAAATGCGAGGAAGAACTGGGTGTGCTCTGCAAGGGCCAGTAACAGATTAGAGAGCTTACTGTGAGATTGGGGACAATCATCAGTTACGGGCTGTCAGTCTGTTGTTCCCATTTTAGGTTCTTAACTGAAGGGTTTGACCATCGACCTCAAGAGCGGCATCCTGGGTGGCAAACCAACAGGGCTATTACCAAATCTCCCGTTGAAGCTCCAACAAAGAACTAAAAACGAAATGGTTATAATTAGGGCACACAAAGTATTTTTCTGATATGCCTGGCATTTATGTGGGGCACGGGTATAGGTTATCAGGTTAACTTATCTAAGGTTCAAAGGTAGAACATCACTGGTTACCGGGTCGCCCATTGGTAAGAGTTCTTTTCGGGGCTTCTTGACGGCGAGCAATGTTGAGAAATTTTATATGGCGGAAATAATCTAGCTAACAACTATAACCGAAAGCTCTCCTTTCCGGATGATGGTTGAACGTGGCGCATTTATTTTTCTTCACAAAACAAGGAAGGGAGGAAGATAGAACAACATACAATCAGAATGTTACTGGTACCATCAGAATTTGAATTCTATACTTGCTGCTGAAGATGGGGACGGAGCGTTTAAGGAAATGTTAAGAGTGCTATGATGTCGGTTCTTAACTCACAACAAAGATAGAACACTCATGCATTACTGTGCTATCTGGCATGTTAAAGAAAAAAGCAGCCAAACTACTTATCACAAATGCCTTTCTGGCACGAATCATATCATCATCAGTTCTCGTTTTCACTAGTGGCACATGAGGCTTCAGAGAGGACTTCCCATGTTTTCCTGTCCTGTGCAATCTTCAATGCAGTTTTCCATGTAAGCGATGCAGCATTGAGGTCACTCTCCATTGTTCGTATCCATGTTGTTTTTGGGAGCCCCTTTTTTCTTTCCCTCTGGTGTCCATGTGAGAGCTGATTTGGCAGGTATATCAAGATTCATTCTTATAACGTGGCCAAGCCATTTCCATTGTCTCTTTTGTTATCATACTGTCTAGAGTTTTTTGGTTTGTGACTTGAAGTAGTTGAGTGTTTGAGATTGGCAAGAATGCGAGGTTATAAATTGTTGTCTAGTATCTAGATCGCTTGTTCTTTATACCTACTGTTATCTTGTGATAAAATCAGTTAACAGGACACGGGGCCAGTAGGTCAGACCGACATTTTCAAACATTCGTTAGGAAAGCCCGAATTCATCATCATCATAATTCAGTACCGTGTTCTGTTTAGATCATGGCCTCCATATGTCTGTTAATATTTCTCGCCGTAAGTTAGATGGCTGTTTAATGCCGTTTTTAGCTTTAACTGGACATGGTCTGTTTATGTTGTTGTTGTTGTTGTTGTTGTTGTTGTTGTTGTTAGGGTTAAATCACGGAATCATCATGTGCCGTGCCGATAGGCGTAGCCTGTCAGGTTTTGTCATCTCACACGGTCTCCAGAATCGTGGATCAGGTCAGGGTTCGTGTCTCGTCCCATCTATATGGCTAAGTCATGCAGGTGTGAATATATATATATATATATATATATATATATATATATATATATATATATATATATATATATATATATATATATATATATATATATATATATATATATATAGGTTAGTTGCTTATCCTTTGCAGGACGTTGCAGAACCAACCCCAGCAGCCTCTGGCTGTTGTGTGGTTTCTCTAGGCAAATTTACGTCCAGTAGTTTTTGCCATTGCCACTGGACGGTCGGCCCCCTGATACCACTGTCGAAACCAACGCAAGGCGCATGACCCGCAGCTGGAATCGAACACGGCACCCCGGCATTACGAAGCGTTTCGCATCAACTTAACCACAGAGCCGACACACACACACACACACACACACACACACACACACACACATATATATATATATATATATATAATGCGTCCTTTCCGTACTCTTTTCCTATCAATTCATACCAGATCCCTACCGTTTCACATCAGACCCCTACCGTTTCATATCAGACCCCTACCGTTTCATATCAGACCCTTACCGTTTCATATTAGACTCCTACCGTCTCATATCAGACCATTACCGTTTTATACCAGATCCCTACCGTTTCATTTCAGACCCCTACCGTTTCATATCAGATCCCTACCGTTTCACATCAGACCCCTACCGTTTCATATCAGACCCCCGCCGTTTCATATCAGACCCCCACCGTTTCATATCAGACCCCTACCGTTTCATACCAGACCCCTACCGTTTCATATCAGACCCCTACCGTTTCATATCAGATTCTACCATTTCGTATCAGACCACTACCGTTTCATACCAGACCCCTACCGTTTCATACCAGACCCCTACCGTTTTATATCAGACCCCTACCGTTTCATAGCAGACCCCTACTGTTTCATATCAGACCCCTACCGTTTCATATCAGACCCCTACCGTTTCATATCACACCTCGGCAATACTCAGACGCCGACCTGCCTCTTATAATATATTCCCAGAAGGCATGGTACCAGGAAGGAGGGGCAGGGGCCGACCGACACGAAGATGGGCACAGGATGTAAGTGACTCCTTGAATGTGAAAGTGCATGAGGCGGTAGAACTGGCGAGAGAGACCGAGTTTCTTTCAGGCAGACTGTGATGAGAGCGACGTTCTGCAAAGGACCTGCTACATGATGATGATGTTTTGCAATAGTCTTAACTTCCGACTAGAAATGTGTGTTCTTGCGAAGTAGACTACTGGTTAATCCTTCACTGCAGTTATATGTGTCTGTCAATGTTTAAATGCAGGCAACACGTCTTGTGTACTATTGTATTCTCAGTTGACGAGGGTGAAATGCTCGGTTGATGAATATGCATGTCACAGCTGTAGGTGGGCGGGCAAGAGAAATGTGCTGACGTGTTGCAGTCTGAACATGTATCAACACGCCAACGACCTTATCTAACGGTAATACGTGTTCATTCACAAAAATATTTCAGGTGGGGCGAAGTGCAGATCTCTTAAGATAAGAGGGAGAGTTGACAAATAGGTGACAGGAGCCATTTTTGGTCGCAACTGTCATCTTCTAGTCTTCATTTTCTCTTCTCTATTCCTGGAATGCCAGATTGTTGACCCACCCATCCACACACACACACCCACACACACACACACACAGAGAGAGAGAGAGAGAGAGAGAGAGAGAGAGAGAGAGAGAGAGAGAGAGAGGAGAACGGCAGATTATTCGTATTAACGGCGTTAAAACTCCCATTCATGATAATTGTGGAGTGAGCCTATAAAACGTGCAAGGGCAATAAGTAGCCCTTCGTTTCTAACCACGTATAGATGCTATTTTACTTTCAGTAATTTTGATTTGAGATATTTTTTTTCTATTTCATAATAAGATTATTATTATTATGCACTTCGACACTATTTATGTCTATCAATCCAAAGCCAACCACCTTCCAGAAATATCGGCGACCGGGTCGCTCATTGGCTGGCCGGGAGACGACTTTGTCGTCAATCAGGACAGTATTTGGGTCAGTCTCCTTTGATCGCATCAACAGTGCAGGAGTCCTTTTCATGGCTCTCGGTGGCGTGAAATAATAAACGATTTTATACGATAATCTGGCCTCAATTATAACCTAAAGCTCCCACTTCGGGGATGCTGGTTGAACGTGACGATTTGTTTTCAAGCAAACGGAATTCCCATAACATTTGATAAGGGTAGGGCTCCACGTAATTATTCTGATTCTGATAGGGCGCTCCTGAGAGAGAGAGACAGTCGAAAAATGGGTGGAAGGACTATTCATAGTTATAACTACAATAGTGAACCAAAAAACGCAAACAAATGTTGACAAGAATACAAACTAGCACAGGTAGTGTAGCCTGATTTGGCAGTCACTGATATTCTCGGTGTTTTCACGGCAAGAACTAAAGGAAAGTCATCACAGAAGACAGTGGAGCCTTTGCTTCTATCAGCAGCAGCATGACAATGGCTGAGAACTCAAGAGTTCAGCTCTGTATGCTTTCTCAACGACTCAAAGAGAATGCTACAGAAGATCAAGACGTACCATATACGGAAACAGTAGTTCTGTCTGGTAAAGCACGCAGCGTTTCGCAAAATCACCTTCATTTTTGTTCCAGGTCATACTGGTGTAAATGGCACTAAGGGGGCAGACGCCCTGGCTGGCAGTGTCACTATCAGGAATGGGCCTTCTATGGACAGGAGAAACGTCCTCAATGCCATACGAGAAACTAAAGGCTATGAGGCTTTCGGTTTCGTGAAAAATGATTGACTGCATACCCTGGGTGTACCAACTGGAGCCGCGAGAAAGGAAAACAAAGCGGGAGCCACCCGTTGTTGCATCAACCAGAAAAGAGACATACATTTGGTGACAGACTCAGGAGCAGATCGGAGCACTTATGGTCATGCCCGATGTGCGATGAAGATGATCTTTAACTGAACAATTTACAAATACATTCTGGACTGAAAATTTAGAGTGGAGCTTTAAATCTGAGGTCAGTGAGAGGGTGTCGGGATTTGACACAACCCAGTTATGCACTTTTCAAAAATGAGGATAAATGTCGCCTTTCACTCAAAGCCATCCTGACATAGTAAGGCCATGCTGAACTAGGGTGTTGCCACAGAGAAATTAATGGGGTGGAGGGGGGTGTCAGCCCTCTTATATATAATTTTTATGGGAGCTGGAGTTGTCAGCCCTCTTATATGGTAATTTTATTGGAGGGGGAGGGGCCAAGAAGCTTAGGCCTTGTTTAAATATATTCTTATAATAATTATAATATTATTATGTGCTCAATAGTAAAAAATTATTATTTTGAATGATATGAAATATATAAACAAATATTTAAAAAAGAAGGTTTTTACATGGTTCGCGGGGTAGGGTGGGGGCGCCTAACTGTCTTACATATTACCTTGGAAGTGGGAGCGCCTCCCCCCACCAACAATTATTTTAGTATGGGGGTAGCCTAATCTCCCCAGCCCTAAACAAATTTGCGCGCGGGGGGGGGGGGGGGGTGTTAACGTACCCGAGCGCCCCCAGGTTTCGACGCCTATGTCGGTGGCAGTGAAGGGATGGGGGAAGTCGAGTTGCCAGGCCTATTTTATTTTCTGGGGCAAAGAAACCTCAGCAGTGGAATGCGATCAGCATGACGCCAGCCAGCCTATCAGCAGCACCACACCACTTTTTTCCGTCACAAATATTGCGTTATACCTATTTCGCCGAACTGGGTCGAGGTTGAACCTAGTGGTCCCGAAATATTAACTAGGGACATATGCGTATCAACATGACTGAAACCCTGGTTGCAGAAAGGTTCGAAAAGATAAAGCCTTCGTTTGACAAATAGGAAAACAAAAGTAATAGCAATGGATCCTGTTTAAAAAGATAATTAAAGTAAAGTGTTACTAGTCTGACTGACTGACTTTCTACCCCACCAGGACATCACACAAGCGATAAACACCCGATGACACAAAGTGCCACCATATGGATGAGGATCGCCGTGGAGAGGTCCCAGAAACCGCGTTCAGACATTTGGCCATATTTATGGCCTGCCTATATTGCGGCCCCTGGCAAAAGCCAGGGTGGGGCTTCAAATAACAAAAAATTTTGTCCTAAAAAGGACGAAACTGAATAATAGCTATTAGTGTTACTAGTGCCAAATGTGGACATTAACAAAATAAAACAATAAAATAGAAACAGCTGAAATAAAATGTTAAGTCAATTCCTGAAAGCTGAAATATTTGGGTCATATCGAGCGCCACGACGGATTGGGAAAAAATATAGCAGAAGGCATGGTACCAGGAAGGAGGGGCGGGGACCGACCGACACGAAGATGGGCACAGGATATATGTGACTCCTTGAGTGTGAAAGTGCATGAGGCGGGAGAACTGATGAGAGACCGAGTTTCTTTCAGGCAGACTGTGATGAGAGCGACGTTCTGCAAAGAACCTGCTACATGATGATGAGTCGAATCCTAAATGTAACTAGATGGGACGGGATCGGAAATGTCGACAAGGGAAAGGAAGTTTGGGACGGAACCAGTACTAAACTACATCAAGACAGAACGGAACAAATGGTTTGGCCATGTTTCAAGACTACCACAAAACAATGCACCAGAGAGAGCTATATCACTTAGACATAATGGAAGCAGAGCCAGAAGTCGACCACACAAGCGATGGATAGATGGAATAGCCGCATCTTTAAAACCTGACGCTGAAGTGCAATACAGGACTAGAGAGGACGAAAAAAAAAGCAGAACAAGAAGAATGAAGAGAATTATTTTAAACAACTACATACAATCAAAAAGTAAGTTTTTCCCCTTTATGCCAGGCTAGTGTGGCTTTATGGGGGCCCTCACAATAAATTCCTTAGACCCTCGTGTGGGTTCCGGGGCTCTACTATGGGAAAAACAAGAATAGACAAACTGCATTCCCAAAAGCATGTCGTAAGAGTCGACTAATTGGGTGCTTCCTTCGAAGTCGATGTGCATCTGCCTGAGAGGCAATAAACCAACAGTCAGCATACAGATCTGTCAAACTGATGCACACGTAACACTCAGGTTCTGGAACAAGACTGCAGTCCAGAAGTGGACGAACAACCAGAACTTTCCGCCGGAGTTCACAGCTGGTGAACGCGAAGAAGAGGAAGACTTCCTTAGAGGTTGAGCGGGTGACTTGGAGTTGCTCTGTCGGTCTGCCATCAGCACTAGGATTGTTCAGTGGCATGGTTTCATACCTTGAGGTCAGGTCGGTCTGCCATCCGCACTGGGGTTGTTCAGTGGCATGGTTTCATACCTTGAGGTCCTGTCGGTCTGCCATTAGCACTGGGATTGTTCAGTGGCATGGTTTCATACCTTGAGGTCATGTTGATCTACCATTAGCACTGGGATTGTTCAGTGGCATGGTTTCATACCTTGAGGTCATGTTGATCTGCCATTAGCACTGGGATTGTTCAGTGGCATGGTTTCATACCTTGAGGTCATGTTGATCTGCCATTAGCACTGGGATTGTTCAGTGGCATGGTTTCATACCTTGAGGTCCTGTCGGTCTGCCATCCGCACTGGGGTTGTTCAGTGGCATGGTTTCATACCTTGAATTCCTGTCGGTCTGCCATTAGCACTGGGATTGTTCAGTGGCATGGTTTCATACATTTAGGTCATGTTAGCCTCTCAACGAGACTGAGATCTTGTGATCTAGGGGTGTCAAGCTTTTTCATGTAGCAGCCTGGAGGTAATAAACGACCCACAAGGTTTCCTCGTAAAATTTAAAAAAGACACAAACAATATATTGCACAATAAATTTCTCAAGATACTTTACTAAAAAGGTAAAAGGTAAAGTCGGGAGATGTGAAACAGCTTCATTGCACACGGTTATAAACCACAAGTGCTCTGCCACAAGTATGGAAGAAACTGTCCGGCTGTTTCGCCTTCCGCACGCAACCCCGTAGATACAGCGACGTTCCTAAATTTACCCCAGAGTGTTAACTCTGGTACCCATTACCTAGAGGCTGTGTGAACCCCGTTGACCACCCAGTTTGGAACACCGACCGTGTGCTGCAGCGAGTCGCAGCTGGATTTGGAAGCGAGTCTCTTATCGACTGCGCTTACGCGGCACCTTTCAGCATACTTCACAGTGTCTGGTCAGCTGTGTATTCTATCTGAATCAAACATTTTAATTAAATGAAGTCAACAAATAAGTGAAATACAAAATCAGCCACATTCAATTGCAGAAGTTGGAGTATCTAGGTACATAGATAACCTGAGAGGGAAGATGTACTACACAGATAAAGATCAGAATAGGGCAAGTAAATCTTGTATTGTGAAAAGAGCCCGTCCTGTGAGGTTACAGCAATAATTCCTGCATGCTACACAGAAGTTGTGTTTGCTTTCGGCTGTTAGTCCTGGATAGTGAGTCAACAAATTAGAAACAAATCTACTAAATGTCTGAGATGGCCTTGACGAATCAAAATGGGTTTTATTAAAAAAAAAGTGGATTTGGAAGATGCTAAGGTACACGGTTTACCATACTCCGAACAGAAGAATGCTGAGAGGAGCTGAAAATTTAACAATAAAAATTAGCAATCCACCTCTTATGTAAGCAGAAGGAATTCATTATCAATTTGAAATACCCTGGAAAGTCACATGACTAATGTGAACTTCTGGTGGTTAGACGAATACGATATGTCGAGAGCGACCATTGGTATTTCGGTTGAAATTTACAGATTAATTAAATTAAGGATAGACATCAGTGCACCAGTGTCTGCGTCATCGGGATGGAGAGGGAGTCCGGTTATTTGCGATTTATAAAATGTCTCAACATTGCTCGCCATAAAATAGCCCTGAAAAGAACTGTTGCCTTTGAGCAACCCTGCCACCGATGATGTTCTACCTTTTAACCTCAAATAAGTTAACCCGATAACCCACACCCGTGCCCCACATAAATGCCGGGCATATCAGAGAAATACTTTGTGTAGCCGCCACTGGGCCCCTGTTATAATCTGTCTGTTTTTCAGCTTCAACTGGGTATTTGTTAATAATAATAGCACTGTTTGTTTGCTATCCAGGATGTCGCTTTTGGAGTCGGTATGGTCAAACCCTTCGGTTAGGAACCTCAGGTCTCCCCCGCCCCCCACCACACCCCACACACACATAATCTGGCAACCATTACTGCTTAAAACTATCTCCTTTCTTTAGCTCTTACTATTCAATCGCTGTTTGTACTCTTGACAATCCAGTATAATTGCAGCAATCATTTCGAGAGTCACCTATCCTATGCCTCCAAGCTGTTCTTAACTGGATCATTCACTTGTTGAATAATCATCGAGAGCGAATAGAATTGTGTACCACCACTGTGACTTTCGCATAATTATGTTTCGCAACTGGTCACGGGCCGGGGTAATGACATCATACCTATAAACCAGCAACCGAATACAGTTTTCGAGTGGAATGTTCTTCTAGCATCTCAGCAGTCCAATACAAAACAGTTGATCACCCCAAGTCGTACTCTACAACACAAAGCATACCAGGCTGTACAAACAGGAAAAGCAATGAAGTGGACCCGCCCTGTCGACTCATTCATTGCGTGAGGTTCTATTCCTGGTTAGAAAAACATTCAGGGAACGCTAGGTGGGGGAATACACGACTTGTGTGGGTCCGCTAAAAATATCCGTGACGTGGCGCTGGGTCGAGTGAGAGCAAGTATTTGAGAACGACAAATGCCGGTAACAGGTATTGCGCATGCAGAAACACACTGCTTTGAATGGTCTAATACTCAAACATTGCTGTTGTTGCTAATGTTGTATTGCTAGGGGACTGCTGCTTGTTGGTGCAATGTTTTGCGATGATGGTATTGTCGGTATAGAAGAGACAAGTTATAAATGCCATGTACCAAATTTCTATGAAAGCGTACTTTTGGCGCCAAAAGTATTTTATCTGTCTCGCAGTAGTGGACATTCTTTAACATATTATTATCATTATATTACTATTATTCGTTTTCTTCTCCTTCTGTTTGTCCTCCTCCTCTTCCTTCTTCTTCTTCTTTTTCTTCTGCTTCTTCTTTTTCTTCTTCTTCTTCTTCTTCTTCTTCTTCTTCTTCTTCTTCTTCTTCTTCTTCTTCTTCTTCTTCTTCTTCTTTTCTTCTTCTTCTTCTTCTTTCTCTTCTTCTTCTTCTTCTTCTTCTTCTTCTTCTTCTTCTTCTTCTTCTTCTTTTTCTTCTTCTTCTTCTTCTTCTTCTTCTTCTTCTTCTTCTTCTTCTTCTTCTTCTTCTTCTTCTTCTTCTTCTTCTTCTTCTTCTTCTTCTTCTTCTTCTTCTTCTTCTTCTTCTTCTTCTTCTTCTTCTTCTTCTTCTTCTTCTTCTTCTTCTTCTTCTTCTTCTTTTCCTCCTCCTTCTCCTCCTTCTCATCCCAGTGGAGTATAGACGCGCAAACAACTTCCTTCAAGATCTTTATAGACCTGTTCCGTTTTTTTTTTTTACAGTTAAAGGTTACTACATGGCAGTTTTCATGCCAACACTCCTTAGTAATCTTTCACGGCATGTGTGATAGCCTACTGTTTCGCTGTTCTCTTCTTCTATACAGGATCCCGCTTGGCCTCTTCCATTTGTCATATATTTAGGAAAGCACTCATAAATACGAGGCCACCCCAGCCCCCTTTTTTTCCCCCTATTTATTTGCCAACAAAATTTGTAAGGTGGCGTAGAAAGCGTCGTTGCGGGGGGGGGGGGGGGGGGAAGGCTCCTGCCCCACACTCTTAAAGTTTTCCTCGTGGCGGCGCACATAAGGGTGGGGTGTTCGTGCACTTACACATTTTCTCCTGGAAAGAATGCAAAATGGGGCATAAATCTTGTCTGAGTGCGTAATTAAATGTACATAAATATCCTGTACTGAAAGATGGGGTTGTTTGGCCATTGGTAGAGTCATAGTGGCCTGACAAAAAAACGTGATGAACGGTACAGTTTCTAGAAGACTGGACAGAAGCCGATCTCCGCCAAGATAATACAAGACAATGAAGATGCCTTTGCTATGTGAGCACATAGAGCTGGAGAATTGGCTAGAGAAGGAGAGACTGTCCGGCCTGCCGCGAAGAGAGCGACATTCTGTAAAGTGCCTGCTGATTGATTCGACGCAAAGCCGTCCTAATATCATTATAGGCCCCTAGGCAAATCAAGGTGCTAGGGCCCGTATGAGAACCATTCACAGAAGTTATATATAAATGGTCACTTGACATAAAAAGATTAGCATGAGGCCCATATTAACGTAGTGGCCCTGGGCAAGTCTCCAGTGGGCTCATGTGTTGAGACGGCCCTGGTTGGATCTGCTAAATTTAAAGTAAACATATATATATATATATATGTAAGAAATAACAGGAAATGTATCAGCTCATGTTTTTGAAAAAAGAACTTCTATACATGATTAAGGAATCCTTTAGCCCCTTTACAATGCGGCTAGAGGAAGGAGTGGTCCTTAAATATTTTTTGGCTTTTTTATTTTAGCTCACACTGAACACAGGAAACATTGGAATCCCCGGGAAAGTCCAATTTTATAGGGGTGTTACGGTTTGAAATTAACACCGACCTACCCTAAGACCCCTTTAATATTGGACTTTCCCCGTTTCCCGTGTTTGTTGTGAGCAAAAATGAAAATTTCTAGTTCTGTCGGGTGAGGGAGAGGACACTCAATTCCCCCCCCCCCCCCCGCCACCGGAAATATTTTCGTCCTGGCGGCGCACATAATACACACACACACACACACACACACACACACACACACACACACACACACACACACACACGTGCCTGCGCTCACTCACACACACACACACGCATCCGCAGGTATTCGCGGGCCCAGACGCAAGCGCGTTTAAGCTTACATACAAACACACATACAGTAGCATGTCTGGCGTACAGGCGAACTGTTGTGTACCGGTAGTGGATATCTTGTGACAGGCGTGACGACTCTTGTCTAGCTGTTGCCTCAGATCTATATATAGACACAAGCGAAACAAAGTAAATTGAATAAAACAGCTCTGCTTTTTCATTTCTAAGCAACGCATGCTGCTATGATTGTCTCATCACCCCCTTTGAATCCCACCCATGTAGTCATATCTCTTCTGAAACAACTCACAAAGTCGGGTCCAGAAAAAGAGTGACTTCCCTTGCCATGCATCCTTGGTGATGTTGTAGGGCCTGTCCTATGTTGCGTGGGGTGTCACGATTAGTGGGCGTCCAGTAACACAAGTGCCAACACAAGTGAAATATTGAGGTTGCTTGAGCGAGGAGGGAGGGGCAGGTAGGGCTCTGTTTCCCACTCATTTTTAGAACAACTATCCAGAGGTATAAGCATTGTTTGCCCGGCTCTCTAGCGAAGTTGGTTAAACCTGACTTTCGCGGCGGCCGGGTGACGAACTCCTTGTGGGAGCGTAATAATAACAATAATAGTAAATAAATATGAGGGTTTTTTTTTTTTTTTTGGGGGGGGGGGGGGTGAAGTGTCTAGTCAAGTACTTAAAAAGAGAAATTCTTTTCATGGTTAGGGGAATACCTTAGGCTCGTTACAGATTTTCATGGTCACAGACATTACAAAAGAAAGAATTTTAATGTCACTCAATACGGTTTCTCAAGTCTGAGCCAAAAGATGAAGGTAATTTTAATGTCTCTACCCTCTAGTTGTTGCAGATATGAAAACACATATTGACTCTAGATGAGATTATGATGCCAGCTAGGATGTGATGTGCCAAACTTTACTGCTCAACTGTGTAACAATCGACGATTGCCAGAGGACGCCGCACAGTAGCCTTGGGTCAAGGTTAAAGGCCAAAGAATAATCCGTTGTTGCTGCGCTTACACGAACATTTTACCTTGTATCTGTAAATTTCTTTAAACTTAGTCCTGTAACAATGTTTTTGGTTAAGATTCGTCAGATTTGTATTTACAAAACAATGAAACATACTTCTTTAATCTTTAGTAGTGCACAATATGTTATGTCACTTTTTTGTGAGTTAGGGAACTACGAACGTGGTTTTACAATTTCGATAGAAAGGTGTTTGATTCAGCTGCATGCATTTTGGCAACAGACCGCTTTGTGTCGATTTTGATAACGATATAAGCGTCGAACCATTCAGTGCGATGAAAAAATAAAGGAGGAGATCAAGCGGGGATAAAAGAAGAGAAGGATAAGACAGATGAGGGGGGAGAGGGTAAAATGTAAAAGGAGAAGTAGGTCAGGCGGGGATGAAAGAAGAAAAGGAAAAGACAGAGAGGGAGGAGAAAGGGGAAGATGAAGAAGGAGCAGAGGTAGATCAGGAGGAAATAAGGGAAGAGAAGGATAAGACAGAGCAGGAGCGAGAGAGGGGACGATGTGGAAGGAGGATGGGAAGATGTAGAAGGAGGAGAGAGGGAAATATGTAGAAGGAGGAGAGAGGGAAATATGTAGAAAGAGGAGAGAGGGAAATATGTAGAAGGAGGAGAGAGGGGAAGATGTAGAAGGAGGAGAGAGGGCAAGATGTAGAAGGAGGAGAGAGAGGAAGATGTAGAAGGAGGAGAGAGAGGAAGATGTAGAAGGAGGAGAGAGGGGAAGATGGAGAAGGATGAGAGAGGGAAATATGTAGAAGGAGGAGAGAGAGGAAGATGTAGAAGGGGGAGAAGGGGCAAGATGTAGAAGGATGAGAGAGAGGAAGATGTAGAAGGAGGAGAGAGGGGAAGATGGAGAAGGATGAGAGAGGGAAATATGTAGAAGGAGGAGAGAGAGAAAGATGTAGAAGGGGGAGAGAGGGTAAGATGTAGAAGGATGAGAGAGAGGAAGATGTAGAAGGAGGAGAGAGAGGAAGATGTAGAAGGAGGAAAGAGGGGAAGATGTAGAATGAGGAGAGAGGGGAAGATGTAGAAGGAGGAGAGAGGGAAATATGTAGAAGGAGGAGAGAGAGGAAGATGTAGAAGGAGGAGAGGGGGAAATATGTAGAAGGAGGAGAGAGAGGAAGATGTAGAAGGAGGAGAGAGGGGAAGATGTAGAAGGAGGAGAGAGGGAAATATGTAGAAGGAGGAGAGAGGGAAATATGTAGAAGGAGGAGAGAGGGGAAGATGTAGAAGGAAGAGAGAGGGCAAGATGTAGAAGGAGGAGAGAGAGGAAGATGTAGAAGGAGGAGAGAGGGCAAGATGTAGAAGGATGAGAGAGAGGAAAATGTAGAAGGAGGAGAGGGGGGAAGATGTAGAAGGATGAGAGAGGGAAATATGTAGAAGGAGGAGAGAGAGGAAGATGTAGAAGGAGGAGAGAGGGCAAGATGTAGAAGGATGAGAGAGAGGAAGATGTAGAAGGATGAGAGAGGGGAAGATGTAGAAGGATGAGAGAGGGAAATATGTAGAAGGAGGAGAGAGAGGAAGATGTAGAAGGAGGAGAGAGGGAAATATGTAGAAGGAGGAGAGAGGGGAAGATGTAGAAGGAGGAGAGAGGGAAATATGTAGAAGGAGAAGAGAGGGGAATATGTAGAAGGAGGAGAGATGGAAATATGTAGAAGGAGGAGAGAGGGAAATATGTAGAAGGAGGAGAGAGAGGAAGATGTAGAAGGAGGAGAGAGGGCAAGATGTAGAAGGATGAGAGAGAGGGAGATGTAGAAGGAGGAGAGAGAGGAAGATGTAGAAGGAGGAGAGAGAGGGAAATATGTAGAAGGAGGAGAGAGAGGAAGATGTAGAAGGAGGAGAGAGGGGAAGATGTAGAAGGAGGAGAGGGGGAAATATGTAGAAGGAGGAGAAAGGGAAATATGTAGAAGGAGATGTAGTAGGAGGAGAGAGCGGAAGATGTAGAAGGGGAGAGAGGGGAAGATGTAGAAGGAGAAGTAGATAAGGCAGGATTAAAGTAAGAGAAGGATAAGACAGAGGAGGAGGAGAGAAGGGAAGGTGTAGAAGGGGGAGAGAAAGGAAGATGTACAAGGAGGAGAAGTATATCAGGCGGAGATATAGAAAGAGAAGGATACGACAAAGGAGGAGGAGAGAGGTGAAGATGTAGAAATAAGAGAAAAGGAAAAAGAAGAAGAACAACAACATGAATTGCTAACAAAGCTAGTCAAAGAAAAGCAACGTGGCAAACTATGCTAGGTTCCGTGCCAGCGTGTGTTCCGAGGCACAATTTGGGAGATAAAATATAGACTCACTTCCCCCCTCCCCAACGCACATCGTAAAAGACGACTGATTAATACAATAAAACTGTCACTACTGTCTGTTTTGCTACAGTTTAGGGCGGCGTAGACTGGGGGCCTTGAGCCTGAGGATGTAGTGCAGCCTGGTTAGTGCTGTCGCCATGGACTGTTCAGGTTAGGAAAATTTTTGCCCCCGACAGGAAAATTCCATTTACTGTACCTTACCGGGGGTCAAACTCGGGCCCATGCATGAGAGTCCAACGTTGTAACCGCTCGGCCAGCTGCTTCTCTCATTAATCCTGTTTTCTCGCGTGTGGTTTCCAGAGCCCCATTGTGGGGAAAACAAGAATAGACCCAAAGCCTTCCTACTAGATGTCGTAAGAGTCGACTAACTGGGAGTTTCCTTTGAAGTCGGAGTGCATCTGTCTGAGAGGGGAGGAACCAGCAGTCTGCAATCCAGGTCTATTAAACGGATGTACACGCAACATTGAGATTGGAACAAGACTAAAGTCCTGAGGTGGTTGAATAACCAGAACTTTTTGCCGGAGTTCACAGCGTTGAATGCGAAGAAAAAGAAGATTAATAATTTGCCGAAATCGGATGTTTTGAACCGAAACGGGCAGAAATGGCAGCCGACCTGTAAACCGCACCACAGCGTGTCTCTGAATTCTTTCCATACTGTGCAACTCATTATACACGCATAGGTTAGTCCAAAGACAATATACTTTTCTTTCTGTTTTTTTAGGTCGGCTCTGTGGCTAAGTCGATGCGAACGCTTCGTAGTGCCGGGTTCGATCCCAGCTGCAGGCCATGCGTCTTGCGTTCGTTTCGACAGTGGTATCAGGGAGCCGACCGTCCAGAGCCAATTGCAAACTACTGGACGTAAATTTGCCTAGAGAAACCACACAACAGCCGGGGGCTGCTAGGGTTGGTTCTGCAACGTCCTGTAAAGGATACGCAACTAACCTTTACCCTCTTCTTTAGTCGCTGATAGTCAGTGGGTGAATGAATTTCAACCAACTAGGACCGTACAATAAGCGATTAACACACTGTTGTGTAAAGTGCAGTGCGTCATTACTCGGACGAGTATCGCCCGGTTCAAGTCCCCGAAATCCCCTCCAACCGTAAATGTATACTATGGTCACCCGACAGTTATGGGGTATCCTAAAGTCTGGCCGGGGTTGTCAACGCTTATAGTTGTTAGATAATTCACCAATCTAAATTGCTAGTGATACTCCTTCTGACTCATCATGTTATGTAATTGGACTAGAATATAGGCTACTTTGAACTAGAACTTCTCGGGATTAAAGAAATTAATTACAGTCCGCGTCCGAAAGAATTCAGGACCAACGGACAAGAAGCAGTTAGGCTCTGATATACTACATGATCTTCGTCGACTACTGTGTAGACACGAGTGGTAAATTACGTGATCACGGGAGAATGTGCACTACGACCGCCCAGCCCCCGGCTCTGACCTCATTCAGCCTCGTTGCCCGCAGTGGAAAATATGTGACCTCTTTCTATCTGCCAGGATACGTGTGCCGACAGCAGCCAAATTAACAGTTTAGTTATATTTATTTATATATATTAGGCAATTCATGAGGGATATTTATAAAAGTTATAGTTATAAAAAATGTAAAAAGAAAAAAAAATAAGAATTTTTCTGGCGTTATGCAGTACAGTATATTTATGTTTAGAAGCATCGGTTTATTTTTTCAGCATTTCTGTAATAGACACTTTCTGGTTAGTACCGGCACCATATTTTAGACTGATGTAAGTACGCGTACCTTTCTTTTCAGGAACAAGTCCTGAAAACAACTATTTGCGAGTAAACAACCATATACTTATGAAGCAACTCCAAGTAGATAATTAGTTCGTTCTTTTTATTATCAATAGATTTGAGATAATACATGAACAGCTTATCAAATCTACTGGGGAAAACCAGCGATGTAACATACTGATAATGTATTTTATTAGTATGTTATACAAATCCCACTGGAGGGAAAAGGTGAAGGCAGGAGGCAGGAGGCCGACAGCGATACAAGTTTATGGATATCTTCAAGAGTGAACAAACAGCAGTTTGATAGAGTGTACATTCAGGGCGAAAGACAATCATGTTCGAGATCAGTTGCAGCCAACCTTTATTGTGAAGACGGCACCTAATTGATTGAATGATTGATTCCTTATGTTTTCTTTGTTCTTTTTGAAAAGCAGTAAGTGCCGCTCTAGGATAAACTGGACATCAGATAATTAGGAATGTAGTAAAGTATTAGTAATTGAAACAATGACATCATGTTCAACAGTTACTGGTTGTTTTGGATATACTTAGCCCCCCCCCCCCCTCCCGCCGATATTATATATTTATGTTTGTTAATTAAATTGCTTAACCAGTATTAATTGAAGCGTAATGTTGGGGTAAGGACCGGTACAAAAATGTTGTCTGCAACTTGTCAATGTCCATTTGGGACATGATTTTCAAATCCCGCTGTAACCGCTATAGCTTTCAGTTTTCACCTGTAATATTTTCTTAGCTCTATTCTACTACTTCTTTTGTTATATTTGTTTAACACACTATTGAAATTCCATGATGTAGCTATCTTAGAGTCATGTTTATATTGTGTTTTATTTCCCGTCTTCGTTCTACTGACGAAGTCTAATCGCCGCAACGTCCTTTGTTTATTATAATTGATTCTGTAAAGCTGATATATACTTTATATGTTATTCCGATATTTTTAATAACTACTTCAAGAAGTGCTAATAAATAACAGCTAAATTGTTGCTATTACCAAAAACAAAAACAACATATTTGGCCCTTCGAGAGCCAACCAGGCAGACCGCAAGACCCCGTGCTATTTTCAGTGTATGATTAAGAGAATGGATCCAGGGACCCCCTGTTTACACCACGTGAAACGTCAGCCAAGCGAACTGTTGCCTAATCTGCACCACCACCGCTTATAAAAGGCACCGCACTCTCCGTGATCTCCGTCCCGACCCTGTGGAAGTCAGTCACGCACTTTTTATCACGTGCTTCGTTTGTGGAATAGAACCTATAACAGGTAATGTATTATATGTGCAACAGCCTATTTAATCTTTATCAGAGATCAGGTCAGATGTATTGTTTAAATTATTCATTATCAGATTATATTCGTTGTAGTAAGTGTCTGTACATTCCTTTATATGGTTCTTAAATGAGGCACCCAGTTCTCGAATATTCCTTACTTAGTCACGTAATGGCTAATGCGCATTATGTTCAAGAAGTAGAATAAGAACGCGGATATACCGGCATGACATGATGTCCTGGTGTTCAAATTGACCTTCATCATCACATGATGGTATTGATTTTTGTTTGTTTGCGAATCATACGCGTCTCAGTCTTCATACGACGTATGGTTGTTTGGTTAGTAACTAAAGTTAAAGTACTTAAGTTGTGTTTAACTTAAAAAAAAAAAAACCATTCATTACATTGATAACTGTTATTTTTGTGTGCTATTGGTTACAGTTGAGTTGTAATAGTAATACATTACAAATCATATTAATATTACAGATTTTATTACGCAGGCCAGTTGTAATTTACAAAGAAGTAGATTGTGATTGGGGCCTCACCACATATTCCCAAAAGATAGAATAAAAGTAAGTACTTACCTTCACTGTGAAGACGGCACACACACTCACACCGATTTAAAAAAAAATATAAAACTTTACTAACTACCTAGTCACTAGACTATAGTTGGTTATATTGAAAACGTATTATACCCTACCCCAGGCCGCTGAGGAAAACAAATTGCTTGGACATAAAACAGAAGACTTAGGGCTGTCTTACGAATAACAGTCCCAAATTATCGAGGCCGAAAATATACTCCAACAGGACCTCAGTCGCGTGACTGAGGCCATGTTAGGGTATTTCTGGCCTCTATAATTTGAGACCCTTATTCGGAAAATAAGGATTAAATATACCACAAAAGCGAACACACAGGAAAGTTGTATACATAATACTCATTAAGAAAAGACATAGTTAAGTCGAGAATTGACATCACATCATTTGTGGCATTCCCATGTATGCTTCGTCCTCATCTTTAGCAGCCAGCACAGAGTTTCAATACTGATGGTACCGGTCACAATCTGGTTATATATCCGTCTTGTCTTTCTTCTGAGTATAGAGTCGGCCAAGCCAAACCTCTGGTTACACTCAGGTGCCTCATTCTCTTCAGGCCGTAATTAATAATCTTGTTTCTCTACCGATTCCGTTACTTGTTTCCAAAGGGCCTTGACAACATCTGCCCTCTTATGCATCAGTTTACCACTCAGTGGTGCTGATCCAGCCAATATGTCTGCCTGTTTATTACCCACCACGCCGGCATGACCAGGAGAAAAGATCCAAAGTATGCTCACTATCCGTGATCTTTCCAGTGAAGCTTGCCACTCTGCTCGAAGCATCCCTGTCTTCACTTTTCTCAGCATACTTTCTGAGTCTGTTACAATTACAGCATGTGAATGTAGTAATAGATGACAGAATCATCCAGTAATTTAACTCTTTTGTTACCAAAACAGCTTGTGCCCTACCTCCATTTTGCACACAAAAATTATGATCAAAACGATAAATAGCCTTATATGTATGACTTCAGCAGAGACTTTATAAAGCAGACACTTTAATTATTATGTCAGATACAAAAAGTTATAACATTAGTCTGTGGTACACAACAAAAAGAACGTTAATTTTTTAAGTGAGCAAAAAAATTTGGACTGATTTGTTCAGTGCTGAGTTAATTTGTTCTTTAATGTGTTTACCAGCTTTAAACTATTTCGGACAATTCTGGTTGTTCATCTACTTCTCTACTTGTCTTGTTTTAGAATTTGAGTTTTGCATGCACACCCGTTTTACAGATCTAGCTTATTTGTGTGCCAGACTGCTGGTTTCTTGCTCATCATGCAGATGCACCCCGACTTCAGATCGAACTCCTGATTGATGGACTAATGGTTTAGAAGGCACTGGGATTATTCTCTTTTGTTTGCACAGTGGGACCATGGAACCCACACGGGAAATAGTTAATTTTGTTATATGACAGTGGCAGGCTAGTGTTTACTTTATACCCTCTTAAGAGCAAAGTTTGTCACTTCTGACACTGCTGACTGATGGGCCAGTCTGTAAAAGAATAAAACGAAATATACTATCTTCAGCGTAAACAATACCACATGGCTATTTCTTTGGTATCCAAAGAATTAATAATTTCAGGTCAAGAAAATAATTTAATTTATTTTTTCCCCAGATACATTCTCTATCAGCAGCAAGCTGACAAATTAGAACTGAAATCCCAGTATGACATCACAGAAGAGGTACAGGCAACATCAAGAAAATAACAAAAACTCGTCCAGATTTAGAGATCTTCCACCTCGATTCAAGCGTCAGAAATCTACCGGTTCACCGACAGCACCTCCATCAGCATCTCCGACTGTGACACCAGTAGCAGCAGAGACCCAATTGGGCGTTGAAATTAATCACACTTCAGTCGTGAACGATACAGTCTCCCCACAGCCAGTAGTACTATCACAAATGGCACCAAGTATTGTCAATGTCTCTTCTCCCGAAGAAAGTCTCAGAAATCAGGCCAGACCAGGAACAGATCGTTTTCAAGTTCCTGTCTCGTCTGTGTCTTCATGGCAGTGGCCAGCTAATTCTGAATCGTACGTCTTGTCACAGTGGGATCAAAGACAGTTCAACAGGGCCACTAATGTCCAGCCACCACCCGTGGCACTTGGGACACACTTTGGTTATAAAATGGACAGTCCTCCATTATCCCCTTGGGCTTCTAGAAACGCATCTAATTTTCCTGGACAATTTGGCGTGGGAAGTCCAGCGTGGGTGTCCCCTACTGGTGACCTTTGTACAGGTCAGGGAGTCCGCAGTCCACCAATGTATTTTAATAATGAAAACTGGGCACCTAACCAGAACTTGATGTATCCTCATAGCCCAGGTGGTGTGTGGGGTAAACCGCCAACACCCCAGCATTTATATACCTCTCCTTCGGTTGCCTTGCAGGATCGTGCACCGGTTTCTTCTCTGTATATGGAAAACCATAACATTGGTGATAGAAGCAGCGAGAGATCAATTGACTACTCAGATCCTGATATTAGAACTATTGAAATGCTTCGTGAGCTAGAGAGAGTGGCAGATGAGAAAGAAAGTGAAGACTTTGGAGTCGACAGAAAGTCTCTTGTGTCACACCATCTTCGTATGCTGATGTGTGCTGTAGATAAGTACACAGAAGGGGTTGAAGATGGCGCCTCTAGACAAGATGAGGTATCCCTGGCAACAAACAGTAGAGAATCCAGTCCTCACGTTTCACCACATCCCCCTGAAGCCAGGATCAGGGTAAACATGCAAGAAGCCGAACCAGAGTCCAGGATGTCTTTTTGGTCTTCAGGCAATGAAAAATCTTCATGGAAACATCCACAGACCGAACAAGCATCTTTAGCAGCAAGTCAGCAGATGGCTCGAACCCAGGCTTATCAACACACTCCTGTAAATGAGCAACCAAACAACATTGAAGGTCAAAACATCGCATGGGACTTATGGTCAAGCCCATCTTTTGACTTCTCTGGATTGTTAAATCAAGACTTGGATGATCTTACCCGTAACCCATTCAGCAGGTCGAAGGAAAGTGACGAGAAACGGAAACCCCTTTACCAGCGATAATTGTATTGCTTGAGTTATCACTTGGTTAATAAATATATTTCTAAAAAGGACTAGAAACCATATGTGTATGTATATACATGACTTTGTGTATATTATGTAGATTTTTTCATTGACACTTCTTCAAGAATTCAGGTGTGTACATCTTGCAGTCATTTTTTAACAACACTGATATGCATTATCATGATGTGGTTAAGCTTCAAACATTATTGGTGCTTTTTATCTAGACAAATATCGTGTAAAATACAACGTTTTGATTTGTTAAATTTTAATTCCAACCAAAGACTGCAAAACAGCAGCTGTGTGCTGCATAACAGCTGTGTTCAGGATAAATTCTGCTGTTTATAAATGTGTAAATTAACTTGCCAGGAAGTGCTATAAAGCATCATCTTTCATTGAACTGATCGGCAGATTAAGATATTTATTTCCTCAGTTGCAGATTTTCTGTACAATTCGTAAATTTGCTGACCGTTCCGTTGTGATATCTGGTAATTTATTTCATCTGTATCTGAACCAAGAATTGCACGTCATTGATATTATGCAAGTCATGTCACATACAACATATTGTTCCGCCTTCTTTGTTTCATATGAAACCACTGTTAATTTGTAAAATAAATAAAGTGTAAATGTGACGACGACATGACATTGTCACCATTTATCGGCTCTTATGTAATTTATAACTTTATGAGGGGCATCATAATAAAAATTATGTGTGTGTATATAGTCCTTTTTTTAAAAATTATAAATGTATAGACAAAACACAGATGTAATTGGTTGGTGAGCATCGTCCCTCATTTATGCAGATAGTCCACTTGTAAAAGATTTGGGTTGCCTATGTCCGTATGATAAAGAAAATTTAATGCTGGAAGCTTCATCAAGGGCTGTGGCAATGTTGTCACGGGGAAGAATTTGATTGGTTGACTGATTCATCATCATGTGCCACATCCATCACAAGATTAGATTTACCATGATTTACTATCTCACAAAATCTCCGTAGCCTCTAATTCTGTGCTGTCTCGAGTATGACCCTACAACTTTTGTCCTTTGTCACCCTCTAGCATTTTCCTATAGTTTGCCAGTTGTAGCTAAGATTTCAAATGTTTCTTCTGTCATCCCACAAAAGCTGAACTAGTTAAGGATTTCTATCTGAATGGATTTGTCTCTTTATCACAGGCTTTCCTCATTTGCAGCGCACTGTTTTTCTCTCGTTATATTTGTTAGGTTTTTATCTGCTTGTTACCCTCATTTATTTTCCTCTTTAATGATTTTTATCTGCCAGTTAGACTGTCCCACCTGCTTTCTCTCCATCTATGGAATTCTGAGCATGTTCCTGGCAAACCATGTTTGCTGCAAAAATAAAGTTGTCTCAGATTGTTTATCATCCATGGTTTGTAAACTCAAAGAGCACTAAGTTTTTTTCCACTGCAAAACATTTGACATCGCCATAGGATTGCATGGAAGTCCTACAATGTTTCATTCAAACTATTTATTGATTTGGTTTTCTGTTCTAGATTTGATTCAGAAATAATTCTTGCCTCACTTGAAGTTACTTACGCATCAGCATTTAGATCTGTTAAAAAAAAAGGATACTAGATGGTCTTCGTGTCAGTGCCTGAACTCTGAAACACTGGTGAGGTTCTCGGTCAGTGTTCATGTGTAAAAATCTCAAGATGTATAAATTTAATGTTAGTATTAATTTTTATAAATTTTTAAATGTAGCCTAGTTAGAAAATTATTATAATTCTAAAGTCCAAGTAGAAACAGACTGGGAGATTTGAGCTTCAGATGGCACCCCCCCCCCCCCCCCCACCCCCCCAAAAAAAAGCAGTGTGTCTTGGAAGCTGGAAAACTCCAATGTTGGTCAGTTATTTGGTGAGAATGGCGATGCAAGAAAAGGTTGGGGTTGGTTAGTGCGAAGGTGGACACAGAACATCAGGGACACCTGTTATCGACATAAATGAGGATGGGCCACTGGCAGAGAGTGAAATCTTTTCTTGCTGGTCATTGTGAGTGCAGTTCTACATACATTCTGTTACATGATGATGTTGAATCTGTGTGTAGATCTGTCTATCTGAACTCATTTACCATCTGTAAACTACGAAAGATTTTAAACTTGTGCAGCACATACAAGGGACGTACATTTGTCATGTCTTTGAAAGGGGTGTAAAAACATTTATGTCATGTCTTTGAAAGGGGTGTCAATACATTTATGTCATGTCTTTGAAAGGGGTGTAAAAATATTTATGTCATGTCTTTAAAAGGGGTGGATAGTGTAAATGTTGTTTGAGCCAGAAATGAAGTCAAGGGACTGAAAAATCTAGACAACTTTGTACTGTAGATGGTTCCCACATATCTCTGTTGACACACTAGTTTCAATGTAGAACCGTCATTGTACTGTATTATATGCATATTATTTGGGTAATATGGTATCAGAACTAGCCGTTATGTTACATGTGTTGTGACTGTTTCCTTGTTTATTATAACCACTCATGTAAAACAGTACAACCCCCTCCCTCCCCCCCCCCCCACCAAAAAAAAACCCACTAATTATACTCTAATTAGACTTGCTATTGTTTGTCTGGTGTTTGACTTTGGTGAGAATCGTTATGTGAGAAGAGGTTTGTTCTGTAATTAGAACGATCAGTAGCATGTAATCTGTTTATTGCTATCTGGTTGATCTGTTATAAGAACTACCATTATGTTACACTTGTATGTTATCACTGATTGGTTTGCTGTCTTTTTAGAACTACCAGTATTTAACAGGAACTATTTTCTGCCTGATTTAACTGTAACTGACTGAACGATGATACAGGTTTTTATGTTTGAAGTGGCCTTGTCCTTCTGTTGCAGAATATCATCTCCTTTAAAATGAAGTTAAGTCATGATCTGTACCAAGGAAATTGAAATACAGGGCAACGCCCCCCTCTTCCCTTTCCAATATACTGTATATGATTATATATAGTTTTGTAATTATGATATAAATTGTATTTACTTAGACATCAGAACAATTTTGTAAAAAATATGTTCATATTTTCAGAAAAGTTCACTGGGGTTCATGGTTCTTATTGTCAGAGGAAACACTGAAGAGTTCTTGTTGCGGTTCTCTAACTTAGAAGTTGGTGATTGTGCTGGGATGTTAGAGTACGGAGGGTTTTATGTCCCCAGTGTGCAGCTTTTTTGTGTGTATACTTTGTGGGCAGTGGGTGTGAGATCAAGACCTGACTGCATAATATTCCCAGATGGGCATACCCAGCTGTTGTCATGGAGATAGCACATGCTTTTTTTTTTCTTGTCTGGCCCCATCTCGTGTTTCAGTTAAAAAAAAACAGGAAACAAACCTTCACCTTGATTGCTGGGTGCAGTAACCATTGCAGTTGCTGCTGTCCTGTTGCCATCTCACATTTTACTCTCCTGCTGTTGAGTATTAATTTGCTGACACTGCCATATACAGTAAAGATTACACAGCACCCTGGAACAGCTTCAGAAGGTCCTGCACCTTTTTGCGCTGTGCTGTCTTGACTCTCTGGAACAGCTTCAGAAGGTCCTGCACCGTTTTGCACTGTGCTTGACTCTCTGGAACAGCTTCAGAAGGTCCTGCAGTTTTGCACTGTGCTTAGGGGATGCAATCCCCTGACAAGAGTAGACATTCATGGCATTGAGATCAACTATAACTGTAGAGAAGTGAACTAAAGCATAAAGACAACTGGGGTAGAAACAAACTTACTATTGAACATTAAAACATGTTGGGTTGGTCACAATATTGAACAGTTTGTTACCAGACATTTTGTATTTACACAGCACCGCCTTATTAACCAATTTTTACAGGATTGAGGTGCAGAGGAAGCGTGAGCCCAGGGATTTAGGGCAGCATTGGCTAGTGGGCTCTACGGAATCAGGTATTTTTGCCACCGACAGAAAATCTATCGTCGAGCCTGGGTCTTGTTTGACATGGCTGCTGCTGAGGCATAAAGCATTTGGATATAAAAATTAATTGTTCATCTATTGCAATTATGAAATAAAAAGGTTGCATTAGTCTCAGAGATTCCTCATTGTTCATTTCCACATAATTTTTCAGTTAAAGTTTGTAAAAAGCAGTTTAGTATACCATAAATTGTGGCCTACAAGTCATACTGAAGTTCAAGTCTGCACCATGATTTGTAGCCCAGAATTCCTGGTTAAACCTAGGCCTAACTAATAAATTTTATTTCATTGTAAATAAATCCCAAGCTTTGTGAAGATTTTTTTTGAGGCTTGAAAATTCAACTTGAGCGCGGAAATTTACGGTATATAATTTACAAGCAACAGTTGCAGCCTCATGGTTGGGGGAAATGTATGGTTAATTTGTAATTTATCACTTCGCCTTGCTAACTGTTGATGACAAAATTCCTGGCAGCCAATTTAAGAACATGTTGTATATAAATGGCTCATGAAATAATTGTAAATTTGCCCTTTTGATGTTTACTATTTGTCCTTATGTTTTCTTCCTGTAATGTCACATAGTCCTCTCTTTTGCCACCTTCCAGCAAATCTCCATGTTCTTTCAATTTTTTTTTTGTATTTGTTTTTTTTTTTAAAATTCGCTAAAAGGGTGCCGTTGCCACAAAAAAGATTGCCCATGTTAAATCCTGCAGTAAGCTATGCTTATTTTCTCTGAATATTGTTCGTCTGTCTCTTGTTTTTTCCTACTTTTGTCACCGTTTGCCTGTTGCTGTCTTGTTTCTACTTTTCCTTCCAATATTTTTTTTCAAAGGAGTGTTTTTAATGTGGCCAAAATATTTCACTTTAAAAAAATTTTCTTTGATAGCTCTGGTCTTTTCTAAATATCTTATTTCATTGTGTGTTTTTTTTTTTTAAACTCCCCACTATTACTTCCCAGAGAAAGACATTCCAGACGTCCTGTAGTCAGACTTGTTTAGTTGGTGTCCTCAACCTTTCTCCTGTCCTCATTTTTGATTTGCTGGAATATTGTTGTCTTCTCAAGCTCTTCACTTGTGAAGGGCATGAAAGTTGTGTCCTTCTCGTCCATGTGTGTGCTTTTTTAATCTTAAGAACAGTAAGTTGTAGAATTTTTAAATTATTTATTTCTACCACTCACTTCCCTGTCTAGATGCATTATTGTCATTGGCTCGCTGATGTTTGTATAATTACATGCCAGTGATTACCGGTTTTCACATTCTGCCTTTAATTTTCCTGTCATCGTATTTTTAAAAAAAATAACCATACACCTTTACTATAATGTCTCTGATTTTATTTATTTGTTTTGTACTTTGCTGTAAACAGCATCTGGTTTTGTAAAATTCTCTTTTCAGGGATGTGCAAAGTGTCTATGAACAGTTGACTGTTTAATTATGTGTAAATGCCAGTATATATAGTTTGTATGTAGTAATTGCAAAATCGCCAATTTATCAGTTACTTTATCCTGCTGTTACATTGTACGTACTGACATACTGTGGTGTTTTTACTGCTGTTGTAGCACTTATGTTATTCTGTGACTTGGTTCCTGGCTGTAACTTTGTTATATTAACTGAGATGCCAGATTCTCCGCTGTTTGAAGCCAAATAAAAATCTAATGACTATATTTGTTTTCTTCTGGTACATTTACCCAAGTGACTTTCTTGTGTGTTAAAAATTTTATGTTTGAAGTCTGTTTAAAAAAGGCCTATGCTTTTTTGATGTGTCAAAGTTCACTGATATCCATTTTTGAGCTGCATCAATCTGGGGTGAGAGGGAATGAATGAGCCGATTGGCTTGCAGAAGAGGATTGATTTGATTCAAGAACTGACATCACAGCACTCTGGGTATTCCTATTTCCCAACACACCGGCATTCCCTGGTGAAAAAATCCAGACAATACTCCTCTTCTGTAGCAAGGCATGCCACTATGCATGAAACATGCCTGTCTTGATCTTCCTCAGCATGCTTTCTGAGTCAGTTACACGATTGTGTTGTGTTCTCTAGCCAGCAGAAAGCTGCAGTGACAGCCTCCACCTCTCTTTTTTAAGCTGGATGTTGTGGTATCATATGCTAGGCTCTCCTGCTCCAAATGTCGACCATTAACTTTTGCTAAGAAGCCCCAAACACTTCTTTTTCCTCTTGACTCTGAACCGTCTGCTGAAAAGGCTGAGGAAAAACACGACTGGGCCGATGTTTTCAATGCTCTCAGGGAGGCTGAACGAGTAGACTACAAATCTGCAGCCTTGACAAGACTACAGAAAAACTTCAGGTCAGAAAAAGTGTTGTCAGGCATGAACTATTAAACACTGTACAGGTAGCCAAAGAATAGTAGGCCAACACAGCAATGGTGTTAGCAGTTGCGAGATGCTGAAGGAGATACTGAAGAAAATCTCTTAACGACGATAGACTTAGAGGTGTGATCAGTTGATGAACTAAGATGGGTGTTCAGAATGTATGCATTATAGGAGCTATCTATTCACAAAGCATGCATGATATACATGAATCTGTCAAATATCTGTAAGTGTAGGACCCTTTTCCACGCCATTAGGCATATAGGGCTAGAGCTTTATTTTTATAGACCAATCGGCACAAGATGGGTGATGTGGTCAGCATCATGCCGGCTGCCTTGACTTCCCAGGACTGCACCAGGTACCCACTGAAGCCTGGGTTGACCTGGGAGCCAAATATCTGTATCATGTCAACTTGTACAGTTGTGTGGCAGTACAAAACAATCACATGTATTCCTAGCCCATACCAGATTATGTCTGGATTATGTTGCCATTTTTGTGCTGCAGTAACTACTACTCCCACATCATCACATCTTGTCCCATGGAGTGCATCTTTAAGTGGAGCAAGTAAATGAAAATCAGAAGGTGCCAGATCAAGATGACTATAGGCAGGGCTGGATTTAGATTTGATGAGGTCCTAAGCTGCATAAAGCTCTGAGACCCCTATCATTTTAAATTACACATTTATCTCTAAAAACGTTGAAACATAGAAGTTAGAAAAAAGCGATAGTTGACCCTTATGATGCTAATGGTGTTATTCAATGTAAATAGGCTACAACAAGTTAGAATAATTAAAATATTACGATCTATAATCCCACAATTCTATATAATTATACCATTTCTAATAAAAAAACAATTTAAGTCGGAAAAAAAATTTCATTTTTGGAAAAAGAAATATGATTTTTTTTTTTAGGCCACAACAGATTGTGAGGCCCTAAGCCAGGGCTATTCAACTAAATTTACCCAGGGGCCTAAATTTTGAAAATATGGATCGTCAGAGGCCTGAGCCCCAGAAAAGTAAAATCATCAAAACAATACAACAGGCAGTGATTCGTGGGGCCACTTGTTAGGTCTCCACGGGCGGCCAGTTGCATAGCCCTGATCTAAGCTATGGCTTGGTTTATGCCTAAATCTGGCACTGGCTATGGGGCCGTGCAGTCCAACCCTATAGCTGCAAACTTTCTAGGTAAGAACATATATGAGGGAATGGTGCCATTTCTCTTTGACGTCACCTCTCTTGTTCAGACCATTCTAGAAATTGCCTGGTGCCCACTTCTATGATGCTTGGTCTATCCTAAAGGCATATGGCCATGTTTCATGTCTGAGGATGGGAACCCACATTATTACTATCTTGGGATGTAAGTAAACTAATCACTGTACCACTGCAACTGTTTTTCACACACACACACACACACACACACTATCATCAGCAGTTAGTGTCGGGTTCGATCCCATTTGCAGGCAATTTAACAGCAGACAGTCTTGAGTGGTTTCTACAGTCGTAGCGAGAACTGAGCCTTCTAAAGCAGTGGCAAACAATTAAAGTAAAATTAGCCTAGAAAAACTAACCCCCCTCCCAATGTTTAGGTTGGTTCTGCCAAACTTGAGTTGTGCGTGCACGTCTGTTTTACAGATCCGGCTTTTTTTTGTAGGCAGACTGTTAGTTCTTTGCCTCGCAGACAGATGCACTACGACTTTGAAGGAAATCCCTAATTTTTGTGGTCTACTCTTACGACATGCTTGTTAGGAAGGCAGTGGGTCTGTTCTTGTTTTCCCCTCCAATAGGACCCCGGAACCCACAGGAGCAGTTCAAGTGACTAATAATAGAAATGAAAGTAAAGGACCCTTCTCCACGCCTTAGGCATATAGGGCTAGACCTATATTTTTATGAACCAATCGGCACAAGATGGGTGATGTGGTCAGCATCACGCCGGCCGCCTTTACTTCTCGAGACTGCACCTGGTACCCACTCAAGGCTGGGTCGACCTGGGAGCCAATTAAAATAAATGTGCTGTGTGTTTAATAAATATAAGAGTAAATGTCGAGTAAATCGATATGTAAAAACCACTTATAATGCGAACTTCTGTTTGTGGTTGGAGGAGGGAGCGTTCATTGTGCCAAAGCTCCAGAGTGGTCGTACGTGTTAGTTAGTGCACGGGGGGGGGGGGGTGTCATCCTGAGGTGATAGGTTTGATTCCCGACATGGTAGTGATAGCTTTCTGTTTGTGTCTTGTCTAGTGCGCCTTCTGATCTCTACTTCTTTTTACGAGTGGCGATTAATTCTTATGTGTTTATTTTAGCCTGAGATTGCTACAAAAGTCGTCTGCTGTTAGGCGAACTTTAACCGTTGTACCTGTTTGTCCCAACTTTCAGGTCATCGTCTCCTCGTCCACATGTTTACGGTTTTCTGACCCATTTATCCCGGATTATGCTTGTTTGTGTCGCCCCCATACGTCTGCAAGACAGATAACAAGAAACATTTGAGTTTGTGACCCATCTTTGACGCACGACGGCCACTTGTTCGGCCTCTAGTCACGAATGAATAACTTTCAAAAGTAGATGTAGTACAGTGGTTTTCAACCAGTGATCTTGGGGAATTGTGTCACAAACATCTCATACAAACCGTATTCAATCACAGTCTATGTTACCAGTTCCAGACATGGCCACCGACAACAAAGTGGGAAAGTAAATGAGGAACTAAGAACTGAGAAGGGCTACAGGACAGACCAAAAGATTTAAAATCAAGAAAAACAAAAATGTTGGCACAGAACCAGTTCTCAGTTAATGCAAAGACAGCAAATCGAATGGTTTGATCACAAGACATACAACAAACATGGAGGAGGACTCAGAAAGCGAGGCAGACCAAGAACAGCATTGAAAGATAACACCAGAGAAAGTCTACAACAGTGCGGTGTATCTGTGGTCGAGGCGGCAGAAGAGCAGGTAGCAGAACCTTGTATCTCCCTCGATACCCAAAGGGGTTTAAAAAAAAAAGAGAAATAAAGAATAATGAGATCTTGAGGTCTCAGTCAATGATAGTTAGTGGCTGGTACAGTGTCTCAGTCAATGCTAGTTAGTGGCTGGTACAGTGTCTCAGTCAATGCTAGTTAGTGGCTGGTACAGTGTCTCAGTCACAATGCTAGTTAGTGACTGGTACAGTGTCTCAGTCAATGATAGTTAGTGGCTGGTACAGTGTCTCAGTCAATGATAGTTAGTGGCTGGTACAGTGTCTCAGTCAATGCTAGTTAGTGGCTGGTACAGTGTCTCAGTCAATGCTAGTTAGTGGCTGGTACAGTGTCTCAGTCAATGCTAGTTAGTGGCTGGTACAGTGTCTCAGTCACAATGCTAGTTAGTGACTGGTACAGTGTCTCAGTCACAATGCTAGTTAGTGGCTGGTACAGTGTCTCAGTCACAATGCTAGTTAGTGACTGGTACAGTGTCTCAGTCACAATGCTAGTTAGAGGCTGGTACAGTGTCTCAGTCACAATGCTAGTTAGTGACTGGTACAGTGTCTCAGTCACAATGCTAGTTAGTGACTGGTACAATGTCTCAGTCACAATGCTAGTTAGTGGCTGGTACAATTTCTCAATCAATGCTAGTTAGTGGCTGGTACAGTGTCTGTCACAATGCTAGTTAGTGACTGGTACAGTGTCTCAGTCAATGCTAGTTAGTGGCTGGTACAATGTCTCAATCAATGCTAGTTAGTGACTGGTACAGTGTCTCAATCAATGCTAGTTAGTGGTTGGTACAGTGTCTCAGTCAATGCTAGTTAGTGGCTGGTACAGTGTCTCATTCAATGCTAGTTAGTGGCTGGTACAGTGTTAGTCAATGCTAGTTAGTGACTGGTACAGTGTCTCAGTCAATGCTAGTTAGTGGCTGGTACAGTGTCTCAATTAATGCTAGTTAGTGGCTGGTACAGTGTTGACGTCGCAATCGTGACACCACTCGGGACATTTCCATAAGTGCTTCGACCCATCTTCAGCAGCTAACGCAGAGTTCCATTTACGATAGTACCCGTAGCAGTTTGTGAAGCAATTATTTTCTTGATTTCGCAAATGCAAAAAAATAAAATAAGAATATTTCAGTGAATCTGTTTTTAAAATATATGCTGCGTTACATATATAGATTAAAAGCTGTATAAATCGTATATAGATATACGGACGTGAATCGTGGACAGTTAGTGAATGAGTGAAAAACTTATTTGGAAGCTGCGGAGATGGGATTTTTTAAAGACGAATGAAGAGTAATGAAGATGTCTTGAAAACTACCCACGAAGAGAGCAGATTGCCTACATCAGAAAGAGACAATCGACATTCTTTGGTCCTGTGATGAGAAGGAGGAAACTGGAGTACATCGTGACGGTAAGAAAGCTGGAAGGAAGGAGAGGCAGAGGGAGACCGAGAGAATAGATTCTGGACAGTTTGACATCGTTGCAATGACGATCATCTGTGTCAGAGTTGATTGAAAGTACAGGAGACAGAGGCCTGTGGATTGACATGACTACCAACGTCACACGGCATGGACTTTGAAAAGAAGATGTTGCGTTTAAAAAAAAAAGCCCCTGCAGACTGTGACGCCCTTAGCTGCAGTGTATTTAACTTGTGTGCTCAAATCCAGCACTGGATACATCAATTAGCGAACTAAAAACCAACTTCTTCTCATGTGTTACCTCCACATTTCAGGATAACCCGGACACTGTACTGAAACATCTACCCGGGTTCAGCAATACGTTGCAGTTGAATGGAAATCAATGTTGTTTGAATGAGTTATGTGTCACGTGATCCTAGCGGCACTTAGGTTCACTTCAACCAGTGCTGGATGATTTTGGGCATTAACTAAATAAGCTACATCCTTGTGTGGGTTCCAGGGCCCCATTGTGGGGGGGGGGGGGGGACAAAAAAAAAAGACCCACTGATTGCCTCCCCGTGAGTCATGTCGTAAACGTCGAATAATTGGGACCACGCCCTTCTCTAATTATTCAGTCCTCACAAATGAATCACGGTACATTTTGGAGCTGGCCGTGATTGGGGCCTTCCTTCAAAGTCGGAGTGCATCTGCAAGGAACCAACAACATGCATACAAATAACCAGATCTGTAAAACGGATGTGCACGTAAAACTTATGTTCTGGCATAAAAAACAAGTCCAGAGGTTGATGGACAATCAAAACTGTCCGCTGTGTACTGCCGGTAAACAAGAACAAGTAGAAACAGAAAAAAAAGCTACACCTCGAGGCGTCAGAATCTATAAGGGCTTCAACAAACTTTTTTTTTAATCGCAAATGCAAATATCTCTTAATATACTTTAAATGCAATGTTCTTTAAAAAGAGCCTTTTAGATGATTATTTAATATAATTTTTATGATTTTGCAAGCACATTAATTTTTTGTTCATGTTTTTACCGAAAATTAAAACGACAATTATGCGTATATTCAAGCTGTATTCAATTTAAATATTTGTGAGATCTGTGGGTGTAATTTAAAATCTAGGGCCTCAGGACTCTAGTTAACATAGGTGTTCATCAAATCTAAATCCAACCCTGCCCCCGTACCTCATTTTTGTTGTCAACAAATATTCATTAGCATGCCGCGTCTACTAGTACCAGTCCTATGCAGGTCTGACTGACTGACTTTCTACCCCACCAGGACATCACACAAGCGATAAACACCCGATGACACAAAGTGCCACCATGTGGATGAGGATCGCCGTGGAGAGGTCCTAGAAACCGCGTTCAGACAATTGGCCATATTTATGACCTGCAAAAGCCAGGTTGCGGCTTCAAATAACAAAAAATTTAATTGCAAGAGATATAAAATGCAGGTGGATAAAACCCTCTCTTATACATTTGGTGTGTGTGTGTCATGAGTCAAGGCTACCAATATGCGCCCCCCCCCCCCCCCCCCCCAAGACCTGGTTTTTTTTTTTTTAATGACGCCTTTGGTTCAGATTTAGGAATCTGGGTTTAAAAAATATATATCCTTTTATAAAAGTGGGTAATTGTTTTGTAACTATAAAATTTGTACTTTTTATTATTCTTAGGTTTTTGTTTGCGTTCTTTGCTTAATTAAGTATTACTATGTTTTTTTTTGGTCAACTTAACTTGGGATTTGATAAAAATCCCATTGACAGCCCTGTAAGTGGCTGTGCCGATCTTCATCCCAAACTACTTTATTCCTAATATTGATATGGATGCACCGCACATAGAGATCGCTTCACATTTTTTAGGCAAATAATTGGGTGAGTCGTCAGGCTAAGGTCCTTGAGTTCACCCCCTCCCCCCACACACTTTTCAAGGGAGCAAAGAACTGAGGACCTGCCGACTGACTTTCTACCCCACTAGGACATCACACAAGCGATAAACACCCCATGACACAAAGTGCCACCATGTTGATGAGGATCACCGTGGAGAGGTCCCAGAAACCGCGTTCAGCCATTAGGCCATATTTATGGCCGGGCTATATTGCGGCTCCGGCAAGAACCAGAGTAAGGCTTCAAATAACGAAAAATTGCATCTCGCAAAGAAATGAAGAGAATTATATAAGAGATCCTGCCATGACCCACTAATTATATAAGCAGACTACGGTGCTCCCTGTGACCATGTTTAGAAATTATCTGGTAAAGAAATATATTTGTTGATTAATTCGCCGACCGGCAAATTAAAAAAAAAAATATATGCTTAAAATAATATAAAATACAATAAAGGAAGGCAAAAAAAAAAAAAAAAAAACATGGATATGAGAGCTGGAGAATGAAGTTGGAAAGCTGGGGAGGACACGGGAAGAGCTCCATGCAATGGCGAAGGATAGAACGACTTGACGTGAGTTGATTGAGGGCCTATGCTCCATTGGGGGATAGAAAGGCAGAAGAAGAATATATAATGTACAAAACGAAAACTTTTAAAGATAATTTCTTCTTCTTCTTTTTACTCCTGTAATGCCTATCGGTATTGGGGCAGGAAAAAATGTCTATACATGGGGTTAAAGGGGCTTCTAAGTTCCCTTACAAACAGTTGTGAAGTGGGCAGGGTGTTGAAGGGGCCTGAGCTTCCGTGTTCTGGCGCTTATGCCGCGGTATATACGCTCTTTGATTTGTTGTGGCGACATTCGTGTGCAGGTAAAGTTATCCATTACATTAACAAAACAGGAAAGTCGAAACGACTCAAACTTGTATGGCAAGATTACACCTAACGACTGTAGATACCTAAACTAATAATCAACAAGCACAGGTGCTAAACCGTACACGTTTCTCGTGGTATTTGCCACCCCGCCCTCCCTGTGGTTGCCGTCGTTTGAGCGACAGTTTCGTGCACTGTGCAGCGCTCTCACTGGACGAACAACTGTTCTGAGGAGAGAGATTGAGCCATACCAGATAACGCCTGGTGTAATGGGGTCGATCCTTTCCCCTTTGACAGTTATGTGAAAAGCCTGATAAGGCAAGTCAACGATATATTGATTTCCTGAACTTGCTAATGAAAAGACGAACTGATTCTATGATAAGGCAAAAAATGATTGAAGAATCAACATCATAGCATACCGGACATACCCATAGATGCTCCGTCTCCTGCAGCAAATGTCTTACAGTATAGATGCAAACCGTTCCGTAGTATACTGATTATACAAACGTCGCTCTTCTTCTCTCATTCCTTACTCCTTGCTGGGTCCACACCTAATTCCTCGATCAAACATTCTTATATGTTATCTGACCTAACCTCGTTTCTTCTCTCAGCATTTGTTCAAAACTGGTATTCAGAATGTCTCTTTGTCCAGTACGAGTATTTTTTTAGCTATGGCTTTGGCAGCCAGACAATTCGTTCTGACAGCCAGACATTAACTGTGTTCTTGAAATTGTTGATCTCCGGTTGTCCTTAACACCACGCTTTTAGACCTTCTACCATTTTCTCGGTCAATCTCTGTGTCAAATACCCTAAATTTTCCCAGAAGTCACAACTCTGTAAAGGGGAGACAGAGAGGGAGATAGAGAGGCAGGTGTAGTGAAAGAGAAACAGACTAAGAGATGGATAGTACTGGGAACTCTGGCGCCCAGTGGACTCAACTGCTAACACAGCTTCACCTAAACCCTAGGGAGCTGCACTGCCAACACAGTTTTATCTTATCTTTGAGTGACGGCTACTGGCATATCCCTGGATATTAATTTTTAGGACCCCACATGACTCGCTAAAAACAGTGGAAAAATGTATAAAATAACTCCCAAATACCACAAGTTATGAATTTACTAAATAAGTGTCTAGCATTTGTTGTATTCTATACACAGCGTTACAGTCCGATATGTCTGCATTTGTTGTGTTTGTTATTCGACTTACGCTTGGTTAATACACATTTTTATAACCTTTTGTACCATTTCAATGGTTCGATATGCATTCGGTCCGTACTTCATAGTTGTGGATTTCAAGCTTTGCAACAGACATGGCTAATGAAAATTGTAAAATTATCAACAAACACTGGGCATGGGAAAAAATATAATTCATTTATTAGCAATATAATGTCGAATTAATGTATGGGATTCATAAAAGTTGCGTTAAATAATAAAATACTGCAGGAAATAACAATGGAACGATCTGCTGAAGGCTTCAGATGTTTGTGCAGTAATATTTTCTTCTGGTAACACTCTCTCCTTGATCTTCTTAAATTCACTGCTCAAACAACAGAGATGGGGTCAAAAGTCCAAGCGCTGACATTGATCAAAACATTGCAACATCTAACTGTGTCATGAAGTGTGTCGACAGGCAAGTACCCTTCTGTGATGTGACAGTCTAAATGAACCACAACACAACCAGCCAACCACCCTATTTAGGATAAATGCTGAAAAAGAAAAATCCTCACTGTATACAGAACAATAAATGTAAAGTCAAGAGGATCAACTTCATTACACAAGGTTTTATCCCATACGGCTGGGCCTCCCTCATGGAACAGCTAGCCGTCTGCCAAGAGCGTCGCACAAAGCAAAAACACTGTAGCCATGGCGACAATCCCCAGGAGTCTCTGTGAAAACTGCACCTGTGAACTGAGCGACGCAGCCGTGAAATAAACCAATGACCTTCAGAGCGTGAGGCAAACAGCTTCATCACTTCGCCATGGAGGCCCCAATTCAATCCATGAATGCTGAAATTCCCTTCACAGTACATCCATGCTTGCTCTTCCCAACATGCAGTGTGTGTGAGTTTGGGACTAGAACTTCTTATCTGAAGAGGAGGTAGTCGGGTCAAGCTCCAGCACAGTACATGCCAGTTGACAGGAATCAGATCTGGGCTGGCCATGTTTCCCCAGGAGTTTTTGGTATTTCCCTCTCAAAAGAACTCCAATCATAAACTCACTAAGGGAATCCACTGATAACAGAACTCTCCTTTTTCACTTCATCTTTTAGCTCTTCAGGTATCGAGAGAGATCTAAGGTTCTTGCTTCTTGATGTTCTGGCCTTGTAGACCATAGACACATCAGACTGTTGTAGAGTTTCTATAATGTTATCTTTCTATCTTGTTCTTGGTCTACCTTGTGCTCTATGTCTTTATTTTTGTGTGTGTGTCTATGCCTTGTATCGTATGGTTTTACTAGGCATTCTCGCTATGAGGCAGTCCCACACAAATATAGTCACACATCTTCTTCTTATATGACTAGTCAGTACAGTAGGGATTTGGTATTCATGCTTAACCATATCGTGTCTGCCTTGTGTATTTTCAATCGTTTTTGACACAGCTGATCTTCCATGCCATGATGTAAAACTGTGTCACACCATCTCTCTCTGTCCCCATCCTTACAATTTTTCCCGCAGTCCTTATGCACACCAGCTTTCTCCCTCCACCAATGACAGTCACACATATTCTTGTTATAGATAGTTCACATACACGCACGCCGTACATATGACCAAATATAAGAACAACCCAGGGGTCCCCAAACGGGTGACTACATCAGCTTACAATGAAACCAGGTGGTGGGTACCCCTCCAACTGTCTCCACAGCAGCTGTGCACTTCAGCTTTCTCCCTCCCACAGTGACAGACACAAACATACACATGTTATACATAATACACATACATGCACACCATACTAAGCTATGACCAAATACTAGGAGAACTCAGAGGTTCCCAAACTGTTGGCTTGGACTGGAACATGCTGGCAGAGGCTGGTGTCAAACTCCACAAGGTCCTGCTGGAAGAGCTCATGCTGCTGCTCAAACCACTTGTCTATACTAAACTCAGGAAAGAAAAATTTGATTTCTGTCCTGGCTGTATCTTCTGAATCTGAGGAAGAAGAATAAAGTAGTCATTATGACTGGTTTAGTTATAATTAAATCGGTAATTTCACTGGTTTAGTCTGCAAACAACAATATGACTGGTTTAGTTTGCAGACATCAATATGACTGGTTTAGTTTGCAGACATCAATATGACTGGTTTAGTTTGCAAACATCAATATGACTGGTTTAGTATGCAAATATCATTTTGACTGGTTTAGTTTGCAAATATCAATATGACTGGCTTGCAAACATCAATATGACTGGTTAAGTTTGCAAACATCAATATGACTGGTTTAGTGTGCAAACATCAATATGACTGGTTTAGTTTGCAAACATCAATATGACTGGTTAAGTTTGCAAACATCGATATGACTGGTTTAGTTTGCAAACATCGATATGACTGGTTTAGTTTGCAAACATCGATATGACTGGTTTAGTTTGCAAACATCGATATGACTGGTTTAGTTTGCAAACATCAATATGACTGGCTTGCAAACATCAATATGACTGGTTTAGTGTGCAAACATCAATATGACTGGTTTAGTTTGCAAACATCAATATGACTGGTTAAGTTTGCAAACATCAATATGACTGGTTTAGTTTGCAAACATCAATATGACTGGTTTAGTTTGCAAACATCAATATGACTGGTTAAGTTTGCAAACATCAATATGACTGGTTTAGTTTGCAAACATCAATATGACTGGTTAAGTTTGCAAACATCAATATGACTGGCTTGCAAACATCAATATGACTGGTTTAGTGTGCAAACATCAATATGACTGGTTTAGTCTGCAAACATCAATATGACTGGTTTAGTGTGCAAACATCAATATGACTGGTTTAGTTTGCAAACATCAATATGACTGGTTTAGTTTGCAAACATCAATATGACTGGTTAAGTTTGCAAACATCAATATGACTGGTTTAGTTTGCAAACATCAATATGACTGGTTTAGTTGTGCAAACATCAATATGACTGGTTTAGTTTGCAAACATCAATATGACTGGTTTAGTTGTGCAAACATCAATATGACTGGTTTAGTTTGCAAGCATCAATATGACTGGTTTAGTTGTGCAAACAATCACTTTCACTAAACATGGGAGCTGTAGTAGTGCAGTGGCCAGCACACTTCGCCGCTAGGCAGGGCCACTGTTTGGAGCTGAGGCAAATTTTTTGCTTCTGCCGGATGGTGGCCGATGCATTTTTGTTCCGTAGACTGGATATAGTTTTGTCGCCCAGCTTCTGAGCTGAATGCATGGCGTGACACTGTGAGCTGTGGATTTCATTTGGAATGTTTTTCGACTGTGACCAACGTGGTCGTGTGAATTGTAGATTCAGAAAATGGTGCGATGCCTGTCGTCGCAATTTTGGTGGTGCCCGTATGTGATTAAAATTGATCGCGTGGGCAACTGCAGATCTGTTGGTGACTTCTGCTACCATCAATGATGAACTGCATTTCTAATGTCGGACTGTTTGTGTTAGCACTTCGAATTGCTACCGTATGCTTTAATGCGAGTGTATGCTAGATATGCTGAGACAGCAGTCTGTCAATCTTTCCACAAGGGACTGTGATAAACATTCTGTGTTTGTGGTTGGCACACGAGCAGAGCAAAGATGGGGTAACCTGTTTGCTTGTCTTGTCTTGTCCACAATTGCCTCACAGCGTAGTGGGGAGTCGCAGTTTTTTATCCTGGGCCAGGTGTGTTGCACGTGTTGTTGTTAGTCCGTGTTGCCTCAGGATCTCTGATATATTGTCTATCCATCGTACTCTCGGTCTGCCTCTTGCTCTAGGGCAGTAGTGCTGTTCGTTGTATGCTCGTAGAGGCAGTTGGTCGGTTTGCATTCACATCAAGTGGCCAAACCACTCTATTTGTTGCTTCTTTATGTATTGCAGGCATGGTGTGGTTCCTACAATTGCTCTAATGTTCTCGTTTCGAACTCTGTCTCTCCTTGTGACATTGGCAGCCTTACGTAAGCATCTCATTTCGCACGTCGTGATCTTTTTCTCCTGTGCTTTTGTTAGGGACCAGGTTTGGCATTGCTATGAAGCTGAAACTAAGACTATCAGACACTTCGCCACGAGCTCGACTTCTCTTCTTCTGCCATTTATTCGGCCTCGAACACAGGCTTTGAACTAACTTGCTCCAGGTTGACCTAACCTTGACTACTTAAGTCAATTCTTTTATAAGAGCCTCCTACGTCTTGGGTGGTTGGTTATTTCTGGTTTCCTTTTCAGACATGGTTATAGTCTGGTGTCTTTTGAAACCAGATATTTTTACGAGATGAAGTAGCCAACCCATACGTGCATTTCAACTTTTAGGCTCTTTACAACATGTCTGAGATGTGAAGGGAACCTTGTGGCGAAGTAAAGTAATGGAAAAGGGTCCCTTTTCATAGCCTTCAGACATGTGGGGTAAGACCGACATTTTATAGACCAACTGGTATTCGGTGGGTGATGTGGTTGGCATTACGCCGGTCACCTTTATTTCCCAGAATTTTACCTGGTAACTACTTAAGATTGAGTCAACCTGGGAGCTAAGGTCATTTCTGAAAAAGTCTGGCTATGTCAGGACCTAATCCCACAACCTTCAAATCCGCATGCCAGCGTCTGCTACACCATGGTAGAGTGGCAAAGCTGTTTGCCTCGCCTCCTGAAGGTCATGGGTTTATTTCATGGGCACACCATTCAGCCCACAAGTGCAGTTTTTATGCAGCTCTCTGTGGATCATCCCTGGAGCTACAGAATCTGTGTTTTGTGTGATACTCTTGGCAGGTGGCCAGCTGTTCTGTGGAGTGACAGATCAAGCCATATAGGATATCTGTGCAATGAAGTCAATCCTCTGGACTTTTACTTTGATAGGATGCAGTGTTACCATTTATTTGTGCTTCCTTACAGACCTGGTAAAACATGAATGCTGACTATCTTGTCTTCAGGTCTACACAAATGTGACGTACCGGATCCATGAGTGCAGTTCCTTGTGTCTGTGAGGCCACGACTCCCCTGGCTTCAGGTCTACACAAAAGTATCACAAATGTGACGTACCTGAGCCATGTGTGCAGTTCCTTGTGTCTGTAAGGCCATGACTTCCCTGGTTTCAAGTCTACACAAAAGTATCACAAATGTGACGTACCTGAGCCATGTGTGCAGTTCCTTGTATCTGTGAGGCCATGCCTCCCTCTAATACTCACTGGGTCATCAAATACAGTTCTGCAATCAAACAGGAAAATAACTTCAATTTACAAATTCAACTTTAAATGAATAAAAACTTCTCTATTAAATATATATATATATATCAATCATCTTCTTCATATTCCCCAGCTGTAAACTCCGGCGGAAAGTTGGGGTTGTTCATCCACCTCTGGACTTTAGTCTTGTTCCAGAACCTGAGTGTTGCATGCATATTCCTTTCACTTATCTGACTGTTTTGTATGCAGACTGTTGGTTTCTTGCCTCTCAGGCAGATGCACTCTTGACTTCGAAGTAAGCCCCCAATTAGACGACTCCTACAACATGCCTGTTGGGGAGGCAGTGGGTCTGTTCTTGTTTTATCTCAAAATGGGATCTTGCAATCCACAAAGAAAAAAAAAAAAAACCTCCATCTTTAAAGTTCATTTTAAGTACAGACAAAAACTTTTGGCATACAAGATAAAATAAAGTGAAAGTAAGGGACCATTTTCAGCCGGTGTCATATCGGGCATATGGTGTCAAAATTATATATTTGTGGACCAGAACTCCGTGGACGAAGTGATCTAAATCACGCTGGGCAGTCATGACTTGCTAGGCCCCGTGTGGGTTCTGGGGCCCCTCTGTGGGTTCCAGGGTCCCACTGTGGGGATAATTAGATCCATGCCTCCCAAAACACTTTAGGCTAAGTTGTCCCAGCAACCCAGGTCAGTTTTTGAAATACAAATCAGTCCTGAATCCTGGACCTTTTGTATGGCAGTCAAGCATCTAACCGCAATGCCACCACTGCTCCCCTTAAACCTATTTTTATATATAAAACACCTTCAGCAGAGAAGCACATACACAGGCAGCTACTGAAAAACACTCTGTCTACTTCTTTTTCTCATCATCTTTTACACTCTGTACTGAATAAAATAGAGAAATGTAAACCAGATGTCAGAAAACAAGTATTAAGACATCTAAACATAACTATGAGTGCAGAGAGACAGATTTATTCCAACATTAAGCTACCAGTACCAAATATGGACACTATTTAAAGCGCATGTACGCAAAATCACAAGCTGCGAGATGAGATGCCTGAGAAAAGCCACCAACCTAACCATCCCAGACTGACTAAGTAATATAAATTTCAGGCAAATTGTGGGAACGACATCTGGTACTAGATTCATGAAAAAACAGCAGATCCAGTGGTTTGGTCATCTCGTTAGAATGCAGCAAGATCAAATAACATTACAAGCACTTTAGCACTAGGCCAGATACAAGAGCGAGAGGACGACCACAAAAACATGGATCGACAACATTAAAGACACTTTACGCCTTCATGACATGACAATAGCCAGTGGCAGCCAGCGTGCACTGGATCGCAAATTATTTATCTCCATGATGCTTAATGGCAGAAGTGGTTTATGATGATGATGATTAAATAAAACATTCTTCAAAAAGGAAATTTTTTTTTCAGATGTGTCAAACTACTATCATGATATTCTAATCTGAGATGTCGATAACTACTCTGGACGAGATGGAAATATATCCTAATCTGGATCCTATTTTTCATAAATCGACAGCACAATTCATGCTGATTTTTTTCAGCTTGAATCAGGTATCCTTTCAGCTACTTCATCTACTTCTTTAATATTTAAAATAACAAAGTAAAAAACAAACAAAAATGATACAGGAAACGTTTACTTGAGTACTTTAGTCGGTCCCATCAACCTTCTCCACTTGACAATTGCATCATCTCCACACAGGACGTGACTCCACAGTGGGCCACTGAAAGACATGTTGAAAAAAAAAAGACACACATTTACAACAAAAACAAATCCCTCTGTAGGTTTCGGGGCCCCATTACAGGGATTGGGACGGGAGGAAAAGAACAGAGCCATTCAACTCTAACAAGTATGTTGTACAAGGTGACTATTCTTCTTCTGGAATCAGATGTATTGGACCAAGCTTGTAGATATCATAGCCTAGCTGTAAACTACAACCTACAAATGACACCATTAGGTATATGACACCATTAGGTATATGACACCATTAGGTATATGACACCATTAGGTATATGACACCATCAGGTATATGACACCATCAGGTATATGACACCATCAGGTATATGACACCATCAGGTATATGACACCATTAGGTATATGACACCATTAGGTATATGACACCATTAGGTATGTGACACCATTAGGTATATGACACCATCAGGTATATGACACCATCAGGTATATGACACCATCAGGTATATGACACCATCAGGTATATGACACCATCAGGTATATGACACCATCAGGTATATGACACCATCAGGTATATGACACCATTAGGTATATGACACCATTAGGTATATGACACCATTAGGTATATGACACCATTAGGTATATGACACCATTAGGTATATGACACCATTAGGTATAGACACCATTAGGTATATGACCACCATTAGGTATATGACACCATTAGGTATATGACACCATTAGGTATATGACACCATTAGGTATATGACACCATTAGGTATATGACACCATTAGGTATATGACACCATTAGGTATATGACACCATTAGGTATATGACACCATTAGGTATATGACACCATTAGGTATATGACACCATTAGGTATATGACACCATTAGGTATATGACACCATTAGGTATGTGACACCATTAGGTATATGACACCATTAGGTATATGACACCATTAGGTATATGACACCATTAGGTATATGACACCATCAGGTATATGACACCATTAGGTATATGACACCATTAGGTATATGACACCATTAGGTATATGACACCATCAGGTATATGACACCATTAGGTATATGACACCATTAGGTATATGACACCATTAGGTATATGACACCATTAGGTATATGACACCATTAGGTATATGACACCATTAGGTATATGACACCATTAGGTATATGACACCATTAGGTATATGACACCATTAGTATATGTAGGTATATGACACCATCAGGTATATGAAACACCATTAGGTATATGACACCATTAGGTATATGACACCATTAGGTATATGACACCATTAGGTATATGACACCATTAGGTATGTGAACAACCATTAGGTATATGACACCATTAGGTATATGACACACCATTAGGTATATGACACCATTAGGTATATGACACCATTAGGTATATGACACCATTAGGTATATGACACCCATTAGGTATATGACACCATTAGGTATATGACACCATTAGGTATATGACACCAGGTATATGTATATGACACCATTAGGTATATGACACCATTAGGTATATGACACCATGACACCATTAGGTATATGACACCCATTCAGGTATATGACACCATTAGGTATATGACACCATTAGGTATATGACACCATTAGGTATGACACCATTAGGACACCATTAGGTATATGACACCATTAGGTATATGACACCATTAGGTATATGACACCATTAGGTATATGACACCATTAGGTATATGACACAACACCATTAGGTATATGACACCATTAGGTATATGACACCATTAGGTATATGACACCATTAGGTATATGACACCATTAGGTATATGACACCATTAGGTATATGACACCATTAGGTATGTGACCATTAGGTATATGACACCATTAGGTATATGACACCATTAGGTATATGACACAACACCAGGTATATGACACCATTAGGTATATGACACCATTAGGTATATGACACCATTAGGTATATGACACCATTAGGTATATGACACGACACCATTAGGTATATGACACCATTAGGTATATGACACCATTAGGTATATGACACCATTAGGTATATGACACCATTAGGTATATGACACCATTAGGTATATGAACACCATTAGGTATATGACACCATTAGGTATATGACACCATTAGGTATATGACACCATTAGGTATATGACACCATTAGGTATATGACACCATTAGGTATATGACACCATTAGGTATATGACACCATTAGGTATATGACACCATTAGGTATATGACACCATTAGGTATATGTATATGACACATTAGGTATATGACACATTAGGTATATGACACCATTAGGTATATGACACCATTAGGTATATGACACCATTAGGGTAGGTATGACACCATTAGGTATATGACACCATTAGGTATATGACACATTAGTATATGACACCATTAGGTATATGACACCATTAGGTATGTGACACCATTAGGTATATGACACCATTAGGTTATATGACACCATTAGGTATATGACACCATTAGGTATATGACACCATTAGGTATATGACACCATTAGGTGACACCATTAGGTATATGACACCATTAGGTATATGACACCATTAGGTATATGACACCATTAGGTATATGACACCATTAGGTATATGACACCATTAGGTATATGACACCATTAGGTATATGACACACACATTAGGTATATGACACCATTAGGTATATGACACCATATGACACCATTATATGACACCATTAGGTATATGACACCATTAGGTATATGACACCATTAGGTATATGACACCATTAGGTATATGACACCATTAGGTATATGACACCATTAGGTATATGACACCATTAGGTATATGACACCATTAGGTATATGACACCATTAGGTATATGACACCATTAGGTATATGACACCATTAGGTATATGACACCATTAGGTATATGACACCATTAGGTAGGTATATGACACCATTAGGTATATGACACCATTAGGTATATGACACCATTAGGTATATGACACCATTAGGTATATGACACCATTAGGTATATGACACCATTAGGTATATGACACCATTAGGTATATGACACCATTAGGTATATGACACCATTAGGTATATGACACCATTAGGTATATGACACCATTAGGTATATGACACCATTAGGTGACACCATTATATGACACCATTAGGTATATGACACCATTAGGTATATGACACCATTAGGTATATGACACCATTAGGTATATGACACCATTAGGTATATGACACCATTAGGTATATGACACCATTAGGTATATGACACCATTAGGTATATGACACCATTAGGTATATGACACCATTAGGTATATGACACCATTAGGTATATGACACCATTAGGTATATGACCATTAGGTATATGACACCATTAGGTATATGACACCATTAGGTATATGACACCATTAGGTATATGACAGGTATATGACACCATTAGGTATATGACACCATTAGGTATATGACACACCATTAGGTATATGACACCATTAGGTATATGACACCATTAGGTATATGACACCATTAGGTATGACACCATTACACCATAGTTATGACACCATTAGGTATATGACACCATTAGGTATATGACACCATTAGGTATATGACACCATTAGGTATATGACACCATTAGGTATATGACACCATTAGGTATATGACACCATTAGGTATATGACACCATTAGGTAGGTATGACACCATTAGGTATATGACACCATTAGGTATATGACACCATTAGGTATATGACACCATTAGGTATATGAAAACCATTAGGTATATGACACCATTAGGTATATGACACCATTAGGTATATGACACCACCATTAGGTATATGACACACCATTAGGTATATGACACCATTAGGTATATATGACACCATTAGGTATATGACACCATTAGGTATATGACACATGACACCATTAGGTATATATGACACCATTAGGTATATGACACCATTAGGTATATGACACCATTAGGTATATGACACCATTAGTATATGTATATGACACCATTAGGTATATGACACCATTAGGTATATGACACCATTAGGTATATGACACCATTAGGTATATGACACCATTAGGTATATGACACCATTAGGTATATGACACCATTAGGTATATGACACCATTAGGTATTAGACACCATTAGGTATATGACACCATTAGGTAGGTATGACACACCACCATTAGGTATATGACACCATTAGGTATATGACACCATTAGGTATATGACCATTAGGTATATGACCATTAGGTATATGACACCATTAGGTATATGACACCATTAGGTATATGACACCATTAGGTATATGACACCATTAGGTATATGACACCATTAGGTATATGACACCATTAGGTATATGACACCATTAGGTATATGACACCATTAGGTATATGACACCATTAGGTATATGACACCATTAGGTATATGACACCATTAGGTATATGACACCATTAGGTATATGACACCATTAGGTATATGACACGACACCATTAGGTATATGACACCATTAGGTATATGACACCATTAGGTATATGACACCATTAGGTATATGACACCATTAGGTATATGACACCATTAGGTATATATGACACCATTAGGTATATGACACCATTAGGTATATGACACCATTAGGTATATGACACCATTAGGTATATGACACCATTAGGTATATGACACCATTAGGTATATGACACCATTAGGTATATGACACCATTAGGTATATGACACCATTAGGTATATGACACCATTAGGTATATGACACCATTAGGTATATGACACCATTAGGTATATGACACCATTAGGTATATGACACGACACCATTAGGTATATGACACCATTAGGTATATGACACCATTAGGTATATGACACCATTAGGTATATGACACCATTAGGTATATGACACCATTAGGTATATGACACCATTAGGTATATGACACCATTAGGTATATGACACCATTAGGTATATGACACCATTAGGTATATGACACCATTAGGTATATGACACCATTAGGTATATGACACCATTAGGTATATGACACGACACCATTAGGTATATGACACCATTAGGTATATGACACCATTAGGTATATGACACGACACCATTAGGTATATGACACCATTAGGTATATGACACCATTAGGTATATGACACCATTAGGTATATGACACCATTAGGTATATGACACCATTAGGTATATGACACCATTAGGTATATGACACCATTAGGTATATGACACCATTAGGTATATGACACCATTAGGTATATGACACCATTAGGTATATATGACACCATTAGGTATATGACACCATTAGGTATATGACACCATTAGGTATATGACACCATTAGGTATATGACACCATTAGGTATATGACACGACACCATTAGGTATATGACACCATTAGGTATATGACACCATTAGGTATATGACACCATTAGGTATATGACACCATTAGGTATATGACACCATTAGGTATATGACACCATTAGGTATATGACACCATTAGGTATATGACACCATTAGGTATAGGACACCATTAGGTATATGACACCATTAGGTATATGACACCATTAGGTATATGACACCATTAGGTATATGACACCATTAGGTATATGACACCATTAGGTATATGACACCATTAGGTATATGACACCATTAGGTATATGACACCATTAGGTATATGACACCATTAGGTATATGACACCATTAGGTATATGACACCATTAGGTATATGACACCATTAGGTATATGACACCATTAGGTATATGACACCATTAGGTATATGACACCATTAGGTATATGACACAACACCATTAGGTATATGACACCATTAGGTATATGACACAACACCATTAGGTATATGACACCATTAGGTATATGACACCATTAGGTATATGACACCATTAGGTATATGACACCATTAGGTATATGACACCATTAGGTATATGACACCATTAGGTATATGACACCATTAGGTATATGACACCATTAGGTATATGACACCATTAGGTATATGACACCATAGGTATATGACACCATTAGGTATATGACACCATTAGGTATATGACACACCATTAGGTATATGACACCATTAGGTATATGACACCATTAGGTATATGACACCATTAGGTATATGACACCATTAGGTATATGACACCATTAGGTATATGACACCATTAGGTATATGACACCATTAGGTATATGACACCATTAGGTATATGACACCATTAGGTATATGACACCATTAGGTATATGACACCATTAGGTATATGACACCATTAGGTATATGACACCATTAGGTATATGACACCATTAGGTATATGACACCATTAGGTATGTGACACCATTAGGTATGTGACACCATTAGGTATATGACACCATTAGGTTTACTGCGTACACTGTTCTAGCTCTACAGCTCCATAATTGTGTCACACCGTGGAAAATATTGGGGCCCCATCACATAATATTTAAAAAGGCAATAGTGGCCTCTAACTAACTGCGACCTTGCTCTTTGCAGACTTGTTCATGATTGGCAGTTTTTCAGGAAGAGGTCGTCGTTCTTTTTTTTATAGTCTCTGGTTGTCATGTCTGTCCTCAGATTTCCATGACATGTGGCACTGGTTGTCATGTCTGTCCTCAGATGATGATCTTCGATGCGGTGATGTCTAGCACTGTCTCTGAGTCTCCTTCTGCATCTCTTCCGTTGCAACTTTACAGCTGTCACAGTGTACTTGGTTGTCTCCTCATGAATTGATCCAAAGGGATACTATGTCCTTCTGATGTGGGTAATTAATTCTCATTGCAAGTTTTTTTTTCAAGTCATCTTCATTACTTGTTTCTTTTTTAAATCTGTACAGGGTGTTTTCATGATTAATCTATAAAACCAAAACTCTGTCGCTTCCACATAATTTGTCACTAATCGGCTGATTGACCATGCTTCGCTTCCATATATCATGATTGGCTCTACATGGTCCATAAGAACTATTATCTCACCTCAATTTACACAAATAGATTGCCCAGAATTTACTTCATTTAGGACATTGTTATTCTTCTTGTCATTCTCTCTGCTAGTATTTTTATATGAAAAGGCCATAAGCCTCCATCAAGGTTGTGGTGTATGTCCTGCACTGATCCAAAGAGTTTGGTTTCAACAGGAATGCCATCTGGCCAGACCCCAGATCTTCCTAAAGGGTAGTCACTCCCACACAATCTAATAATGCTTAATAAACACTGTGGATTACCTGCTCATAAAGGAGACCAGTCTTGTTTGGAAAAACTTCCCTGAAAGAAAAAACACATCACTGTGAACATGTCAAGGTCACACTCCTTCAGCAACTAAAGGTTAAGCTTGTTACTTCTTCTTCTTCTTCTTCTTTTTTCTTCTTCCGCATTCAAAGTCCTTGAGGTTTATTGCTGCAGATATCACCCACCTCTTTTTATCTATACAACTGGCCTTATCTTTACAGACTGTGACACAAAACTTGTTGGTATGCCTGCTTGTATATTTTCTCTGCACCTTTTTCTTGGTCTGCTATAATTTCAAACAGATGATTATATTTAACTGCCATTCAGAACACAAAAATAATTATTTTCAATACACAGTTGATAAAGGCTTAACCCCTTGAATCCTCTGCCCCCACCCACCCCCCCCCCCCAATTTTTTTAAAGGGGGCTGCTGTTATAGATATGACTTGAGGGCAGTGCCAACAATGCCTACAAATGTCTTGATGCCTTGTGGAAAGTGGAAAGTAAGAAATCAGGTACAACCCACCTCGATGTTCAGCATAAAACAGCTCCGCTTGGCTGTGTGACAGTTTTACGTTCTTGGACAGGACAAAGTACAACCCATTCTCCAAAATTAGTTGTCGAATATTCTGGAAAAAAGCAGAAACATAAAAAAAAAAATCTGCATTAAAGGGGGGGGGGGGGGGGGGTGTTAAACAATGTTCTCCTTATTTAGCATTCCACGCCCTTCTAGTTTGTTGCTGCAGACATCACCCACTTTAATGGATTTATGTGTTTAGCCTTCTCTTTCCAGTTGGTGACTCCAAGTATTTGTAAGTTTGCTTTCATGATGGAAGTGGAAGCCTTCGATCAAAACCCCCACTTCTGTAAAACCTCATTTCGCCAGGAAGTAGATGTCCAAGCCTTGAATTCAAATGGATTTTCAAATAATTGTTATAATAACTATAAAAGTTTTTAAAAAAAATGCCTACATAATTTATTATTTATTATTATGATGCGGAAGGGGTGGGGGGGGGGGGGGGGGGGGGAGGGAATAATTAGTCTAATTGCCCCCTATCTTTTTCGCATTCACTGACTGTAAACTTCTGCGGAAAGTTCTGGTTATTTATTCAATTCAGGACTTAAGTCTTGTTCCAGAACCTGAGTGTTGCATGCGCATCCATTTTACAAGTCTGACTTATGTGCATGCAGACTGTTGGTACCTTGTCTCTCAGGTAGATGCACTTCGACTTCGAAATAAGCCCCCAGTTAGTCGACCCTTATGATATGCTTGTTGAGGACGCAGTGGGTCTATTCTTTTGTCCCCAAAAGGGAGCCCCAGAACCCACACAAGGATGACCCTATCAAGCGTGCCGTAAAAAGCCACTAATTATGAGTGTCTCCTTTCGGAGTCAAGAGAGCTTCTGCCTGCGGGGCGACTTATGTGAATGCTATGAAGAAGTAGAAAATACATTAATTTTCTGTAACGTATGTTTCTGTGTACTTCAATCAGAAATATTTATTAATACTTAAGTAGTGGTACCGCAGCAACAGTATGTTAGTGTAAGAAGAAGATCAGAGGTAAATACGTGACTATGACCAGGGTATCTGGCCGACACTCAACACTCAGGGAAAAGGCAAGATTTGGCTATCCTCCAAATAACGGTCCCACATTATCAAGGCCGAAAATATACCCTAACAGGGTCTCAGTCACATGTAAATTGCGGACTTCCGCCACCGCCAAGAGTATTTCCCACGTCGCTACGCGCGGCGTGGATTGAGGCTAAATATTTTTGTCAACCTCCTTATAACCCCTTGAGGCTCTAAAAGGGATGGGCTCTCCTGTCAACTTAGGCCGTTAGCTGGACTGCCGCCGATCGCTTAGTGGGAGTTCTCTCCCTTGGCTGTGGAGCGGAAAAGTCACGAATCAAATGACATACTTACCTATCATCATATGGTTGCATGTACGGTTGCGTAGTCATCATACGGTTACCTATCATCACACGGTTGCGTGTGCGGTTGCGTAGTCATCATACGGTCATCATAGGGTTTAAGTTAGGGTTAGGGATAGGGTTAGCGGCGTTAAGGATTGGGTTACGGTTAGGGTTAGGGGTAGGGTTTGATGTGACAATTTTGATGTAGGAGTTCCAAATACTGGCCGACAATATGATGCTTGTGGGAGTGGCGCTACTGGAATTCTTCCAAATATGATGGCAATAGCGCGCAGCTGGTGCCCCATCGGTGGCGAATTGTCCGTTTGAGTAGCATCCACAGTCTTTCGATTGTTTAGGTGTGAATGTGACTGTACACGATTATTTGGAACTCCTGCATCAAAATTGTCACATCTAACCCTACCCCTAACCCTACCGCTAACCCTACCGCTACCCTAACCAGGCAAATTTATCGGCGGTCATTAAGTCATACAGATCTGCAGGAGTCACATCCGTGGCAACTAATACCACTGTTATATAAGAATATATTTACTTTAAAAAAAAAACCAGATTTCCCCGAAGCGTCAAAAAAAAAAAAAAAACAGCCAGATCGGGGGGAAACACCCAAGCATTGGCAGCCCTGTTGTCGACCTCACTGCCTTTTTTTATTCGTGACTTTTCCGCTCCGTGTTTGCAATGCAGCCAAGGGAGAGAACTCCCACTAAGCGATCGGCGGCTTTCCAGCTAACGACCTGAGTTGACAGGAGAGCCAAGGGATGTTTTGGGCAGTAAATAATTTGGGACCGGTATTCGGAAGAGTGCCTGGGAATTTCCAGAGTGCTGTGGTGTCGATTCTCAATTCAACATTCACAATTGGTAGAATAATTAATATTAATAAGGCATAAGATATGGAGTATGCAAAACCGCCTATCACCTTCGACCTCGAGTTTACTGACAGCAACAGACAAGTTTACGCCATGATTGCTTGAAAGCGTGAACAAAGAGACAACATACAACAGAGACAACTGATTATAATCTACCTTACCTGGACGATATGTGGCTGTGCGACAATGTCTGGTTTTAGCAGAGCCAGTGTCAGCTGTAGTGGTTTTAATAGTTTTATTATGGTCATCTTGTTCCGAGATGGGAAAATTTGTTTCGTTTGTGGACGCCGGAACAGGCCGAGTTTTTATAGAATCTACTCCACTGTTCGTGGTCTGCTGGCTGAGGCGACTAGAGAAAGAACATTCATTTTATTTTCTTAGACAGTTCCTGGAGAGGAAGGAGCTGATAAACTAGCTAAGGAAGGTGTGCAAATGAAGAACAACCTGAAGTACCAGTCTCTTATCAACGAATGTTAGTTGCGTATCTTTTACAGGACGTTGCAGACCAACCACAGCAGTCCCTGGCTGTTGTGTGGTTTCTCTAGGCAAATTTACGTCCAGTAGTTTGCCATTTCTTTCTGGGCTGTCGGTCCCCTGATACCACTGTCGAAACCAACGCAAGGCGCATGGCCCGCAGCTGGGATCGAACCCGGTACCCCGGCATTACATAGCGTTCGCAGAGCCGACAAATAGGTTAGTTGCCTATCCTTTACAGGACGTTGCAGAACCAACCCCAACAGCCCTGGCTGTTGTGTGGGTTTTCTAGGCAAATTTACATCCAGTAGTTTGCTTATCAACTAAAGAAGAGAATAGTCTATTAGAAAGCCACCAAAACCGGCACAAGACGATAAACTTTTTATGGACAGACCAGAGCAAGTTATTATTCTACGCCTTAGAACAGGACACAGTCGACTTCGCAGCCACATGTACACAAAATTTAAAATCGTCCTATCAGCCAAGTGCACATGTGGATTGGCACCCGAGACAACAGATCATGTCCTCCAAGACGGTCTGTCCCAACTACAATATTTCAAGGCAAAACTTTTGGCCAAGAGAAACATTGGTGCAAGTCAAACTTTACGGGTCACTGAGTGAATTACAAAAGACAATGAAGTTCATACTAGAGACAACATTGCAGATATAGATAATCCATTTCTAGGTAACGAAAGAAAAAGAAGAAGAAGAAGATTTTGCTTGGACCAGTGGCTCCCAACGTTCATAATGTCGCAACCCTTTAATAAAGTTTCCTCATGTTGTGGCGACCCCCAAACAATTATTTTTCTTCATAACTTTAAAAAATGTGTTTTCCGATGGTCTTATGCAACGGATGTGAAAGGGTTGTTCGACCCCCCCCCCCCCCCCCCCAAAAGGTTGCAACTGGCAGGTTGAGAACCGCTAGCTTAGACGAATCCTGGTGTGGGTTCCGGGGTCTCTTTGTGATGAATACAAGAAAGGACCCATTGCCTCCCCAACAAGCATGTCCCAAGAGTCGACTAATTAGGGGATTCCTTCCAAGTCAGAGTGCATCTGCCTGAGGGGCAAGGAACCAACAATCTGCATACAATTAAGTCAGATCTGTTAAACGCATGTACACGATCAACTCTGGCTCTAGAACAAGACGAAAGTCCAGAGGTGGACAAACAACCAGAACTTTCCACCGGAGTTTAAAGCCGGTGAACGCAAAGAAGAAGAAGAAGAAGCTAAGATTACAACTTGGATGGTCTTACTTTACTATACAGGAAGACATTTTTAATGTATGCTAGAAATACAATACTATAGAGCACTATTTGCTGGAATCCACATCACTCGCCAGAATGGCAGACTTGGGAATTAAGATCGGCACAGCAAAAAACGAGACGCACACCAGACACGCCAGAAGACTTGTTAATCAACATAGAACTGGTACTATTAGCCATCGGACGTTGGGGTTCATACTGAGGGGAGGATCTGAGCACCTATGGACATGTCCGGAGTGCAATGAGGATAACCCAACTAACTAACTAACTAACTAACTAACTAACTAACTATTTGCTGGAGTGTAGGAAACATGAAAACCAAAGAAAACCATGACTACATGAATCTCTGTACATTTTCTATGACGATGGGAAAACTTGTTGCACATCAACAACCCCAGAGAGTTACGTGGAAAGGTCAGGCAATTTAGGACTAGGACTAAAATCCATATAAAGAAGGGTTCAGAATGTCCATGATATCTTTGAATTAGTTTTCCCAAAAGATAAAATCGAGGAGAATAATCCACGATTGCACACTAAGGAAATCATATATCCACCATGCTAACGACACAGTGCTATCAAGATTGGCTCCGGTTTAAATCTTTATCTTTCGTCCTCTTCCAACTACCACTCCAACACAACCCTCACACGAAGTAATGTATTTTTGACGTTCCCGCCTCCCACCAATACTGTCCAAATAATCCTGACTATTACTACTACTACTACAGTTGTTGTTGTTGCTACTACTACTACTACTGCCACTACTACGACTACTACTACTACCGTTGCTGCTGCTACTACTACTACTGCTACTACCGTTGTTGGTACTACTACTACTACTGCGACTACTACTACTACCATTGTTGCTACTATTACGACTACTACTACTACTACTGCCACTACTACGACTACTACTACTACCGTTGCTGCTGCTACTACTACTACTGCTACTACCGTTGTTGGTACTACTACTACTACTGCGACTACTACTACTACCATTGTTGCTACTATTACGACTACTACTACTACCGTTGTTGCTACTACTACAACTACTACTACTACCGTTGTTGCTGCTACTACTACTAATACTACTACTACTGCTACTACTACTACTAGGAAGTTTTTACATGTTTTGTTGTAATCTTAAATCATTTTCGAGGATAAATATGATCTTGTTTTTTGTTAATTTATATAAAAATATCTAATTTTAGGAGCAAAGAAAAAGAAAAAGACACCTGCTAATGCAAAACCTTTAAATATTTTACCGTAACATGCAGCTTATACTCTTTCCAAATCACAGATCTCTATCATTAACAGTGTGTGGTGTGTGGCGCCTCGCTCTGTTTCTTTCACCTTGTGGATTTCAGAGATAGACATTTAAATCCTGGTTCTCCGTGTGGGTTCCGGGGCCCCATTGTGGAGAAAAGAAGAATAGATCCACTGCCTGCCCAACAAGCATGTCCTATGAGTAAACTAATTAGGAGTTGGAGTGCATCTGCTGAGAGACAAGGAACCAACAGTCTGCATTCACATAAGCTAGATCTGTAAAACAGATGTGCATGCAACAGTCAGGTTCTGGACCAAGAATAAAGTCCAGAGGTGGACGAACAACCCGAACTTTCCACCGGAGTTTAAGCTCAGAGGATGTGAAGAAGATTTTCTTCAGTAAACTTTTTTTTTCATTCATAGTTTTCCCAGAACCTCCCCCCCCCCCCCCCTCAATGAAATACGACCTACTCTTCTGTATCTATAACTCCAAAAGGTGAGGTGGATATAGTCAGACCGCTATTGGTATCACTGGAATTCTGCACTTGCTGCTGAAGATGTGAATAGAGCACTTATGGGAATGTCCCGAGTGCTGTGATGTCAGTTATTAATTAAACACTAAACATTAGTAAAGACAACAAAATAAACAATGAAAATAACTATTTAATTTGTCATGAAATTATACATTTGGTTGGAGTCAAATTACAACATCTGTTCTTTCTGTACAGAGGAAATGACAAGCGTGCTGTCGGCACCCAGGAAATAAAGTCACACTGTCACGGAGAAATGTCCAATAATGCACTCGCTGAAATGACGTATCTTTCACAAACAGTCACAACAATATTTGAAGACACTGACAAATATTTTGCAGTCAGTCAGCTAAATTCAACAGCCCCTTTCCATGCTTTAGGGCCTACTGCTTATTTGATGCCTACTTATACTGCTATAGTTCAACCTGACACTCAGTAGGTAATGTGGCTGAAATCAAGCCTGCCGCCTTTATTTTCAAGAACATTTCTTAGTACCTAATTGAGACTGAGTTGACCTAGAAGCAGAGAGAAAGTTTAAAAAAAAAAACACCCTGTCTCATTGGGACTCAAAACACTCGATGGCCTGGTTGTCAGGCACGGGTGGTATCCGCTGTGGCTCTATAGGTAGAGCTAACATAATCTTGGAAACAAAACATATTTTAAACCACTACTCCACATATGGGTTCTACGGCCCCATTGGGGGGGGGGGGGAGATATACCTACTGCCCCATAACAGCCACTATTTAGGGGTGTTTTCTTCAGTCAGAGTGCATATGCCTTAGAGGTGAGGAACCATCTCCTTAAAAATAAGCCAAATCTGCAAAACGGATGTGCTTCCAAAACTCAAGTTCTGGATCAGGACTTAAGTCCAGAAGTGGAACAACCAGAACTTTCCACTGGAGTTTACAGCCAGTGAACATAATGAACAAGAAGAAGACACCATACAGATACACAAAACCGACATCCTAAAGGACATGAATATGTGGCTGGTAAATAGTATCTTGTCTAGGAAGCTGAAATACTTTGGCCATATAAAGTTTCAAGGCAGATTGGAAAAAACAACAGAAAAGGCATGGTGCTAGGAAAGAGGGGCAGGGACTGGCCAGCACGATTGCAGGAACAGAATATGTGATGCCCTTAGTAGCAAAGTTTGGAGATCTGGTTAGCGATCGAGTTTTTGAGGTGTTCAGGTATCTCCAGAGATCTGTCCATATTTCTCCATGTCCCCATCTTTGACCATCCAGTTTTGACTCCTGGTCAGTTGAAGACAGCATCAAGTCTGAGGACGCTGGTATTGCAAGGAGTGACCAGGGGAGTCTGGTCAATTGTCAACACTCAGAGAAAAGGCTAAATGGATATACAATAAGGCTGGTACTGGTACAATTGGAATTTGAACTCTGTGCTTGCTGCTGAAGATAGGGATGCAGTGATTATGGGCATGTCCTGACTGCTTTGATATCAATTCTCAATTCAGCATTCTCTTGGTCAGCCTCTGTCTTTTTTTTTTTAACTGCTGATCTTTCCAGTTGTCACAACATTCTCCAATGCCTCTCACAATGTTCTGCAACGCCCCTTTACTTTTTACATCACAAGCAATCAACAAACAGATAACACTATAATGGACAGTTTATTAAATAAGCTGACAAACAAAGAAAAAGACCCTACCTAAAAAAATTTTCATATGCGAGATGTAATGCCTGAGACAGACTATTGGAGTTTAAAGAAAAGGCATGAAGCAAAATGACATTACAACATCATATGTCAAATTATTTAAGGGATAACAAATCAAGTGAATGTGCTATTTGATGGGTTGATCAGCATAAATGTGGACAGAGGAGATAACAAATCAAGTGAGTGTGCTATTTGATGGGTTGATCAGCATAGATGTGGACAGAGGAGATAACAAATCAAGTGAGTGTGCTATTTGATAGGTTGAGATGTGGACAGAGGAGATAACAAATCAAGTGAGTGTGCTATTTGATGGGTTGATCAGCACAGATGTGGACAGAGGAGATAACAAATCAAGTGAGTGTGCTATTTGATGAGTTGATCAGCACAGATGTGGACAGAGGAGATAACAAATCAAGTGAGTGTGCTATTTGATGGGTTGATCAGCACAGATGTGGACAGAGGAGATAACAAATCAAGTGAGTGTGCTATTTGATGGGTTGATCAGCATAGAACAAATTAAGTGAGTGTGCTATTTGATGGGTTGATCAGCATAGATGTGGACAGAGGAGATAACAAATAAATTGAGTGTGCTATTTGATGGGTTGATCAGCATAGATGTGGACAGAGGAGATAACAAATCAAGTGAGTGTGCTATTTGATAGGTTGAGATGTGGACAGAGGAGATAACAAATCAAGTGAGTGTGCTATTTATTTGATGGGTTGAGATGTGGACAGAGAGGAGACTGGAGAGATCCTGGGCCTGGAAACAAATAGGCAGATGATGTCTCTGGACTTACCCTATTAAAGCAAAGAAACTTCACCTAGCAAATAAACTTAATCTAACAACACAGTACATTAGGTAACAACTATACCTAAATAAAATACATACAAGTTCCCACACAGAAGATTCATATTTAGATTCCAATGACATCAATTATTTAAAGTATCAGTTCAATTGCAGAAATATTAACTCTCTCAACAGGACATATAAATGATTCAACTTGTGTATCTGACATTATAAAGCACACATAAACTAACACTCCCAACAGGACATATAAATGATTCAACTTGCGTGTCTGACATTATAAAGCACACATATACTAACTCTTCCAACAGGACATATAAATGTTTCAACTTTTGTGTCTGACACTATAAAGATCTGTCATGTATCACATTCAGATAGGACTATATGTTATAAAGGAATGACTATAATTTTATCCTTATTCAGGAGTGAAACTTCTTGCTGGGATCATTAGCGTGGTCTTTCAGCAGCTGGCAAGGTTCAAAGGCCACTCCGTAGATGTCTCGGTATTTCAGCATTCGATCAACAAGAGGTTTTGCCCCATGCAAGTCGATGTAGCGGAATGGGCCTGGAGAAAAGATTACATCAATAATGTCAATTTTCTATAATGTAATTATTTCATATTCATCATCATAAACCACTACAGCTGCTAAGTGTCATGGGAAGGAATAATTTGTGATTCAGTGCAAGCTGGTTATTTTCATGCTTTAATGTTGTCCATCTATGTTTTTCATCGCCATCCTCTTGCTCTTGTAGCCGATCTTCTGAGATGTAGTGTATGTGATGGTATTTAATGTTGTTGCATTCTAATGAGACGGCCAAATCTTCTGATCTGCTGTTTCTGGATGAATCTAGTACAAGGTGTTGTTCCCACAATCTGTCTGACAGTATCATTACCCACTCATTCTCAGATGGTTAAGTTGGCGGCTTTTCTCTGGCATTTCATCTCACAAGTGGTGATTCTGCGTATTTAGATATCAATTTCTGCAAAGAATGGGTCTCTAATGATTACTAACAGGCAGATTTTTTTCTCCCTTTTAATCCTTTCTAACCGACTCACCCTGACTCTTCTGTCTTTAGTTATTGTCTCCATGTTGTTTTCCTTTATTATCCCTTGATTTCTTTTGCTCTGTTAGTTCCACAGAAAGGATATTCTGGTTATATTATAATCAATTCTCTCTAGTGTGTCCAGTCAAACACTGGCATACAAAAGAACAGTTGTACTTTGAGACTGATGTCCGAGAAACTGACATCCCTCTAAAGTTAAATCTAAAGGATAAGCGTTAGCTACATCTAGCAGCAGAGATACGTACCGCCCAGGAACGGAGGAAAGCCAAGGCCAAACACTGCTCCAATGTCACCCTCCAACTGTGAAGACAAATTAGACATTCACTGGTATTTATATTTGTCAAACATGGCCACAAACTTCCGCTAACATACTTTTTAATAATAGCAACTTCTTTGAAAGATGTTATCAAATTTAATTACTGGCATCACATGCCATGCTGAATAAGGTTAGGTGTGTGCCCATTGTTTGACACGTCTTTTGATCATTAGTATCTTTTCTTTCTCTTCTTCCCATTCACGGGCTGTAAACTCCAGTGGAAAGCTCTGGCTGTTCATCTGGCATGTTTGTATGCAGACTGTTGGTTCCTTGCCTCTCAGGTTGATGCCCTCCAACTTCAAAGGAAACTCCTAATTAGCTGACTAATTCAACAATCATGTTAGGGGGGCAGTGGGTCTATTCTTTTGCCCCATAAAATGTGGCCCCTGAACCCACACAGGGAGGTTACTAGAATCTATACTAACTGAATTCTTATGGGAACTGTTAACAGATATACTTGCTGCTGCATGGAGGACTAAGCACATATGGAAATGCAATATGCAGTGACATCAACTGTGACAACATAACCCCAAAACCTCTGATCAAGTGTGTGTTCTTGTTCTGATTATGCCTTGTGGCCAGATCATCCAAGTGTCTTCCTCCTCAACCCCCCTTCCCCCATCTCATCTGCCAGCTGTCAAGAGGACTGACTTCATTGCCCTGGGTTTTATCCCATATGGCTCGGTCTCTCTCCGCAGAACGGCTTGCCGCCTTCCCGAGAGCGCCGCACAGAGCATGAACTCTGTAGCTTCGATCTCCAGGGATCTCCGCAAAAATAAAAAGACAATGAGGTAAGATGATTAAGTTTTTTGTCACAGAACAGAAATGTGTCGGCAGGTAAACTGATCATGGGGTGGAGTTGGCAAGATATGAACAGACATGATCACCCATGCCAGCTGACAAAGGCACTCGATGACAACAAGGGTTCAACTATTTAACTTCCCCGTGTGGGTTCCAGGGCCCCACTCTGGAATGAATACACCCGCCGCCGCTCCTTAACAAGCATGTTTGTTGTACAGGGAGGTTATTTAAGGATTTGCTGAAATTTGAAGTTTTGAGCCAAAAGGTGCAGATATTGCAGCCTAACTGTAAACCGCAACATAATATGTCAACATCGCCTTTAAGGGCGAAGACAGAAGAAGAAGAAGAAAAGAAGAGGAAGAAGAAAAGGAGGAGGAGGATGAAGAAGAAGACAAAGAGGAAGAGGAGGAGGAAGAGGAAGATGAAGATGAAGAAGAAGGAGGAAAAGGAGAAGAAGAAGAAGAAGAAGAAGAAGAAGCAGACACTTTTTAACTTAATTTAAAAAAGAACAAAAACAATAGTAAATAACATACAGGGTTGGCCAAGATTCCCTCCTGCAAACATAAGATGGCTTCATTAACAAACCGTGATACCAGGCGGTACTGAATGTCTTCATCTGTGAGGCTGTAAAAATAAAGAGCATAATAAATGTTACAGTGTATAATAGTAGTAGTAGTAATGACCTGCTGGGAGTCTCACGTTCAAATCCTCACTAATGATTAAAAATAAAATCTTAACCTGCACAGTCCGAGGGAAATAGCACTGGCCATGCAACCTTTTACAAATTCCATTGAAGAAAAATGCATCCATATAATTCTCTGAAACTATACCCTTATGAAACTAGAGCAAAACAAAAAGCAGAAGAAATTTGGGGTCTTGGATAATTTTATGATAAAAATCCACGTGGTCGAACCACGAGACCTCCAAGTGGACAGGCAAGTTGAAAGCCGGTAATTTAATGCAACCGTCAAGTTGCTAAATATAAAAAATTATGCCACTAGCTATTATTTATTATTTTCAGGAATGGAATGTTTTCATGCAATGAGAAATGACTAGTAAATACAAACGGAGCAAACAATTTATTTTTTGCTTTCCTTCCCTTTGACTACGAAAAACATGGTTTTGTCCACACAGCCACCTGGGGAAAAGTGATGTCATCCTGAAGTTATTATTTTCTTTGAAGTCATAGTACATCTACCAGAGAGTCAAGAAACCAACAGTCTGCATGCAAATGAGTCAGACCTGTGAAATGGATGTGCAGGCAACACTCAGTTTCTGGAACAGGACTAGAGTCCAGAAGTGGACAAACAACCAGAACTTTCCGGGAGAGTTTACAGAAAGTGAATGAGAAAAAGAAGAAATTATGATGTCATCGCAAAGTCACAATTACAAACAGAAAGTCAGAAAGTGCATTTTCACATAAAAATACAATGTAATTTTTTTCTGAGTATGTAAATGGTTAAACCCACTCCATCTACACAACATTGTAGCCAGCACCAAAACTGTTTTAACAGGTATAGTGGGCACAGCCCAGAGACTTCAAGATCACAACAACAAAACAAAAACACCATAAATATTGGAAAAAGGACTTTTTAAGGGATAGCAGGGTTCAACAGTTGACCTTCTAACTGACATACAAGTGTGCTCACAACTGTGCAGGTGTGGCTTCCTAAACACGGGTGTGGGTGACAGGTGATTTGATTTGATTTGATTCAAGAACCGACATCACAGCACTCGGGGCATTCCCATAAGCTCTCCGTCTCTATCTTCAGCAGCCAGCGAAGAGTTCCGATACTAATGGTGATAGTAGCTTTCTGATTAAACGTCCATCTTGCCTTTCCTCTGAGCCTTGAGCTTCTGCCAGAACCTCTCGACACACCCAACTGCATCAATCTCACCAGACTGTGGTGATCCATCTGCTCCTCCGCATTGTACACGCTCTCCCACAAGGCACTAACCATGTCTGCCCTATCATATAGAAGTATTCCACCAAGTAATTCACATAGGTGAAACATCACAGACACCTACCCTGAGGCTGGAAGAAGTTGAAATCGTTTCACAATTTCCAGAGCTTCCTGATTTTCTGGACGGTCCTTGCTGCCTTTCTCATAAATGTAGCATCCTTTACCCGACTTTCTGCCTGAAAAAACCAGCCAACAATCACTTCATAATATAAGGTCATTTAATTACAAAACTTCTAAGTTTTAAATTTTTTTTTTTAGTATATCGCTAGTAGTATGCTGTGGTCACTTAAGTGAAAATGGTGGCGATTTAACCTAAATACCTTGTCAGCGTTGTTATTTTTATAACATGATAAAGGCATTTGTAAATTCCTACTCTAAATAGGTCAAAGCGAAGTACTGCTTTTAACCAATCTATGTCATTTTCATTTGTCTTTTTGTCAAAGTAAAGCGTAAAAAGTTTTTTTTTAATTCTAAATTTATTTGCAGTAAAAATAGTAAACAAAGTAGTAAACATTTCATTATGATAGAAAAATATTCTATCTTCTAGGTGCATTGGCAACATATTTTTTTGTGTTTTAAATATTGTGATATCCCTACATGCCCTCTCTCTCTCTCTCTTTTTCTCTTCCTCCTCTCTTTCATGCACTTCCTCCCTCCTTCACAAATCTACCCTCACCTCTTACTCACTCTTTTCTCCTCCCTAGAAACATCTGAATGAGGCAAATTTCCCAACATACTTTCCTTGACAGAAAATTACCTAGAAAACCTGCGGCCACCATTGCTTTCAGAACCTCTGGGTCACCACCCTTGAAACGCTCTCCAAAAGCCTTCCCAAGATCCTCGGCTACATGGGCTGCGACATCCACACCCACTTCATCTGCCAGAGTTGCTGCCCCTACAGGGAAGCCAAAGTCTTTGGTTAATTTGTCCAGGTGCTTGGGACCTGTTCCTTCCTGCAGAAGTAATTAACAATGCAGAAACATGAACATAATCCACTCAACTGTGACTAAACATGAACATAATCCACTCAACTGTGACTAAACATGAACATAATCCAGTCAACTGTGACTAAACATGAACATAATCCACTCAACTGTGACTAAAAGTGGAACAGAATTAACTTAATTGTGACTAAACATGGAACATAATCTACTCAACTGTGACTAAACATGGAAGAGAATCCACTCAACTGTAACTAAACATGGAACATAATCTACTCAACTGTGACCAAACAAGGAACATAATCCACTCAGCTGTGACTAAACATGGAACAGAATCCACTCAACTGTGACTAAACTTGGAACATAATTCACTCAGCTGTGACTAAACATGGAACAGAATCCACTTAACTGTGACTAAACATGGAACAGAATCCACTCAACTGTGACTAAACATGGAACATAATCCACTCAACTATGACTAAACATGGAGCATAATTACTCAACTATACTAAGAAGCTTATCAAACAGGGGAAGTGGAATAACACACACACACAGACACACACACACAACATTTCTCAGGGTCACCAAGGGGTCATCAACATGGAGGTTATGACTATCAAGTCTAGCGATTCCAACGACAGTTTGTAAATCTCTTGAGAACAGTCTTATCTATCTAATGGACTCCAATTCATCTAGGGAACTTAACATCTAACAGTTGTATCTAATATTTCTGAGTTATGACCCTTGTAATTCACAGCCTTTTCTGGTTAGTATTTATTTCCCATGGTCACACACACGTGCCATAGATTCAACTGGCCAGACAGATATGTGATTCCTCCAAGAGACACTTTAATCAAGTGACTGTATGCACTGTTGTTTGTCTGTGTGGTACTGTTGTATATTCATGAACAGCGTGGATGAAAGCTCTCTAGCGGCAACGTTCACTTGCCATTTGTGAATGTGATAATGTGAAGCTGACTGGCTCTTCCTTCTGTTTGGTTTGATATCTTTCCAACAACAACAAGCAGCAGAGTATGCAGAGAAATGAACATGATGAATGAGTACAGTTAACTCTTTCAGTCCCAAGGAACGCATCATACGTTCATAGGTTCCTACCTAGAAGCCCAATGAACGCATGATGCGCCGATTTTATTACTTTCTTTACTACCCCCTGGGCTTGTGATGCTAAACCCCCTGGGACTCAAAGAGTTAAAGAAAACTTCACAAATGCTATTATAGACCAATTAATACACAATGAACAATCTGATCATTGTCACATCAATCAACTTCATTTACCAGATTCATTTTCTGGCATCCGTTTTCCGGCTGCGTCAACCTGGTAGACAAGGTCAATTGTTAAATAAGTTACGCCTTTCTTTCTAGTTTCTTTCAACATGGCCTCCTCAGGACATTAGGTTAAAACCTGTTGGCAATGAAATATCTAACACTTGTGGAGAAAACACTATCAACCTAGGTCTGTTCTCAGCCTGTCTGTATGTGCTCTGATAAATCAAGGCTTTGAATTCAAGAGGGGTGAACAAGTAAGAGGACGGTCCAGGCAGCCACTGTTATCAATAGTTGTAAGACGAAGAAGACGGTGTTATACTGGGCACATCCTATGGAGAAACCAGCAGAGAATCGCCAAACAGGCACTAAAATGGGAAAAACAGGGACTGAGGAAGTGAGGATGTTCAAAAGAAACCCTAAAATGAATGTTGATGAGGAAGGCCAAAGGCGCTAGACTGAATTCCATCCATGAAATTGGAAGAATAAACTGCGAGCCCTATGTGACAGATAAAACAAATGGCACAATAGGATAATGAATGACGAAATCAGACCTGAGGGCATTCTACTATATCTCCCCACAAATTTATTGATTTAACAATCAGCATCACACAGAGCACACTGGAAAACCAAGAGATGCTCTGTTTCCTGCAGCAAATGCTGACAGTTCCAGTAGCACACTGGTCAAACATACAAGTCATACTATTCCTGTCATATGCCCATTCTTGATTTGCCGTATCCACTCCTAATTCTAAATCCCCACAACCGTATGCATGTTGTTTCATTTAACATCATATCTTCAATCGGCAGTCATTAGTGAATGGTCTTGAGAATCTCTGTCTTGTACAGCACGGATGTCCTGTAAATATCATAGCCAGAAAATCTGCTGGTTCATCACCTTGCATGCCTGCATGTCCTGGACAGTATGTCCATACGAGTCCCCCTAATGTTGGCATGCTTACATCATATTTGTCCACCTCACACACTCCACAATACTGACAGAGAACCAGACAGTATGTCCATACGAGTCCCCCTAATGTTGGCATGCTTACACCATATTTGTCCACCTCACACCTTCCACAATACTGACAGAGAACCAGACAGTATGTCCATACGAGTCCCCCTAATGTTGGCATGCTTACACCATATTTGTCCATCTTACACCTTCATCAATACTGACTGAGAACCAGACAGCATGATTACTGTAGTAAATCTGTTTTTCGCTGTCCACTTAAAAAATACAGTGAATACCCCACTCCCTGCCATCCATTCTCATGCCCGAAACTATAGACCCCCCCCCCCTAAATGTAAAGAATCAGTGGCTTGCCGAGAACAGTTTGTCCTCTACAGGTAATGTTTTGGGAAGAAAAGGTGGCCGGCATGATTCTGACAACATTACTCATAGAGTGCCAACTGGTCTATACAAATAAGGGTTAAGTACTCTATGCTCGATGTGCCACGTGGGTGAAATAAGGTCCCTAACTCTATCAGCAGAGCATAAACTTTCCCCTATGGCCTTTATTTCCCAGGCAATTTGCAGAAAAATCTCATGACTTTGTTCTCAACTTATGAAGTTGATTCAACCCAAAATCTACACTATTTGATGAAAAACTTCTGTATTTCAAGGGTTTTAACCCAGGACTCTGCGCTGGTAACAAATGTGCAGAGAAATGTCACCTGAAGAACTCTGACCGCCTCTGCCAGCATGGGCGCCAGGATTCTAGTGGTATAAAAACCTGGCCCATCCTTGACGGTGATGACAACTTTGCCTTGTCGCAGACCCACATCCACTGCAGATGCTGAAACGTGAAATAATTGTTGACGATGCTTTTCTTCACAAGTGTTGATGATGGTTACTAAGACAAGTTGATGATAACTTTGCTAATAATAACTTTACTGATACATAAAAACTGTGCTGTTTATTTTACTGATAAATTTAGACAAGATCTTAACTGATAAATTTGATGGATACCATAGCAGGAGGTCTGAGACCTGGTAGTCATGACCTGGGTCAGCCCACCCCCTGAGACGGTCTAGGACAGTGTTTCCAAAACTTTTCTTGGTCGCGGCTCCTTTTTTCAATGAAAATTTGTTTATGGCGCCCTAACCTAAGTAGAAGTATGACTATTCGTGTCTTGGTTAAAATAATTATGAAGCTTTCACAATGTTTCGTGGTGCCCTAACCTAAGTAAAAGTATGACTATTCGTGTCTTGGTTAAAATAATTATGAAGCTTTCACAATGTTTCGTGGTGCCCTAACCTAAGTAAAAGTATGACTATTCGTGTCTTGGTTAAAATAATTATGAAGCTTTCACAATGTTTCGTGGCGCCCTAACCTAAGTAAAAGTATGACTATTCGTGTCTTGGTTAAAATAATTATGAAGCTTTCACAATGTTTCGTGGTGCCGCTGTGAAAAGGTCGCTGCTCCCTGGGGTGTCGTGGTGCACAGTTTGGGAATCACTGGTCTAGGGGTTAAATGGGCTGAAACAATTGTCAAAGGGGGACAGCTACTGAAGATACGTGGCCTCCTGCAAACTCCTGTCGTGGAGTATTCCTTCTCAGAGCCTCATAGCCTAGACTGTAAATACTAATGTTATGTTATCACAATCGCCCTCACTGCACTTTGGGCATTCCCATGCATGTTCAGTCATCTAATGCCGCAGCTACTTCCCGATACGTCTACTGACTGTTTCTATGAGTTGGTATAATGTCTCAGCTCTTGGAGGCGGCACAGATCTGCTTCACCATGCTTTACTCCCATGTCACACGATCATGTTAGTGTTAGAGACTAATAATGTGGGATTTGCTGGCATCTTTTCGTCTGTCCAGACGATGGTGTTATACCGTGCTACAGGGAGGGAGGCATAAGAATCACAGCTCATGTTGATGGTGATCATGTTAGTGTTAGAGACTAATAATGTGGGATTTGCTGGCATCTTTTCGTCTGTCCAGACGATGGTGTTATACCGTGCTACAGGGAGGGAGGCATAAGAATCACAGCCCATGTCGATGGTGAGTGTGACTAGCAAGAGCTGATTGCATTATGAATCCTTAAATAATTACAGAATCAGACAGAACCACTGTTGCGACTGCATAAATTTAATGCATAGTTTTTTTTAACGCTCAGTTCTCAACATATCTGCACTCATTTCATCTGTTATTCCTACCCCCTTCATAATTGTCCCTTTCATTGCAACACAGACCATAGCATCCCACCCCCACAAATTCACCTCAGCATCTGTATCATTCATATCTTGTTCAACTTGTATGGAAGACCACCACTCTTTAATCTAGTTTTCACAGAAGATCGTGACTCCATGACTCCATAATTCTGTAACCATTGTCCTTTAGGTAGGTAGGTAGGACATCACACAAGTGATAAACACCCTGTGACACAAAGTTCCACCATGCGGATGAGAATCACCCGTGGAGAGGTCCCGGAAACCCCTTTCAGCCATTAGGCCCCGGCTATAATCAGGGCCCCCGGCAAAAGCCAGGGTGGGGCTTCATAATAACAAAAAATTGCATACCACAAGGGGACGACTTCTTAAGTTACAAAATCTTTACTTTTCACTACAAACCCAGTGTTATGAAAGTTTCCAGAAAGACACTTGAAACGTTAGTTACCTGCTGTGTCTTTTGATGTTTTATCAGTGGTGATGATCTCTAGCAACTGCATCTTGTCTACAGGTGAGAAATAGTGCATGCCTACAACCTGCAAACAAGCACATCAAATAACTGACCATGCGATATAACAAGTGGCCAACATTCAACAAATACATGTAAAGGCTTTTAGAGCAACATTGAATGTACCGTAGCAACAAAGGGAGGACACTCTGAACCATTCACCATAAAATCTGGAGTACAGCAGGGTTGGGTCCTATCTCCCCTACTAGTCATAACTTACAGTAATAAAATCTGTAAAGAAACCTACCAATAATACCCTAAGGAGGTGATCAAGTCATTCATCTGCCTCATACTCTAAAGGCTGTGGGTTAAATTCACAGGTGTATAGTTTAATTCATGAGTGTATTTTTTTTTTTTTTAACAGAGATCCCTGGGGACTGTTGCTGATGCTACAGAGTTTGCAGTGTAGGAATCATGGACAAGTGGACAACTAGTTAAAAATTTTATGGAAGTGGAAGAGATGAGGTTTTATAAACAAGGAGCGGCTGGCCAACAAGTTACACATTTGGGCTTTCAGGCAGGAGACCAGAGTTCGACCCTCAGTAAGATCGTGGTAACAGCACTAGCCATTAGACCTTAAATCCTCAAACTCAGAACCCATATGTCCATTCTGTCCTTAAAAAAAGCAGTAAATACAGACAGTAGTGACAGTTTTGTGTGTGTTGCAGATGAGAATCCCAAGAGCAGATACAAAAAGTAATGAAGATGTCTTGTAAGAAACTGACTCACAAATAGAACTGTTTGCTCACATCAGAAGGAGAAAATCTACATTCTTTGGTCATGTCATAAGAAGGAGAATGCTTGGGTATGTCGCAATAAAGGGGAAGTTGGAGAGAACGAGAGGCAGAGAGAGACAAAGAGAAGATGCTGCAGCAGTTTGACATCACAGCATGGACGATCATCTGTGTCGGACTTGACTGACAGTACTTAAGACAGAAGGCTGTGGATAGACATGACTACCAACACCATATAGCATGGACGATATGCAGAAAACACTCTGGCAGGTGCTAGCCAGTGTGGAGAATGAGGCCGGGCCATATGGGATAATCTGATGTAATTATGTTGATCCTGTCAACTATAAATAAAGATTCGCGAAAATAATTTTGCCAGATATGAATCACTCACCTTTTCTGGCCGTTTGCTGCCTTTAGCAATCTGTGTTATAGGTAGCGCTGAAGTATTGGATGCGAAAATACAATCTGGTGAAATGTGCTGTACAGACAAACAAACAAGTGAAACTACCACATGTTTCTTTAATCAAAGTTCAACAACTTTAAACTTAGTTATCATTTGGACATTCTCTTTTTTAGCAATACAAGTTTTTGAGGCTCACTGCTGCAGAGACCACCCACCTCAATTCATTTCTGTGATCGGTTTTCTCTTTTCAGACTCTGCTATCTGCCGCTTACTCTGCCCTCTGCCATTATCTCTAAATGCCCCAACCAGTGCAGTCTATCACCCTTCATGATGCCAGACGTTGGTGGTGAATTAAATATATATCTTTGAGCATTTCCTGTAGTTATTTAAATTGTTGGTAGTTAATTAAACTAAGTAACAAAGATGAAAATATCCAGGGCAATAGGAAAAAAAAGGAAGGCGACTTTAAAAAAAATTTAGTACATATGTACTTGTAAGAATCTTTATGCTAACATTTGTTTTCCAGTTTAAGGATAAATAAATTGAAAAAAAAAAAAAAAAAAATATATATATATATTTTATATATATATATATATATATATATATATATATATATATATATATATCTTCTTCTTCTGCGTTCATCCGAAGACGTAATTGCGTTGTGTCCGTTTACAGCATGGATGCGATATTTGCACCTTTCGGCCAACACATCCTACTTCTGCAGGCATTTGTTGACCGGGTTAGCCTTCGCGGTATTTATATAGATAATATATATATTATTTTTATATATATTTATATAAAATTCAAACAGTCAAGAACATTATGAAAATTGACACTTCGATTTAAGTGGATGTCTTTCAACTCTTTTTTTAACATTTCTGTTTAAAGTTGTGGTGGGGTTTGGGGGAGGGGGGGGGGGCAGTGTGGTGGTTTTGTCATATATTCAATGGGGTGCCATTCAAAAATGTTGAAAACTATTGATTTAATAGTCATAGTGGTAGGATCTCAAAATGACATCACCTTCCTCCCCCTTCCCTTCCCCTATCATCCTCTGTTGCTATTCCCCCCTGTCCCATGCCTAAAGAGTTAACAACAACTGTATACTCAATAAAACAAATATGTGTCATCTACAGAATCTAGTTTTGTTGTTGTTTTTAAATCAAGAAACCATGAGTTGTACACTCTTTGGCTCATTACTATGGAATTTGAAATCCTTATGCCTTGATTCTATGATAGATACCATAACTCTGGTTTTTCTGCCTACCTCCGAGCGTGAACTTAGACCACAAGGAGTTTGTCAATTAGTCTGCACAGCTGGTTTAACCAACTTGGTTAGGGCCTTCATTGTTGCCAGCTTGGAATATTACGTAATGAGACCTAATCTCTTCTAGGGCACAATGCGAGTACTACTTTCTCAAAGCCATAACAATTGTCTTTTTCCAAACTGCCTGACCTGGAATTTGAATGCTGTTATGCAGAGCATTGTGAAACATGCTCAGTCTCTCAGCCATAGCACCACATATTAAACACAAAACACACCAACAAATGACACACCTCTTCAAGTTCTTGGATGACCTTGTGTTTGATGTTGATATCCTCAAACACAGCCTCAATAACCAGGTCACAGGTGTTGAAGCCGTCGTAAGTCAAGGTAGGTTCTAAGTTGGACAACAAGCAATCCCTCTCAAATCTGCAGAAAAAACAACCATGTCACTTAGTATAAGCAAACCCTCTTGAATCTGCATGAAAAAATTACTTACTCTGCAGCACATGAACTTTCTATTCTTCCTCTTCTTCTTCACGTTCACCGGCTGTTAACTCTGGCAGAAAGTTCTGGTTGTTCGTTTATTTCTGGATTTTAGTCTTTGCGCTCCAAAACTTGAGAGTGTTGCATGCATATCCAGTTTACAGATCTTGACCAAGTGTATCTTTTGTGTCTGGTCTGAACATGATAAAAAAGCCTGGCCTGATACATTATCACACATGTATCATTTAAAGCAATACCTTTTTCTTTTCCATCGTGGTTTCAGAATATTTGAAGAAACTATTTTTATAGCATTTATTTTCTTCTTCTTCTTTGCGTTGACCAGCTGTAAACTCTGGTGGAAAGTTCTGGTTGTTCTTTCACTTCTGGACTGCAGTTCTGTTCCAGAACCTGAGTGTTGTGTGTTCACCCATTTGACAGATCTGACACATTTGTGTGCAGACTGTTGATGTCTTGCCTCCCAGGCAGATGCACTCCAACTTTAATGGAAGATCGCAATTAGTCGACTCTTACGACATGCTTTTGGGTAGGCAGTGGGTCTATTCTTTTCTGTAGGCAGTCCGCTGGTTCCTCGCCTCTGAAGCAGCTGCACTCTGACTTGAAAGGAAAACCCCTAATTAGTCTATAATCTTAATCTTATGACATGCTTGTTTGGGAGGCAGAGGATTGATTCTTTTTTATCTTACAGTGAGGCGGCGGAACCCACATGGGAATTTCCTTCACTCATTCACTCTTAAAACTAGTATGAAGTTTCCACACCATCATTTGTGACCCACTTATAAACCTAGTCGGCTCTGTGATTAAGTCGATGCAAATGCTTCGTAATGCAGGGGTACCGGGTTCGATCCCAGCTGCAGGCCATGCGCCTTGCGTTGGTTTCAACAGTGGTATCAGGGGGCCGACCGTCCAGAAAGCAATGGCAAACTACTGGACGTAAATTTGTCTAGAGAAACCACACAACAGCCAGGGGCTGCTGGGGTTGGTTCTGCAACATCCTGTAAAGGTTACTCAACTAACCTTTTTATAAACCTATTCTAAGGAAGATAATGTTGCAGTTTTCCCTTGGCTTTTTACAAACCCACTGCTAATTTATACAGGGCACTTTCTCAAGCTGGTGCCATTTAAGGCACTTTCTTGTGCTTGTGCTGGTGCCATGCAGCACTTGGCTTTTAACATTCATTTCTAACATAAACTAAATTTTTGACATTACTTGAATTGTTAGCACGTCTCCAAACATAATGGGCTGGTGTTCTAACTGTTCAGGAACTTACTCCCAGACACAATGAAAAGATGAGTAGACAAAACCTACGCTGTAATCTTCTTCCTCTTGACTGCTTGATCCAAGCCCTTCTGAATCTGGTCCTCCCCCCTGGACAAACCTTTGATGGAGGTGTCTTTCAGCAGGGTCTGTTGTACAGAAACACAACACAGGTGTTGTTAAAACAATCTACCAGTACATGGTAATGAACAAATACACAGCTAATGTCATAGTCTTGTTTCCATTTCAGTCTTGTGCAAAGTCGGGGATGCAGAGATGATGAGCTACTAATTAATGATTTAAGAATCAACATTTTAGCACACCGGGCATACCCATAGATGCTCCGTCTCCAACAACAAATGTCTTAAGGTATAGATGCTAACTGTTCCTGTTGAACACTAATTATACAAATGTCGTTCACTTCGTCTCAATGTCCCTCCTTGCCGGATCCACTCCTAATTTCTCATCACACATTCTTAAACGTTATTTCACCTAATCTCATGTCTTCTATCAACATTAATTCATAATTGGTCTTCAGAATATCTCCCTTTTCCAGTATTGATGTCACTTCTGTCGCCAGAAAATCTGCTCCATCATTGCCTCACACTCCTGCATATCCTGAATAGTATATCCCTGTGAGTCTCTGCAATGCTGACTTGTTGATGAGCCACATGTGGGTCCCTGAAATGCTGACTTGTTGATGTGCCACATGTGGGTCCTTGCAATGCTGACTTGTTGGTGTGGTGGAACATCAGGAACTGGACTAATCTGCTCAAGACCTGTCTACACCTCTCTGTGGTCATCCTAGAAACAGCTTCCCAACCGGAGATCTGGCTACTTTACATAGGATCCATGTTCCTTTCAAAGCTTGAGAGGAACCAACAGTCTGTACAAAAATAAGCCACAACTGTAATGGATGAGTTCCAAAATTGAAGTCATGAAACAAGAACAAATCCAGAAGTAGAAGAGCGACCAGGACTTTCTGCTGGAGTTTACAGCCGGTCAATGTACACACAGTTATGGACTGGAACGCAACCTTGTTTACACACAGTTATGGACCAGAACACAACCTTGTGTACACACAGTTATGGACTGGAACACAACCTTGTGTACACACAGTTATGGACTGGAACACAACCTTGTGTACACACAGTTATGGACTGGAACACAACCTTGTGTACACACAGTTATGGACTGGAACACAACCTTGTGTACACACAGTTATGGACCAGAACACAACCTTGTGTACACACAGTTATGGACTGGTGCACAACTATCTCTTGTATATAGTTATGTACATAAACACAACTATATTATTTTCTTGTTTCCCTTCTCAGTCTTGTTCAGAGCTGTTTCAATTCTGCGACTGAAGCTTTCAGTGGGATGGATTAGGTAACCTCCTGACAAGCCACATTAGCAGCTTTTTGTGACATGCCTGACAGGCTAAATGTCCACTATTCTTTACTCAACAAGGGGTCTGGTAACATAATGGGGTGACAGAGGAGAAAAGTAATAGAAATTGAGATTTTTTAATATATTTTATTTTATCTAGGCTTCTACATTATGGACTAGCCTGCTCACAATCAGGATGCAGCTCACACCCAACACAGAACCACACAGAACACCTGGTTCTGTTTCATCTGATTACTGCGCCAAATGGTACAAGCCAGTCACTGCAAACACAAGATCGTCTGTACCAGATGATCGATCTTTCACTACCCCAGGAGCACAATTTACCACTACATGGAAATCAACAACACCTTCACACCCCCACTTTCGCAGAGGATGAGGGCAGCTATAATGAAATCTTTCCTCCGCTCCTGAAGACTGGAAGATTAATCATATGAAGATGAAATGGGGCCAGCTACAGGCGGTACAATTATTACTCACATCGTTTGATTGAAAGCTGCAGTTGGGAATAAAAAATCAGGATGGGAAGAGAAGCAGAAGGGTAGGTGGATATAACAAAGAAAGTGATATAAGATTTTCAATTTTTAAAAGTATTATTGGAATACAGTCACAAGTGATACAAGGATTCACATTTAAAAAACAAAAACAAAAACAATAGAGAAGTTCAGGGCTGATAATGACAGTGCTTTTTTTCTGTTGGTACGCACTGGTATGCATTACCGGCATCATCAGCCCCCATCACTGAGAGATTTCACACAGGACTCAACAAAATGGTGGCGGGAATGTTCACGTCTCAATTTGTTTGCCAGTACATCAATCTAGCTTACCAGAATAATTAAAATTAGGTGCTGAAGTCGGAGGCAACCAGCCAGGAGGCGCACTGTAAAAATCAAGATGCCACGCACAAATGCTACAGGAAATATATCTAAATCTGCGATTAGATCTAGTCTCAAAATTATGCACTGGATTCTACGCCTTAGAACAGGACACAATCGACCTCGCAGCCACATGTACACAAAATTTTTAATTGGGGAATCAGCAATGTGCATATTTTGGATTAGCACCTGAGACAACAGATCAGGTCCTCCAAGACTGTCCCAAGTACAACATAATCAAGGCAAAACTTGTGGCCAAGAGAAACGGCGGTGCAAGTCACACTTTATGAGTTGCTGAGTGAATTACAAAAGACAGCGAAGATCAAACTAGAGACAACATTGCAGATATAGATAGTTTACTTCAAGCCAGAGAAAGAAGAAGAAGATTACCAGCACTTCTTTAAAGCATAAATTGTTCAGCTTTCCTGTACATACCAGCACCTTTATTTTTTAGCCACTTGATGGTGAGTATCAGTACCTTTTTACCAGATGGAAAAAGAAAGCTCTGGATAATTGCCTCTCAAGTTAAAAAGAATTATGGACTAATATTAAGATGTCATTCTGATTTCAGTACAGCAAAGCTAATATGGAAGTAGATAACCATTTAAAACCAGAAAATGTTGAAATGATATTATAGGGGAAACATTAAAGTAATGGAAAACTTACCCGTATACCTTTGTCAATAGAAACCTGGGCAATACCAGCCCCCATCAGACCTGCTCCCAAGATTCCTAGAGTCCTGAAAAATACAGTATTGTTTACTCTAACATCTGAAAAACTGATTTTATTTTAAAGTCATAACAAACTAACAAATTAATGAATTAATTGAGAATGGAAATCACTGTACTCAAAGCATTCCCATAATTGCTTTGTCCCCTTCCTCAGCAGCCAACGAAGAGTTCCCATATTATGGTGCCAGTAGAAATATATTTAAAAGTTGACTGTCCTTTTTCCTGCATCTTGAAAACTGTCCAAACGCTCTGCTATCTCGCCACTGAAAGAGTCTTTAAAGGTACGGATTCTTTGTCTGTTCCACTGAGCTGTCATTTTGATCACCTCCACTCTCTCATAAAGTAACTCTCTGTCCAGTGGTGCGGCAGACACTCTATCAGCTCGTTCATTACCCCACACACTAGGAATGTCCTGGGTAGAAAATTTAGGATATGCACCTTACCTGAGTCGTATCAAGCACTGCAAGCCACCCTACGCCTAGGACACTTGTTTCTACTTTTTCTCTGTGAGTCTGTTACCTTTACAACATCTCCAGCCATTAGAAAGCTGCCGTTACGGCCTCCACTCTTGTGATGGATGTCGGGACAATAATAAGAAGCTTCCCTTCTTTGCATAATGTCCTTTCACCTTTGCAAAGAAACCTCAGCCACTCCTTTTACTTCTCACAATAGATCCATTTGTATATATAATGATGTCACCTGGGCATGGATTGTAATAAACATATGCTTCACTGGGAGAATAAACACAGAAAGAGACAGTAACATCATATACTACTAACTTGACAGGTCGCTGGGGATTGCCAAAGCTGTTTTTCTTGCAGGCTGTTTGTCCATGGTACAGTCCAATCAGTGCCTTGGATTCTTTAGTGGTCGCCAGATATCCAAAAGCCTGGTTGAATAACACAGAAACCACAATAATGTGTACTAAGCAACTGACCACACACATCTGCTAATTTGTAGCAAATATATTTCTATTACAAAAGAAATATTCTAAAAGATCTGAACTTCAAGGAAGATTGACTAAAAAATAGAACCTTGTCTCAGAAACAGAAACAAGTTGGTCATATCGAGCGCCATGGTGGACTAAAAATAAAAATAAAATCAGAAAACATGGTACCAAGAAAGATAGGCAGGGGTTGACCAGCATGAAGATGGGCACAGGGTATAAGTGACAACTGGGCTGGGAAAGTGCAGGAGAACTGGCGAGAGACTGACATTCTTTAAGGCAGACTGTGATGAGAGTGATGTTCTGGAAAGGACCTGCAACACTAGGACGACAAAACTAGAAATGAATTTTTTATGTATAGAAAAATATCAAAGGATTAGGACAGATATTTGCATGTCACAAAGTATATTTTGCCCAGTTATTTGTCTTGTGTAGTTTGCTGTATCTCGTCGGGTGCAGAATTAACACTGACATATAGTGAAACCCAGAAGTGCATCCTTTCAGCTGAAATATTGAAATCATTGAGACTGTTGCTACACTCAACATCTGACCGCAGAAGTAAAGTAAAGGACCCTTTCCACGCCTTTAGGCGTATAGGGCATATAGGGCTAGACCTATATTTTTATAGACCAACGGCACAAGATGGGTGATGTGGTCAGCATCATGCCGGCCGCCTCTACTTCCCGGGATTGCACCCGGTACCCACTCAAGGCTGGGTCGACCTGGGAGCCAAGGTCGCAGAAGGCTCAGATTAAACACATGATCCTCCTTCTTTAGTGTTCAACCTAAATCCCTTTGCCATGGGAACAGTTAAAAAATTAAAATAAAAAGTTATAGCTCTGTTAGAATTCCAGAAAAACATCTTTAAAATAACAATTTGACATAGGTCACACAAAATTATTAGTTGAACTGTATTTATCTGCAGGTGACATTGACAAACATTTATAAAGATATATAAAGGGAGTTGCTGTGGTGTAGTGGCTAGATGCTCGCGTGCGGATCGGAAGGTCGTGGGTTTGCCCCCAGCCTTGAGTGGGTACCGGGTGCAGTCCCGGGAACTAAACGCGACCGGGGTGATGCTGACCACATCACCCATCTTATGTTGTTTGGTCTATAAAAACACAGGTCTAGCCCCAAATGCTCTATACACCTAAAGGCGTGGAAAAGGGACCTATACTTTACTTATAAAGATATAAAAAAGGAGCAGAAAGGAATGTGCTGTACTTTCCAGGTGGGTCACAATATCTAATAGATACATCTTTCGGCCTGACACACTTGCTTTCAGCAAGCCACTTAATCAGTTTCTGTTTATGGCATGCTGGTTACAGGCAGTGGTCTTTTCTTTGTTTTTTAAAACCCAAACTGGGTCCCTGAAACCCAGAAAGAAACTGAAAGAGTTAATTGTGCTGCTAAGTTTGTCAGTTTATCTTCAAACTAGGAGGCATACATCGACCTGCCTGTGATCTTCAAAATATCTCCCTTGTGAGTGTGTCAACAATGCTATAGACAAATTCTTACAATATCACAGATCAAGAAGAGGAAAAAGTGCTGAAATCCTAAGTGATATGAGCATCAAGGAAAACTGGCTCCTAAACAGCATCCTGACTTAACCACTGGGGTATTTTGGCCATGTGAAACATGATGGTGGCCTGAAGAGAAAGGTGATGGAGTCTACAGTTTATGGAAGATGGGGCAGAGGCAGACCTACATGAATGTGGATACAAAACATTGAAGATGCACTGGTTATGAAAGCACATAGGGCAGGAGACCTGCCCAGAGGAAGAGAGACTTTCAGATGTGCCGTGATGAGAGCGACACTCTATTAAGAACCTGATTGTTGATGATGAGTATTTTTACTGCAATCTTAGAGACACCAGGAAGGTGCAGTCAGGTTTCCTTTGTATGGAAGGGATTACATCCATCCAGTGATCACAGTTAGTGAGAGTCACATGGATAGTTTGTCTGCGCCATTCAGGTGTGTTTGGGAATGAGCAGCCAGATAGGCTGGCTGAAATGGCCCAGTTTGGGGGTGTACTACAACTGTACAAGGCAGAGGTGATCTCTAAACTCTGGGAAATGGAAGACACTGAACATCCATAGCTGGAGAGAATGATACAGCAAGAAGTGGCTGTGGGTTCTGGGAGCCACTGAAGACTCAGAGGGAAGACAAGACGAGTAGCTAACCAGATGACAACGGGCACCATCAGTACGGAAACTCTTTGCTGTGTTGAGTGAGACGGAGCTAACATGGGTTTGTCCTGAATGCTGTGATGTCGAATCCTTACATAGATAAGCCCAGCCACCAGACCCATTCATTGTTTTCATCACACTCCCATTACAAGAATACTAAAACTATCAAGATTGCCTGCCTACCTCAGCCTCTGCTTTATATCCAGCATGTATACCTTTATCTAGGCCTGTTCTGACAACCTGAAAAAAGATGGATGAAATACTTCATTTTATTTTGTTTTGCATGTATTGTGACAATGACAGCAATAAGGTTTAAAAAAAAAAAGAGGAAACAACAGAGACATTGTGTCTTCTTCTTCACGTGGTTTCTTATTCTTCACATGGTGTCTTCCTCTTCACAGTGTGTCTTCCTCTTCATGTGGCACCTTCTTCTTCATTCAGTGTCTTCTTCTTTACCTGGTGTCTTCTTCTTCATGTGGTGTCATCTTCTTCACCTGGTGTCTTCTTTTTCCTCACCTGGTGTCATCTTCTTCATCTGGTGTCATCTTCTTCTTCACCTGGTGTCTTCTTCATGTGGCATCTTCTTCTTCACCTGGGGGTCTTCTTCTTCATGTGGCATCTTCTTCTTCACCTGTGGTCTTCTTCTTCACCTGGGGTCTTCTTCTTCATGTGATGTCTACTTCATCATGTGGTGTCATCTTCTTCACATGGTGTCTTCTTCTTCACCTGGTGTCGTTTTCTTCACATGGTGTCTTTTTCTTCACACGGTGTCTTCTCCTTCATATGCTGTTTTCTTCTTTAAATGGTGTCTTCTTCTTCATGTGGCATCTTCTTCTTCACCTGCTGTCTTCTTCTTCACCTGGTGTCTTCTTCTTCACCTGGTGTCTTTTTCTTCACATGGTGTCTTCTCCTTCACACAGTCTTCTTCTTCACATGCTGTTTTCTTCTTCAAATGGTGTCTTCTTCTTCACGTGGCATCTTCTTCTTCACCTGGTGGCATCTTCTTCTTCACCTGGTGTCTTCTTCTTCACCTGGTGTCTTCTTCTTCACCTGGTGTCTTTTTCTTCACTGTGTGTCTTCTCCTTCACATAGTCTTCTTCTTCATATGCTGTTTTCTTCTACAAATGGTGTCTTTTTCTTCACATGGCATCTTCTAGCATTCACCAGATGTAAATTGCAACAGACAGTTCTGGTTGTTCACCCATGTCTTGACTCTGCTCTTGTCCCAGAACTTGAATTTTGCGTGCACATCTGTTTTACAGATCTGGCTTATCTGTATGCAGACTACTGGTTACTCTACTCTCAGGTAGATGCCCTCCAACTGCAAAAGAAATACCCCTATTTAGTCGTCTCCCAGGACATGCTTGTTAGGGGAGCAATAGGCGTATTCTTAAACCCCTCACAGCTGGTCAACGCTGAGAATAAAAAGAAGAAGAAGCAAAAGAAGAAGAACTTTGGTTTTCTTTGTTTTCTGTAGGGGATCAGAAGCTAAGAATTCTCCTTAAACGAGAATAAAACAGGAAATCCGGCAGGCATGCTGTGAAGAAGGAAGAGGAAAGAGAAGAAGGAGTTCAAGAATATTAACTTTGTCAATACCAGAGCAGGTTTAATTGAACTCATTCTTTCCCAGAAAGTTTTTACTTCAAGTAATAAATATTTGGGCATGAATGATTTAACATAATAGTATTTTGACAAAGAAGGAGTTAAAGTCTGGAAATCTGGTTATCTTAGTTTTAGTGTCATAGCAAATGGGTCACCCCACAGTTGCTTCGCTCCTGTGCCAACGAAAAACACACAGAATGTCCATCACTGTCCCTTGGGGAGAAATTGACACAGACTGCAGTCTGGCATATCCACTAGCATACACACACATTAAAAGCAAGCATAAGGCAGCCATCAGAAGTGCTAATACAAACAGTTCAACAATAGAAATGCAATTTGTTATCAATTGAAGTTGGAGTTACAAACAGATCAGCAGTTACACTCGCAATTTGAATGCGACAGCACCAATACTGTGGCATTTTCTAAATCGACAGTTCACAACACTGTGTTGGTCACAGTAAAATACATTCCAAATGAAATCTGCAGCTCACAGTGTTGAGCCATGCACTCAACTCAGTAGCTAGGCCACAAAACTATATCTTTTCAGTCTATAAATGGAGGAAAATGCAAAGCCACCATCTGTCAGAAGCAAATAATTTGCCACAACTAAGAACAGTGACCGTGCCTATTGTCCATTTTTATCACAAGTCGGAGTTAAAGTGACAATAAGAAGAATCAGATGTGGTATGAAGAGTTAAGACAAATGTGTTATGCAAGCAGAAGCCAACAAGGTCAAGATGAGAGAGGATGAGTTAATAAGTATTAACAAACGAGAGGCACACCAGACGACTTATTAATCAACATAGAACTGGTACTATTAGCCATCGGACGTTGGGGTTCATACTGAGGGGAGAATCTGAGCACCTATGGACATGTCAGAAATGCAATGATGATAACCGAACTAACTAACTAACTAACTAACTAACTAACCAACCAACCAACCAACTAACAAAACAATTAACCAACCAACCAACTAACTAACTAACTAACCAACCAACAAACCTCTAAAATCTTTAAAGGTGCAGGATATAAGCCTCGTGTCTGCTTCATGACTTGTTTTTTTGCTCTGCCGAAGACAAAGTTCTTTCCAAAGTTGTACTTGAGCAAATAATCCATGATTTCTGTGGAATATTTTCAGTGCTGAATAATACATGGAGATCATTTTACCAGGTGGGACACTATTACTTTAGCCATGGATGTGATATGGTACAGATTTAGCTAAGGGTATGCACAGTAAGAGTATGTAATGAAGTGGAGAACAACTAAAACAATTACTAATAAACTAGAAACATTCATTAACTGGTGCCTGCACAGAACCAAGGTTCACCCAGCCTCTAGGTAATGGGAGAGCGTCGCTGTAGCTACGGAGTTGCGTGCGGACAGCGACACAAGCAAACAATTTCTTATCAGCTGTCCATGGTGGCAGAGCACTTTTGGTTTATAACCGCGTGCAATGACGCTGGTTCACATCTCCGGACATTACCTTTTTTTTTTACAGAACCAAGCGATCTAGGGATCTACACAGAAAACAATACTATATTGGGCATACGATTTTGAAATATTCAGTTAATGAATGCACATTAATGTTTAATATATAAGAAAACAACCACAGATGTATAATATATAGCAAACATGAATAGTTAAATGAAAACAGCAAACTACATACTGTCAGTTGTCCCTTTTTTCCTGGGCGTTTTCTTTAATCTGCCTTCAACAAGGTCCCTGTAAAGATACAGTGGCATTTTTCAGAGTTAACAAACGATTACAGAAATTTGGCGGCAATGTCTTTTTTTTTTTTTAAATATAAAAACTGCCAAAGGCTGGTAACAATCACTTTTCTGATGGCTGCCATTTTCAGCTCATCTATCAACGAAAACTTTCTCTGGAGAACAAACGTATACACACAACCCTTTTAGTGCATTTAATCACCACTTTTTCACAGCTATAATTTTCAGCTTGTCCCATTCTCATTTTCTTTCATTGCTATAATTGTCATCTCTTCTGATTTTCACTCTCTCTCAGGAGAACTTTTTGTGTCACCAAATCACAGCTTTCTGTTCTTTTTCTTCTGTCCTGTATCACCCTGTGGAGCATAGGCCCTCAACCAACTCTTGCCAAGATGTTCTATCCTTTGCTATTACATGCAGCTCACTCCACGGCCTTCCTATCTTTTTAACTTTCCTCTAGTTCCCATTCTCCATGTGTTTTTGTTCCGTCTTTATTTCTACGTCCTTGTGGGTTCTAGTGCAAAGACATTCTAGTTATATTTTTCTCATGTTTTTCTCAGCATGTCCTATCCAACATAAAATCACAGCTTTCTGTTAGGATAACCATTTTCATCTAAGCCAGCCATTTCTTTCCCTGCTGGCTATAATTGACTCCTCAATACATCAACACTTCCTCTAAAGGGTATCTCATCTTTTTCGATTAGCACTTTTTCTAAGTAAGCATGTAAATTTGGCCCCCTGAAAGCAAGAACCTGGCCAGTTTGTTATTATAGACACCTATGACCAATGTAGGACTGTCAGTTATAGATTATATTATTGTGTAATTACTAAAGTAAGGAACCCTGTTCCATGCCTTCATGCAAATAGGGATGGACCTAAATTTTTTAGATCAACGCATTCGGTGGGTGATGTGGTCAGCATCACACTGGCCGCCTTTACTTCCCTGGACTGTACCTGGTATCTTTTTCAGGCTTGTTCAACCTGGGAGCCAAGGTCATTTAAAAAAAAAAAATCCAGCACTGTCTGGACACCCAACTTTCAGATCCGCAAGCTCCAATATCTCATCCAACAGATAAATTCCACAGGAGGTCACAGGCTAGCCCTCGGGCGCCACAATATTACTTTAACTATGTGACCCTTGAGGTACTAACTGAAAGGTTTATATCTGGTCTTTACTTTCCCTGCACTGAAGACAAAGAAAGGCAGAAGGAGATCAAGAGAGGAGATGCTCTGCATCTCACCTCACCACATGGAGAAAATCTGTCTCAGAAATCACAGAGTTCATAGGGAAAAAAAAAAAGGCTGGACAGACAGGATTACTATAAGTTCTATTGCATGAATTTTAAAGTATAAAAATCAGTTTCAAAACAGCATAGACAGTAAAGGAGGTGCAGTGCTTCTTTGTCTTCTGCATTCGCTCTTAACTCTTTCAAATAGCAACAATTCGGAGGAACAGATGGATCACCACAGTCTGGTGAGATTGATGCATTTGGGGGTGACGAGAGGTTCTGGCAGATGCTCGAGGCTCAGAGGAAAGGCAAGACGGACGTTTAATCAGAATGCTACTGGCACCATTAGTATCGGAACTCATACTGCTGGCTGCTGATGATGGGGACGGAGTGCTTATGGGAATGCCCCGAGTGCTGTGATGTCGGTTCTTGAATCAAATCAAATCTTTCAAATAACATACAATATGTGAATCAGCCTAACCGCTCACATCTTTCTATGGCTTAGGTTGCTCTCTTACTGTTGACATTTGGTCAGGACATTCTTGAAACATCTGGCTTCTCCAATGACCACTGGAACAATTATATTGCCACTTTGAAAGTAACAGATTAATGCAGTTTAATCATGGATATTTTTCACTCTGGCATTTCCTAGAAAACCTTCTTCCGGTGCTGACAGATTTTTAATAGGTGGTTGACATCTTGAGATGTGGTTTAAAGCTAAGCTGTGATATCTGTGCCTTTCAGCCCTAAATTTAATGTCTGCAAAATTGAGTGTTTGCAAATTATATTAGGAGAAAAAAATACCCCAGAGTTTAAATGGTCATCAATGATATTTTGTCAGGTTTGTTTACAAAGTGTTAAAAAAAGTTTTACCTGGCTGCCTGAACTGCCACCTCTTCTAGGTAAGACAAAGTGTTCAACTCTGGCTCACTGACTCCAGGTCCTGTGTGATAAAACAAATGTAACAATATCCTGCTTAGCGCATTAACTCGGTGTAGATATTAAAGAGTAAAAAAGCATGTTATAAACTACAACTACTACTTCTCAATTACCAGCTGTAAACTCTCGTGGAAAGTTCTGACTGTGTCCAGTCCTCAGTTGTTGTTTTTTTAACAGATCTGGCTTATTTGTATATAGACTGCTGGTTCCTCCTCTCTCAGGCAGTTGCAGTCTGGCTTAGAAGGACACTTTTATGACATGCTTATAATAGGAGTCCCCCCCCCCCATCAGTCACCACACATGGAAGGTTATAAACTGAAAGCACATTTGTTTCAAATGGAAATGATAAATTCTCCGTGAGGCAAATGACTTGATCAATTTCACTGTGGAGACCCCATAAAACTCTGCTGCATAATGTTAGGACAGAATAATCCTGCCTCTGCTATTGACTGAACTCAAACCCTTGTCTTGGCTGGTGAGTGCACTAACCACTACAGATAAACATATACAGTGGGACCTCTGGATGCATGTGTATCCTGGATACGAGTTGTCCAGGATACGAATTGTTCAGGATATGGGCTGTCCAGGATATGAGTTTTTCAGGATACAAATTGTCCAGGATTCGAGCTGTTCAGGATATGAGTTGTCCAGAATACGAGTTGTTCAGGATATGAGTTGTTCAGGATACGAGTTGTTCAGGATACGAGTTGTTCAGGATACGAGGTCAGGCTTGCCTATTTTTTTGCCCCAGAATACAAAGTGAAATCCAGGATACGAGCTGGACAGACGAAAACTCTTGGAGTTCCCCGACAGCATCTTCTAACTTTTAAATGGACTATGTTAACATGTGTCGAAGGAGGATTTAAGCCAGTCGTCAAGACACTGGATGATGATGGACTGTAGCATTCTGGTCAGAAGGAACCCCATTTTCCGCTGCTAGCAAAAACAAAATAAAAAAGAGGTGCTACATATTTTCCCATTTTCCCCTGCTAGCAAACATCTTTTTTTAAATAACAGGATGATTTTCTGAGCGCTGGAACAAACTAAAATGATTTACATTAATTTCAATGGGAAAAACAGTTTCAGGATATGAGCGTTTCGCCATATGATCTCAGTCATGGAGCAGATTATGTTCATACTTAGAGGTTCTGTTGTCTTTCCCGGGACATCTTTTAATCCGCACATGGCATCTAATTTTTGTGGAACTTGTCTGAGACAGTGAGACTTCTAATCCGCTACCTCTGAATCAGGGAAATGTGTAACATCTCTGGGTTCCTTACTATGTTTAACAAACCACAAGGACTTTGACCTCGTAACATGTAAAATGCAGCATTGTGACAAAACTGGCAAATCACAAAAGAACTATTTGTACATGTTATCTGTATGTAGCATGTGTGTGGAATGTGTGTGACTGTGTGAAGTGGTTCTGATATGTGTTAGATGTACAGAGCTGGCCGTGCATCGAGATGGCTGTGGTATATTAGTAGTGAGTGGCTGTGTGGGTATAATATGTGTATGATTGATAACCCATGCCTAATTAGACCTTATTCTTATAGTCCCTGCCGTATGGCATTGGTAGTCATGTCAGTCCACAACCTTCTGTCTCCTGTACTTTCAATCAATTCTGACACAGATGATCTTCAATCCTGTGATGTCAAACTGCTATCACCTCCTCTCTCTCTCTTTCTCTCTCTCCCAAAGACTCTTTCCCCAGTTACAAAGTACTCTAGTTTTCTCCTTCTCAAGATAGGATCAAAGATTGTAAATTGTCTCATTCTGGTATGGGCAATCGGTTCTCTTTATGAGTCTATCACTGACAGATGAAGATAACAAAATAAATGACGCAGATGGAGGTCTTACCAAGGGGTTCTACAGTCAGATCGACAAGACCAAATCTTTTAGCTCGGTCAGCTTTCAGAGTCTTGCCTGTTAACATCATATCTAGAGCATTTGGCAGTGAAATCTGGCAACAGAATAAAACACTGGAATTTACCTGTTAGATAACTAATCATTTCATATTGACTAATTAGGGGCGGTTTCTTCAGAGTTGGAGTGTTTCTACCTGAGAGGTGAGCAACCAACCGTCTGATTACAAATAAGCCAGATCTGTAAATGGATGTTAACATAAAATTCAAGTTCTGGAATGCAACAAAAGTCCAGAAATGGCTGCACAACAAGAACTTTCTGCCAGAATTTACAGCCAATGAACCCTAAAAAGAAATAAAAAGAAGAATGGTAATCACTGTATTTTTTCTTTGTATATACAACAAAAATAAAGAGACAAACACAGTTCTCAGGCCATGTAATGAGAAGACAGACTTTGGAGAACATCATGACAACTGGAAAGATCAGTGGGAAAAATGGGTAGAGGCAGACCAAGAGAGTGATGATGGATGGGCTGAAACGATGGCATGAAAGGATATCATTAAGAGAGCTGTTTTAGGCAACCTAAAGCATAAGCGCCTACGCCAGTTGGCAGGGCACATGATGATGACGATAATGTAAATGACACACCTATTTATCAAGTCCAAAATTGAGACAAAAATATTTTAAACTCACATTCTGTCTATAAGACACTCAGCAATTTTTAATGTAAAAAATCTTGGGAAAACATATCTTATACAAGGACAAATATGGTTTCTAATCACCCATATAATACATTTTGCAAAAAGAATGTGTCTAACAAATAAAAATAAAACAAAATACAAGAACTGCCAAATAATATAAAACGCATGTGACTAAACACAGATTCACATGTCATACCAGTCTGGGTAGACGCTGGGTGCCTCCTGCCCCGGGCAACAGTCCAAGCAAAACTTCTGGTAACCCAAGTCCAGTCTTACGATCACTGACAGCAATCCGGTAGTGGCAAGCCAGAGCTGTCTGAACAAACAATGTTAATGTTTAAAAGACTAGTTACAGATGTGGTCTGATATACATGAAATCCCATACTCTAATTGTAGAAGACTTTCCTTAACATGTTCAGGTCTTGCTAGTCAAACTCACCATCTCCATGGGCTGTATTTCCGATGCCAGACAATCATCTGGAAAGATGGGAAGGTGCAAACAACTACTGTGTATGTAATACTGGAAGCTTAAGGAGGGTTGGTGTGTGTGTCCAGCTACATAATCATGTAGAAACCCTTAGCTGCAAAATTCAACTAATCGTGAGCAAGTTTAAAAGTAAAAAAAAAAAATACAAGCAAAGAACCCTTTTCATGCGTTTAGGCACATCGGGCATATGGGAAGAGCATCCATATTTGTGCAGACCAATCGGCACTAGGTGGGTAATGTGGTCAGCATTACGGTGGCTATCTTTACTTCCCAAGGACATACATCTTGGTATCTATAGATAAACAAGTCAATGTAAGAACGCAGCTAAACAAGTAAATGTAAGAACATAGATAAACAAGTAAGACACAGATAAACAAGTCAATGTAAGAACATAGATAAACAAGTAAATGTAAGGATATAGATAAACAAGTAAATGTCAGGACACTGATAAACAAGTCAATGTAAGGACATAGATAAACAAGTAAAAATAAGGACATAGATAAACAAGTAAACATAAGGACATAGATAAACAAATAAATGTAGGGACATTGATAAACAAGTAAACATAAGAACATAGATAAACAAGTAAATGTAAGGACATAGATAAACAAGTAAATGAAAGGACATAGATAAATGAATAAATGTAAGGACATAGATAAACAAGTCAATGGCAGGACATAGATAAACAAGTCAATGTAAGGACACAGATAAACAAGTCAATGGAAGGACACAGATAAACAAGTCAATGTAAGGACACAGATAAACAAGTCAATGGAAGGACATAGATAAACAAGTCAATGGAAGGACATAGATAAACAAGTCAATGTAAGGACACAGATAAACAAGTCAATGGAAGGACACAGATAAACAAGTAAACGTAAGGACACAGATAAACAAGTCAATGGAAGGACACAGATAAACAAGTCAATGGAAGGACACAGATAAACAAGTCAATGTAAGGACATAGATAAACAAGTAAATGAAAGGACATAGATAAATGAATAAATGTAAGGACATAGATAAACAAGTCAATGGCAGGACATAGATAAACAAGTCAATGTAAGGACACAGATAAACAAGTCAATGGAAGGACACAGATAAACAAGTCAATGTAAGGACACAGATAAACAAGTCAATGGAAGGACATAGATAAACAAGTCAATGGAAGGACATAGATAAACAAGTCAATGTAAGGACACAGATAAACAAGTCAATGGAAGGACACAGATAAACAAGTAAACGTAAGGACACAGATAAACAAGTCAATGGAAGGACACAGATAAACAAGTCAATGGAAGGACACAGATAAACAAGTCAATGTAAGGACATAGATAAACAAGTAAACGTAAGGACACAGATAAACAAGTCAATGGAAGGACATAGATAAACAAGTCAATGGAAGGACACAGATAAACAAGTAAACGTAAGGACACAGATAAACAAGTCAATGGAAGGACACAGATAAACAAGTCAATGGAAGGACATAGATAAAAAAGTCAATGGAAGGACACAGATAAACAAGTAACCATAAGGACACAGATAAACAAGTCAATGGAAGGACACAGATAAACAAGTAAACGTAAGGACATAGATAAACAAGTCAATGGAAGGACACAGATAAACAAGTCAATGTAAGGACATAGATAAACAAAACAAAACACTAAGGATGCTCACCTCTAAGCCTCCGCCCAGACAAGAGCCCATGACGGCAGCAACAAATGGTTTACTGCTGTCTTCTATCTGCTTGAAAGCATCCTGCCCACTCTCTGACAGCTTCTGGACTTCTTCTTTTGTTTTAGCTTGTTCAATCATGCTGCAACACAATCAAACAATCCTGATTGTTCAATCACCTTGGAATACAATCAATCAATCCTAGTGAAAACTGCATGATCAAGATCATGATTGCCAAGAAATCTAGCTTGCTTACTTCATCATAATTGTTGAATGTAAGATAGGCCTTTGTACCCAATTTGTGACCCTTAAAAGTAAAGTTGGTTTACCTTCATCCGTTCATCACTTACAGGGTTCAAAGGTCAGAATTTCACTGCAGCATATAAATTACATTTGTGAGTTTTATTTTGACATCTACATTGTCAACATTTTGAAACTCCTTGGCTTAGAAGTTACAACAATTTCATGATCCGCAAGTGCTAGAGTTTCATTTTCACAGTGGGTGGTTATTTTTAATATTCTTGTGGTTCTCGGAGACAGTACTTTGAGTCACACCATGGATAAGATAGTGGCTTATTTATTTCCAAAATTAAAAGCAGGCGAAGTTTGGCTAACCTTCATAATGGAGGCAGCCTAAATTATAATTTTAACTGCTAACGGGAGAAGCAGCAACCCAGTGGCTTCCCTGCTTGTCTAATGAGCGCATCATCTTTATAAGCCCCACGTGGATTCCAGGGCTCCTTTCTGGAGGCCAAACATTAGACCTACTGCCCCTGCGCCCCCCCCCCCCCCAACCCCCTCTTTTGCGCCTCGACAAACATGTCATAGGAGGTGACTAATTAGAGGTGTTTTCTTAAAAGTCTGCGTGCATCTGCCCGAGAGGCAAGAAATCAACAGTTTGCATACAAATAAGCCAGAACTGTAAAACAGATGAGAACACAAAACTCAAAGAGGAGGAGAAGATGAGGAAAGTTCTCCAAACCCTTCCTGTGCCTATTTATAAGCTGATTTGAAGTATAACCCTTTTGCCCCAAGAAGATTAAATCTAGTCACTTCTAGTTGCGCCATCTTCCAGTAAATGCCCATTTAAAGCCATGTTTCAGTGATCTGTTCTTAAAAAAGTGTTGTTAAATTCTACAGGTCCTGTGTGCACCTGCATGGTGTTTTATAGACCAACATATCAATCTACTGACTAAACACAGTATTTAGGGGTGTTTCAGTATGACCAATTAGCCTTTCTGAAAGTCATATTGATGTTAACATTTCCTGTAAGCCTCAGTGATAGAGGTCACAGGGTCATGATATGAGTCACCTGATAGATTTTTTTGTAGGCCCTTGGGACCATATTACATTTAATGCTTTACTCTGTTCATGTGTTTTGATTACCCCTTTAAATGCCCTTACATATCCCCCCACCCTTCCCACCCCGTCACTACCAAAGATAATTTAAATGTACATAAACATATTAGTGACCTGTAATATGGTTACTGTTTTTTTATTTTTTTTTAAATAATTTGTGTGTGTGAAAATTCTTATGGTTTTTTTTTTTTAGCAAGCATGGCAGGAAAAGGGTAACAATTCTTTATTTTAGAAATGTCAACACATGATTACTGGGCAGAAGGTAATCAATCATCAATCAATCTCTCACAATCACACACTATATCACTAACCATCTCATAAACTCTCTTACTCCCTAACAATTTCCCCCCCCCCCTCTCCCTCTTGATAACAATGAATTACCCGATGTCAGCTCCTGCAATGAAAGAGCCTGGCTTCTTGGAAATGAGAACAGCAGCTCTGATGCTGTCACTGCTTCGTATTTTCTGTATGGCCTCCTCAAACTCTGCCTGCATGGCAATCGACAAGGTGTTCACCTGCAAACAATGAAGAACACCATTCCTTAAGATGTACTGAGTATGCAGGGTCTTATCAACTTATGACTGAGTTCCGTTGTAAGTCGTATTTATATTTTGCCACACTATTTTCATTCAGATGGGTTATAAAGTGTTCATGAATCGCAAAAATCTAATCTCTTTATTTACTATTAACAGTTTAAAAAGAAAGTAAAGATCCCTTTTCACACCTTTAGGTGCATCGGGCATATGGGAAGAGCACCCATATTTTAAAAGTCCAATCAGCACTAGGTGGGTAATATGGTCAGCATTATGCCGGCCTTCTTTACTTCCCCAGGACATACATCCTGGCACACCTTTTTAGGCTGGGTCGACCTGTGACGCCCCATATCATGATAAAAATCCACACAGCCAGCAGTGGGTTTTGATCGCGGTACGTTGGAATTACGAGTCGGACCCGCAATGCCTAAGCCACGGACGCCGCTTACTTACTATTATTGTACATAATGTGAAAATACAAAATATATACTCTACTGTATGTACTGTAAACAAAAATAAAACCTGAAATTACTTTTTTGTGTGTGTGGTCATGAGTGTGGATGAAGCAAAAGATGAGGACAAAGAAAGTGATGATGAAGCTGACGAAGAAGAAGACTGAAAAGCAGAAGATGCCTAAGAAGCAGTAGCAGCATCAGAAGAAAAAGAGGAAGAAGAGGAATACATTAAGCACAACATACATTATAATTAGATGTCACACAATAGCCCACCCCCTTCATCTCGCTTAACTCCCTCATTCCCCATAGAGTATGTACAGTTCTGTTTACCTTTGAGTCTGGATTGTCAAACTGAACGACAGCTACGCCATTCTTAACTTGCAGGTTCACATACTTGCCTGAAATGAGAGATGCATCAGAAAACAGTCATCTCACATAACCATTTAAGCCAGTAGTTTTCAGCCTTTCTAATGCCGACACCCTTTCATACAGTTCCTCGTGTTGTGGTGACCCACAACTTAAAAAGTTATTTTCGTTGCTACTTCATTAACTTCAGTGAATATTTGTTTTCCAATTATCCAATTATTTAAGACATAACTGTTGCTATTTCCAACCTAAAACAGATACCAGGAATTTTCTCGGATATCAAGTTCCATTGTGTAATTTGCTTGTTTGAAAGTTGTGTATTTGTGACTTTTTGTAGTGGTCATTTATTCCATTAGGTATCTGCTGCAAGAACCCCAGGGTACTAAAAGAGTTAAAATGCCCAAAAGGATTTTTTTTTTTAAAGGAGCCCTTTTCCTCGACCTCTTTACTTGTCACAAAATTAATAAGAGCTGGCTTGCTTTCATTTATCGATCCCCAGTCTGGGTCAAACTTTGGGTCAACTCTAAATCTGGCATATCCTGATGCAAGAAGTCAAGCTTTTGGTTCCTGCCTGCAGCTTTGATCAACATTCAAATATAACAACAACAGAGGAAACAGAAACAGGTTTTCTTACCATTCATTGCATGTGCCATAGAAAACTTCCTGGCAAACTTGCTCACTGCGAAATATGAAAGTTATAATTCTGAATACTTTTAACGTAAAGAATGGTGTTTATTATCTTTTTCTTTTGTCAATATCTGCTTTGTGCCACAGTTTAACAGATAATAGTCAGCCTAACCAGGGCATGCTCAATTGCTGGGTAAACTGTGATTATGTGAAGTCTTAGGCTGTCACTGACTTTGTCAATCCATTTTCTTATAGGTCCATCTGCCTCTTGATGTTTCCATTTTCCTGCTCTACTCTTCTGCTGGCTGCATCACTGGATTCATTCTAACTAGCTGGCCAAATCATTTCGGGTTTTATTTTTCAGTTAATTTAATGAGTGTCATTGTTCCAAACATTTTTTCCATGTCTTCATTTCCCAGCCTGTCTGGAACATCTTATTTGTGGTTAATTTTTCTTTGCTCTTTGGATAACGTCCAAGTATTAGAGTGATAACCTAAAGTTAGAAACAAGACTGCATTTATTATCTGTATTTTTTTTTTAAATATCTGCTGGAATAACCGGGTGTTGCAAGAGTGCGATAAGATGATACAAAATGTTGTTAGATTCTTGTTTGTCACTACTTACACACATATAGGACTTGACCTGAGCAACTGTATGCACTGCCCTTGTTGACAAAAGATCAACTCCTTTGGATATTAGAATAATAGCTAGGTGAGGAAAAGACGTTGGCACTGGATAGAACAAAAGCTGAGAAAATCTGTTAACATTATAATTAAAAGGTCTCTGCACTGAAACTCACAGGGTCAAAGGTATAAAGACAGACACACACAAAACACATGTAGAAAGGAATTAAACAGTGTGAAGTATGAAGGATAGGGAGGACATGGGATGAGCTGTTTTGTGACAGCAAAGGATAAGACAAGCTGGCATGCACTGACTGAGGGTTTATGCTCCATTGGGGGATGAAAAGCAGACAAAGAGGAGGAAAATGAAGAAAAAGTTACAACTGCTTGGTACTGAAAACAATGAGCTGAATGTGACAGCAAAAGATAAGGCAGCCTGGCATGTGTTGACTGAGGCCCCCAGCTCCACTGGGGGAATAAAGAGCAGATGAAGAAGAAGAAGTAGACAGGGAAGAGGAGGAGGAAAAATAAGTTAGAACTGACTGGTACTGAAAGAGCAACACACATCATAGAAAACATACTGACCGGTACACATGAAGAACTGCACATCACAGTGATGGGAGAGACAGCATCAAACCTAAGAAAGTGTGTAATCTCCTGCAGCCATCGGCAATCAAGGTCAAATATTTGAGCACCATGTACAATGAAATAAGTAATGTGCTGATAACTTGTTAGAAATTAATTACATAATATTTTATGAAAAGATAAGGGACTGCTATTTGTGTGACTAAATTGTCACTACTGTCATTCTGTTAGGTGTTTTCACTCTGGGTCTATATTCTTTTATTTCTGAAAATAGCACTCATGCTTGGAATCATCAGACTTGAAATTAATCATCAGACTTGAAATTAATCAAGTCTGGCCAAAGATGTTATATAAATTATGATGGCTCAGTCAAGTTTTATAAGAGTGACGCAATGAATGAATTTATTCAACTAGTAGTTTTCTTTTTCAATTCACTATGTTTATCTGAAAGACTGCACTGAGAAAGACGAAAAGTAAACGAAAATATGAACTAGTTTTTATTTATTTTTTATTCATCATTTACTTTTCGTATATAGATAAAGCTTCTTTGTTTAATTAATTAATTACGTCAACAATTAATTCGAGAAATGAAACTGATTTCTTGAGATCAATTTCAAAGTTCTAAGTTCAATGTCCATAGCCCGTCGTCTGCTGTCAGGAAGTTTCAACTTGGAGTCCATTTTCTTGCAAACGCTTATCATATCTGTTCAAAGCTAGTTTCTTGTAACTTTCACAGGGAAAAAAACCAACAATGTAGTTGTTGTACCGACAAACAAAATACTCACAAGAGCTGCCACGGAGAAACGTAGTTGCCGGAAGGCTACCAGTTAGGGAGAGCAGCCTGAAACTAGCCATTTCGTTGTGGAGGTGAAGCGAACTTTGAACACTTCAACACAAACATCAAGTCTGCTAAATCACGGGCACACAACTCA
>CAJHNH020005591.1:390000-415000 GCA_905116865.2 Candidula unifasciata
ATAAGCGTGGTAACCACTAGGTTCACAGATACATGAGCGTGGTAGCCACTGGGTTCATGGATACATAAGCGTGGTAGCCACTGGGTTCACAGACACATAAGCGTGGTAGCCACTGGGTTAATGGACACATAAGCGTGGTAGACACTGGGTTCACAGACACATACGTTGGTTGTCACTGGATTCCTGGACACATGAGCGTGGTAGCCACTGTATTCATGGACACATAAGCGTGGTAGCCACTGGGTTAATGGACACATGAGCGTGGTAGCCACTGTATTCATGGACACATGAGCGTGGTAGCCACTGTATTCATGGACACATGAGCGTGGTAGCCACTGTATTCATGGACACATGAGCGTGGTAGCCACTGTATTCATGGACACATGAGCGTGATAGCCACTGGGTCAATGCATATATAAGCGTTGTTGCCTTTGTGTTCATGGGCAGATGAACATGACTGATATTACGTTTCCGCAGAAACGAATATGGTAGCCATTGCATTTACGAGCATACAAACGCGGTGGCCACTACATTCCCCGGCATACAAACATAATGACCACTACATTCATGGGCATACAAACACGGTGGCCATTACATTCATGGGCATACAAAGACGGTGGCCACTACATTCATGGGCATACAAACACGGTAGCCACTACATTCATGTGCTTACAAACACGGTGGCCACTACATTTATGGGCATACAAACGCGGTAGCCACTACATTCACTGACATACAAAAACGATACCCAATGCCTTTCATCAGCTGATCTCAATGGGGTCGTGTACTTGACAAATTCACAATTACTTAAATTACTAACAACGCCGACCAGTGTTGCCACTTTGGATGTTTTACATCCAGATTTAGATGTTTTCCCTTGCATTTAGATGGTTGTTTTTGACGTTTAGATGTTAGATGTTTTTCTAGATGTTTTCATTTGGAGTCAGAAATTTTAGTGTTTTTTTTCAGTGTCACTTTAATAATAACTGTAAAATATTTAATACAATAATTTTGTTTTGGTCTGTGACAATTGCGATTACTTAAACTTTGAACTCTCCCTGGGGTCAACTCTAAAATATCTGGCTGTCTCGGTTCTGATTGATTAAAAGCGCGCGTAAATCATACCAACTTCGTTTCACCCGTAGAGGCTTCCTGAAAATCTAGATGTATTGAAAAACATTTCACTCTTTTCTGTGAGCAAAATACTTCAGCCAGTAAAGGACATACCTAATTATTGCAAAGCTATGAACTTTTAAGGGGCTACTGATTCTGCGAAAGCACAATATCAGTAAACCGATATAAACTTAGTTGAATGGACAAACAAAACAGAAACTGAAGCGTTTTGGAGTAAAGTGAGACAATTTAAAGATGCCTCATCAAACAGTCCATTCTGTAAGCTTTTTAAATGTGCCATGTCTGCCATGATACTACCCCACTCAAATGCTGACGTAGAAAGAGTTTTCAGTGCTAGGAATTATATGACTGGCTGACTTTCTACCCCACCAGGACATCACACAAGCGATAAACACCCGATGACACAAAGTGCCACCATGTGGATAAGGATCACCGTGGAGAGGTCCCAGAAACCGCGTTCAGACAATTGGCCATATTTATGGCCTGTCTATATTGCGGCCCCTGGCAAAAGCCAGAGTGGGGCTTCAAATAACAAAAAATTAAGTCCTGAAAAGGACGTAATTAGCGAATATATTATGAATTTTATAAAATATAACCTCAGAAATAGGATGAAATTTGACCTCTTAAATGCTATTTTGACAATAAAATTCGGTCTGGTGAGAGTAGTAAAATGCTGTTCCACTTATCAGCTCACTGAATGTGTATTAAAAGAAATTGGAACAGCTAAAGCATACCAGAGTCATTTTGGATCTGAAGCTTCAAGTTCATTATCCAAGCTAAGTTTATCCTGTTGATCTTGTGAGGCAGACATTAGTGAAGATGAGGACATGATTCTTTAGGGTAAGTCATATCAATAGCTATGTAATTTGTGACTCTTTCCGTTTGGATGTTTTTCTAGATGTTTTCCGTGAAAGTTTAGATGTTTTTAGATATTTTGTGACTCCGTTCTGGATGTTTTTTGTCAAAGAAAAGTGGCAACACATACGCCGACACCTTGCTCAGTTCTCACGCTGAAGCCCATCCTATATTCGTGTATATGAAATTATCAAGTTCAAGAGGCAAGCCTTTACAGATGGCCATTTTGGAAACGTAAATGTGAAACTGCTAAATGCTAGAAAAGAACTTTTTCACAAATTTCCCAGCATAAGTGCACGGCTCAACAAGTAAACGAAAACAATCATTGAAAGACATACAGTAATTGTATTGAAATCGCCCGAACCCTGAAAAGTGCCTGTGTTTGCTGGTGTGAGTCACGTTCAGGAATGAAGTAAGTCTTGATTTCCAAACATAAATTAGTCACCATGGAAATGAGACGTATGAGAACGGGCGCATGAGTGACAGGGGGAGATAAATAGGGAACAGGGTCATAAGATAAGAAGTCGGCAATCAGCCAATGCCGAATCACATACAAAGAGAGTAAAATAGAATGACTGGCCCATAAAGAGTGCTTTGTGATGTCATGATGCTATACTGGGATCTCAGTTGAAACACACAAGGGCAGTATGAATTATAAAGTAAATAATGTTCAAATAAATATAGGGTGCTTCGTTAATATCCTACCCCAGATGACGTCACATGACGGTCAAATATTTTAGAGGATGGTGAAACTTGGTTTCCTGGCTTTCTGATGCTTTTAACGACCCCAAAGCATCTAGAACTGGCCCTAACCCCAACCCACCTACATCCCACGAGAGAGGGCAGCCTAGGTCCCACGACTGAATGCAGCCTATCTACAACCCGTTGAAATAAGCCTGTTCTGTGACATGTGGATTTTCCCTGTTTGGGATAAGATATTAATAAAGTACCAAATATAGTTAGTAACGTTAATGCCTTAATTAAATGTATATTTTTAACTAAATGTAGATTGTTGTACTTGAATAAATGAATATTTATGTGCTTGAATTAACGCAGATTTGCGTACACATAAAAAGTAAGACATCCACTGAGAATTGGCTTTAAGGCGTCTTTTGGGGCAACAATTTGCCATTACGGGCTGTCAATTATGGCAGAATGTTATGGTTGTTCGTCAGTTTCCGGAGTTCGGCCTTGTTCCAGGACTTGAGGTTTGTGTGCACATCCGTTTCACATATCTGGTCTATTTGTGTGCAGGGTGTTGGTTCCTCGCCTATAACGCAGATTCACTACGACATCAAAGAAAATGCTGATAATTAGTTGCTTAGTACGACATGCTTATTAAGGAGGCAGTGGGTCTATCCCTCCTCCCACCCACCAACCCCCCCCCCCCCTCACCGCTTATTTATATCAAATCGGTCTATTTCAGGGAAAGATAGAAGACATAAAAAATCGCTAACAAATAAAAGAAGCACACAACACAAACCACATGGAATTAATTTAATGTAAATTGTAAACAGCAAACAGGGACTAAATGAGAAACAATACCAAGAAACGGCCACTCACGCACAGTTTTTAGCTGTGCACTTTGGCCCATGAGGTGTACACAAACATATATTGCACTCGTCCCAGTACTTCTGCCCTACAGTAAAACGTCCACACAGGTCCAATCCTAGAAAGGTAGGCGTCAGATCGATTGGTCCAACTCTGGGTAAAAATAATTCTGGCGGTGGACGCTGCATGGGTCGACCGGATCTCTGGTCGTTGTCGCCAGTATCTGGTGGGAAACTGACCCTTACAGGAATAACTGGCATGGGTCTGGGACAGCGGGAGATGTCGCAATGCTTTTTCCCATCTTTATCACACTGGCAACGCTTACATCGATCTAACCACCGACTCATTGGTCTGCATTCGCCAACAACCACTTGTGTTGTTCTTTTAAAATCTGTATTTTCTCTAACTTCTACTTCTTTACTCGTAGTTTCCTTGCCGTCTTCTCTACTCTCCTGATTATCATTGTCTTTTTTAACGTTAAAATTCACGTCTCCAAGTGTGGCATTGTTTTCTTGTCTGATAATGACACCCGGATATCTCGTAATACCAACATCAAGTTCCAGCACATTGTCCTCATTTTTATTACCTCCGCTTGTAGTTCCATTCTCAGATATATTGTCTCGGTTATTAATCCCAGTGTGAATTTTGTCACTGTTATTATCTGAGACAGTTTCATTATTGTTACTTCCGGGGCCAATTTCTTTATTGCCATTGTTATAATCAATCTCTTGTGAGTTGTTCTCGGGGACAGTAATTAAAACTGGCTCTTCCAGTTTATCGTCAATCTTGATTTTTCCATCAGTATCATCAACAGTAGTGATGTTGGCACCATCTGTAATGATATACACATCGACTTCTCGACCACCAACACCTGCAGAACCTTCTTCTGCGTCAACACTTTCTTTATCAACGTCTTCCAGAGATGTCACGTTTTTATCAAACACGACCTTTTGTTCTTCCTGTCCAGTGAACTCGTCCGTGTGACCTATTGAACTCTGACCTTTACTGCCGACAAAATCATCTTTTCTGTCAAAATGGTTTCCCTGGTCTGGATGCACGGGCAGCGGTTTGATGAGGAATGGCAGAGGGCAAGAAGATGAGCGCCTGCAGAGGATCACCCCTCTGACCTGACATTCACAAGCTCTGCAGGTGTCGGCGTCATCCCACGCTTGACCTAGATGTGGATACAGGAAGTGTGAAAGTACCGATAAACATAATATTCATGTGTCTTATTACATGATTAAATTTACAGCGTTATCAGTTCCTTCAGCAGTCAACCAACAGCCTGTCCACGCATAAATCCATCCACCCCCCCACATACACACACACACTCACACACCCACACACCCACACACACAAACAGACATCTAACAAACCCATTAGTCATATCCATGAACACACACTCACACATCTATAAACACACTTCTACACACCTATAAACCCGCTTCCACACATCCATCGACCCATTCACACATATCCATTAACCCACTCACACACATCCATTGACCCAGTCACACACATCTATAAACATACTTCTACACACCTATAAACCCGCTTCCACACATCCATCGACCCATTCACACATATCCATTAACCCACTCACACACATCCATTGACCCAGTCACACACATCTATAAACATACTTCTACACACCTATAAACCCGCTTCCACACATCCATCGACCCATTCACACATATCCATTAACCCACTCACACACATCCATTGACCCAGTCACACACATCTATAAACCCACTTACACACATATATGAACCTACTCACATACATATGTGAGCCAGCTGTCACAAATCTATGAACATACTCGCATACAGCCTCTAAACCACTCACAGACATCTATGAACCCACTCCTACACACCTGGCGGTCCACTCGCACACATCTACTACTCACATACATCTAATGCATCTATGAAACCTATTCACATCCTTATAAACTCACTTCCACACAACTGTCAGTCCACTGACACACAATTACCAACCTACTCACACATAGCCAGCAACCCACCCATACATATCCAGCAACCCACTCACACATAGCCAGCAACCCACCCACACAAAGCCAACAACCCACTCACCCATGAATCAAACGTCCCAACTGTAGCATTCACACCCGCTCGGCTACAATCGTTCCTGTTTATTTACTTCACTGAATTCATACATACCCACTTCACAGGAAGCTGGCTCCAAACGAAAACCGTCGATCCGAGATGCCACAAAGCTAGGATCACCGCACGTGATGGAGTTCTCCAGGCCACAGTAGCAGCGCAGGCTGCCACCGTACCACCGCACACCCCATCTGAGAAAGTCAAAAAGTATTCGTTACAAAGAATTACAGTTTCGCGATTAGATATGATTGTTCTATTTATCGTTGCTGTTTCTAAGCACACATTTGTTTTAAGGAGATGAAGGAATGGAAAGAATGTGGTGGAGGTCTTGCGCCTTAGAATATAAGGCCGCAAGGATGACGCATTTGCCACGAATTGTGCAGGCTAGAATGTTAATTTCGCCCCCTACCCCCTTTCCCTATTTTTAAACCTTACTGAGGATTCTAACCTGGGTCTCCAGCATGAGTGTCCAGCATTACAACAGTTTAGCCATTTGCTCTTTTTTCTTAATTGGCAAGGTGATACTGTTGTTGTTTGGGGATCCGTGGGAGACTGGGTGTTTCAACTTTTATTTCTTTCAGTTTCACAGACATTTGCAGCAGCAGATGCAGTATCTGTGCGTATGCCCAGAGTGGTTTGACATATATCTTTCGGTCAGTAAACTGTGAGGCGGCTAATGAAAGTAGAACATTATATGCACCAATGAGAAGGAGACAAACAAAGTTCTTTATTCATGTGATGACAAAAGCAACAGTAGAAAATATTGTGACGACTGGAAAGATCACTGGTAGAAGGGGCAGAGAAAAGCCAAGAGAAATGATGGTGGATGGCTTAAGACAGTGGCATGGAGGGATACTATCAGTAGAATTGATCCAGAAATCAAAAGACCAAGATCTGTGGCGACGCATCAACGTCTTCACCAGCTGGCAAGGCACTTGATGATGATGATGAAACTATGGGGCAAAGGTAGAAAATTGGCTGTTCAATTAAGAATGGACATCATAGCACTCTGGCATTCCAATAAGTACTCCATCATTCTCTTCAGCAGCAAGCACTGTGTTAAAATTCCGATGACACACGTAACTGGCTGTATGCCCGTCTCGCCTTTACCTCAAGTGTTGAGCCCCTGGTAACTTCCTGCACTGTCCTCAGACTGTGCTGATCTATTTCTGGCTCTGCACTTTCACTCTCTCCCAAAGGATCCTTACAACAGCTAGTTTGGCATGCCTCAATTCGCCACCAAGTGGTTCAGAACCACCCTTTTAGTAAATCACTTTTACCTTAACAATTATGTCTAGGAATGACGTCAGATAATAAATATGAAATAGATATTTGAATGTATTAAGGGCGAATTGGGACGCAGAGGGAAATGTTGGCCAAAATAACAAATTGCTTAACCTGTGCGAGGTGAGAAAACATGAGAATCACAAGTGTGGCGATCTAGAGCATGGGTGAGACAGGTTATTTAACGCCTGGAAAGATCTAGAACAGGCAGTCTCGTTCGGGTTCAGGACCATTGTGTTTGTGGAGGAAGTGTTTGCGGAATGAGTCAAGTTATAAATGACGGAGTGCATCAGATTTGGCTGCAAGTTCTCATGCCCAACCTGGCCATCGGTTTGGTCTGACTTGTGTCGTCAAGGCTGAACGTGTTTTGATTATTCGTCGAGGAAAGTTGTCATTTTAATCTGTCGTGGTGCGAATGAACATTTGTTTCTGGTGAAGGTGACGTTATTCTATTTGAAGTATTGCTGTTAGTGATCGCCCAGACTATGTTTCAGCCCCGACATAAACTGGCCGAGGAACCAGCGGTTGTATGAACAGCAATAAACAGTGTCAACGAGTCGTTTCGTTCTCACCGTCCATTCTTCACCTGTTCAGGCATGCGTCAGTGTACAGTTGAGGAGACTACAAGTGACTGGAGCCAAGACTTAGTGTAAATAGAGTAATTGCACCAGTCTATCTTCCTGTTCGTTTCCAAGCACACCAGAATTACCCAAAGAGAATATCCAAAGGACGCTAACTACCCGGGACCTCTGAAGCGATATTTGCCACTCTGAGTTAAAGTTACAATGGGGATTTAATGGAGAAGAATGGGACAGAAAAGATTAGGAAATGTATACAATGTATAGAAAAGCTGATATATGTATAGTCAGTCGTATGGTGCAGGACCGAGTTACAGGACCACAAGTAAAAATTGTATGAAAAAAAAAACGGTATCTCCTTCAGTCCCAATCAATGCAACATGTGTGGCTTTACTCAAATGCACTAGTTAACATATTATGTTTGTATATTGTGTGTTTAGTCGTGTCTTACTAAAACACTATACACATTTGTCTCCCACGAGGGATGTGTATTTGGACCCTGTGGATGTAGTATACCCATAATAATTTCGCAGCTACCTTACATGTGCATCAATTTTGACTGCAAGGGATGGGAAGAGTCAAGATAGAGAGAATACGAAAGAAACACTTCGACCGTGCTTAAAAAAGAAACAAAACACTGAGATACAGTGTGAGAACCTCCGAGTTACAAGTCTGTGCTAGAAAACTGTAGAAACAAAACATGGAGATATAGTGTGGGAACCTCCGAGTCACGAGACTGTGCAGGAAAACTGTAGAAAGAAAACATCAAGATATAGTGTGAGAACCTCCGAGTTACAAGTCTGTGATAGAAAACTGTGGAAACAAAACATTTAGATACAGTGTGAGAACCTCCGAGTTACAAGTCTGTGCTAGAAAACTGTAGAAACAAAACATCTAGATATAGTGTGGGAACCTCCGAGTTACAAGTCTGTGCTAGAAAACTGTAGAAAGAAAACACTGAGATAGTGAGGGAACCTCCGAGTTACAAGTCTGTGCTAGAAAACTGTAGAAACAAAACATGGAGATATAGTGTGAGAACCTTCGAGTAACGATACTGCAGGAAAACTGTAACGATCTTCAAGAACAAATATGAGACCAACAGAGTCACAACACTGGTAAAAAAAAAAAAAAACTGTATGGAAATAAATTCACAGGAACGTGTGAAATGCGAGCAAACAATGTCAAATATGCCACTAACGTCACGGTTGGGCCAGGTCAGCGACAATTATGTCAAATCTTTGTCGGGTACATTTGTGTGCACTCCGAGACATCGTTTCAATCTCTAACTGTGCAATTTCGGGCGTGTGTCAAATTCCTTCACGTGCTATGATTTCGGGTTTTTAATGTTGACCTGTCCTGGCTGTTGTGAGTCTGAGGGTGCTTTATTTAGCGTTATCTCCTTCTTCCTCTTCGTTTCTTTCTTCGCACTCACCAGATGTGAACGTCGTAGTCATTTTGAACAAGATAGGGGCGTGGCGATAGAGGATAAATATGAGACAAGAATGAAGGAGGCAAAGAAAAAGAAGAAGCAGCAGCAGAAGCAGAAAAAGAAGAAGAAGAAGAAGAAGAAGACGAAGAAGAAGAAGAGGAAGAAGAAGAAGAAGAAGAAAAGAAGAAGAAGAAGAAGAAGAAGAAGAAGAAGAAGAAAAGAAGAAGAACAACAATAACAACAACAAGAGGTGCACCATGAAGAAGAAGATTACAGCATCTATCGGCTTTTAGCCACATCTAGCAAACAACTCACCTGCAACGATTATTACTAGCTACCAACAGCGATGTCGATGCAGAATGTGCCAGGTTGTCTGTCGATGTTTCATCGTTCAGATACTCTGTATCTAAGGTATCTTCTTTCAACATGTCTGCATTTTTCTTGAATGTATTACCCTCATTTAAACCCACCAGCCCTATATATTCATCCAATTCCTTTTTTTTACGACTTGCAAATATATCAAAACTGTCTTTGTATGCTTTCTTGTACACCTTAGCATTAGGAACGTTTACATCTTTGGAAATAAAGGACTCTGTCCTCTCATTGTTTGGGTCAAGCTGATTTTCTCCATTAGATTTGACATCATTGTCAAAGACACTGGCTGAATCACCCCAGAATGTCTGGTCCGCATTCTGATTTTGTCGCCTCCCTTGAGATCCTTTGCCGGACAAATTTTCTTCAAAATGCTTTCTGGAATTCCTTTGGTTATGACTAGAAGGACGGCGTAAGTCTATCGCAGATCTGCGTTTGGAGTGTTGCGAAGCACGACCACGCGCAGAGATGTATACTTGAGGGGAATGGTTTTTATTGCGTCTGGCATGGCGTTTGACTAGAAAATGAAGACGCTTTTTATACTGTTCATTACTGAGATTTTCTGCAGTTTCGTCGGGGTGGTTAATATACAAGGAATCGGTGTAGAATTCTGGTCTGTCGTGTCTGTTACCACTCTTACTTGCATAAGGTCGGTCATAGTAAACAACTCTTGGGGATATTAGTGAGGCAACAGCTGGGAAAATGGGATTTAATCCTATAGTAGTTGCCGGGTGTGCGTTTCTGTCGATGACTTCGGCTGTGCAAGAAGGGACGCCGTCTGCTCCACAAATACATCGGCCATCTTTGGCGTCCAGACAGGCATCATGGGAGAGGAAGTCTAACGCATATCTTTCACTGCGCATGAGCAGGAGACAAGTATCATCAATGGAGCACTCTATGCCGTGATGATAACATTTGCAGTGATAACAGCCGTCCCACCACCTGGAGATATACACATGATAACAGCTGGTTAATAAATTTGTAGCAAGATTTCATCACAACAAAAGGTTAACAAATGTTTCAAAGGTTTCTCGCCTCTCGATAATGTGAGAATCGCCGTGACGTAGCAGCTAAATAGAACCGAAGGTCTGGGTTCAAGTCCTGACGCAGCCATACTTTTTTTTCTTCAGAAATAACCTTTGTTTTCAGGTCGAACCAACCTTAAATGGGTAGGAGGTAATGTCTGGAAAGTAAAGGCGGCCGGCGTTATGTTGACGACATCATCTACCAAATGAATATTGTTCTATAAAAGTCAAGTCTAGCCATGTTTGACCAAACCGCTGGATAATGTGGGCTTTCTCATACTTTTTTCCCCCAGGTTTTTTTAATGAGTGTCTTTTCCAACTGTGTCTATGATACTGTAAGAATATCCCCATAAAAATTAAGTTCAAAGGACGTCACATTCTGATGACAAACTCTCAAGTACAAGCCATAAACATCGGCATGTTATATAACGACATACACAGCAAATACACGACCCCAAAAACATGTAGACCTTTGTTATTGAGGTTAAAACCAGCAATTCGACAAACTCCGACAAGCCACAAACATCTCAGCGTCAGCCACTTAGGTTAGAATCAACAGAACAGCAGACGTAACTGAGACAACAGCATTGACAAAATACCTGCGCCTCGCTTACCGACAGTCGTGCACTCGGGTTGCACGAAATTTGTTTTTCGTTTCACAAACAACGACATCGAAACGCCTGTTATACGTCTCGATTATCTCCCCCCGACATTTCGTGGCACATTCGTTGCACCTGAGTGCCAGAATGAAATCTGAGATGACATATTTTGTATTGCACATGTCTTCTTCTTAAAAGCAAGATCAGTTTATGTGTGTTCGTTTTATTGTTTTATTTATGTATTATTTTCTTTTTGCGTCATTCTTTTAACCACTATTATCAGTTTTGAAATATAAACAGTTATTTCAGGGGATACTATTATTAGGAATAAATTCCTAAACAGATTATATCCTGCGGTTTAAAAAAATCGCATTATAATGAAGACTAGTTCTAGCAAATACGACATTCCAGCAAAAAACATCCTGTGCACCTTAACCTTGTTAATCATCATCGTCATCATCATCGCGTAACACTGCGTGTCGTTGGGCCACCAGTTTCTGTTGACTGTCTGATCAGCTCTCTCCACCTTTGGCGGTTAGTTGCTATGGACTTCATGTTTGCATGCCTGAGGCGTGTCCAGTCAGTCAGTTTCTGTAACCAGGTCTTTCTTGGTCTGCCTCTTCTCCTCTTTCCCTCTACTGAGCCCTGCAGTATTGTTTTTGAGAAGCCGTTAGATCTTATGACATCTCCATACCATTACATGTTTCGCCTTTTCACTGTAGTTAAAAGAGGTTCATAGTTGCCAATGTGCTGTATAATTTTATGGCGAACCTCTTCGTTTGTACCTTGTCCACGGAAACCAGAATAAGAATTGTAATTTGATATATTGTCATCATCAAGTGCCTTACCGACTGACGTGGGCGATAATGCCTGTCCACAAACTGTGATCTTTAAAAGCGTGTATCCTTTAGGCTGTTGACATCCCTACATGCCTTGACAAAATATTGTTGAGAATTGTATCATGCTGTCTTCTTGTGTTTCTTTTTCCACAGATCTTTCCAGTGTCCATAACACGTTCTTGTTTCCTTTTTCTCATAACATGACCAAAATATGATAAATGTGTTTTATGGATGTTTGTGGGAAGTTGTCTTCAAGACCTTCGAGGCCGTGATGTACTGCACCTTCAAACCCCCATTAAGGCGATGCTGATGGTAAAACTGATTATGAGGTGGAGATGATGATGATGATGAAGATAATGATGGTGCTGACAATGATTGTGATGATGATCCTGATGATGACAAACATGTTGATGTTGGTGGTTATACTAAAGATGATAGTAATGATGATGATGACGATGTAGTTATTCACGGTAGAAAACCCGTGGCGCCCAGATGCGGTTGGAGCCAACTGACGGGACGATCCATCCTTCTCATCGGCTGGCATGTGGCAGACAACTACACTCCGTGAAGTGGCTTCCTGGTGTACATTCTCTCTTCGTGTTTGGGGGTTGTCAGTGTCTGTCCATCCGTCCATCCATCCATCCATCCATCCATCCATCCATCCATCCATCCATCCATCCATCCATCCATCCATCCATCCATCCATCTACCTATCTCTCCACCCACCCATCTTATATCTATCTATCTATCTATCTATCTATCTATCTATCTATCTATCTATCTATCTATCTATCTATCTATCTATCTATCTATCTATCTATCTATCTATCTATCTATCTATCTATCTATCTATCTATCTATCTATCTATCTATCTATCTATCTATCTATCTATCTATCTATCTATCTATCTATCTATCTATCTATCTATCTATCTATCTATCTATCTATCTATCTATCTATCTATCTATCTATCTATCTATCTTATCTATCTATCTATCTATCTATCTATCTATCTATCTATCTATCTATCTATCTATCTATCTATCTGTCTATCTATCTATCTGTCTAATTTATCTATCTATCTATCTATCTATCTATCTATCTATCTATCTATCTATCTATCTATCTATCTATCTATCTATCTATCTATCTATCTATCTATCTATCTATCTATCTATCTATCTATCTATCTATCTATCTATCTATCTATCTATCTATCTATCTATCTATCTATCTATCTATCTATCTATCTATCTATCTATCTATCTATCTATCTATCTATCTATCTATCTATCTATCTATCTATCTATCTATCTATCTATCTATCTATCTGTCTGTCTGTCTGTCTGTCTGTCTGTCTGTCTGTCTGTCTGTCTGTCTGTCTGTCTGTCTGTCTGTCTGTCTGTCTGTCTGTCTGTCTGTCTGTCTATCTAATCTGTCTGTCTGTCTGTCTGTCTAATCTGTCTGTCTGTCTAATCTGTCTGTCTAGACTGTCTGTCTGTCTAATCTGTCTGTCTGTCTGTCTGTCAAGCTGTCTGTCTGTTTTTTTATCTGCCTGCCAGCCTGTCTGTCCGTGCGTAGGACTGTCTATCAGCCTGCCTGCCTCTCTGTCTCCTGGGACAATCGACTCGTATTTTTTTTTTCTAAGCCGTGCAGCGGTCAAGTGCTTTGCCAACTGTCGTGGGCGAACATGCCTCTCCGCAATCTGCGATCTGCAACTGCGTGTATCAGTTCGTGTGCTGACGCCCCTCCACGCCATGACAGAAAACTGTCAAGAATCTTCTCATATTGTCTTCCGTTGTCTCTCTTTCCACAGATCTTTCCGGTGGCCACAACATGTTCTATTTCCCCTCTTCTCATAACATGACCAAAAATGATGATGTCTCTTTCTGATGTCTGATAAGTTATCTCCGAGCATCTACCTCTTTCACAACATCTGGGTTGCTCTTCTTAGCTGTCCAAGGAATTCTAAGGATTTTTCTGTACAACAGCATCTCCGAGGCTTCAATATATTGTTCGGCTTGTTTACTAACTGTACAGGCTTGACAGCCGTATGTTAAAACTTGTTCTATATAGCGTATCAGAATTCTTCTCCTAACCTCCATTGGCGTGACTGACTGACTGACTGACTTTTTACCCCACCAGGACATCACACAAGCTATAAACACCCGATGACACAAAGTGCCACCATGGGGATGAGGATCACCGTGGAGAGGTCCCAGAAACCGCGTTCAGACAATTGGCCATATTGATGGCCTGCCTATATTGCGGCCCCTGGCAAAAGCCAGAGTGAGGCTTCAAATAACAAAAAATTACGTCCTAAGAAGGACGTAGGGAATAATGACGTTATCCAATGGCGTGGATTTTTTGCACAAAATGTTCTTCGTTTTATATATTGCAGTTTCGGCCTGTCTTACTTTATTCTTTATCTATGTGATACATCTTCCATCGGATGTTTCCCATGTGCCTAGAAACTTAAATTTATATGCTAGTTCTAAAATAACGCCTTTGATTTTTATTATATATTTAGGCACTATTCTTTTCTTGGAAATCGACCATTACTTCTGTTTTTGCATTATTCGAACTGAGGCCAATTGTTTCCCTTTCTACCACGGCCGTATCAAGACGGTGTCACCAGCATAACCCAGGCTGTTTATGTTATGAACACTAACCACAATTCCTGGCATATCCGTGATCGATCTCATTATATATTCACTGTATAATGTAAACAAATCAGGCTATAGTACACACATCCTTGTCTTGCTCCTCTCTTTATGATCTCCAATGTTCCCAACCGTTTATTAAATCTTATAGCAGCTGTTTGCTGCCAGAACATGTTCCTATAATTCGCAATTTGTTTTCCATCAATGTTTAACTTTTCCAATGGTTTGATTGTTTCCTAATGTTTCACACAATCAAACGCTATCGTGTACGCATTGAAGCGTAGGTAAACATCGTTTTTTACTTCTATAGCTCTTTCCGAAAGAGTCCTGAGGATGTATATGGCATTGTTTGTACCTTTTCGTTCAACATTGCCACATTGTTCTTCGCTATTTTCTGGTTTAATTTGGTTCTTATTCTTCCCATAATTATTCTCAGTAATATCTTTGTCACATGACTTGTAAGTCTTATCTTGCGATACTCTTCATATTTTAAAGTGCCTGGTTTCTTTGGCAAAGCAATAAACATAATTCTTTTTGTAGGCTATTAGGAATGTCTAAGTCGATGCGAACGCTTCGTAATGCCGTAGTGCCGGGTTCGATCCCAGCTGCGGGCCATGCGCCTTGCGTTGGTTTCGACAGTGGTATCAGGGTGCCGACCGTCCAGGAAGCAATGGCAAACTACTGGACGTAAATTTGCCTAGAGAAACCACACAACAGCCAGGGACTGCTGGGGTTAGTTCTGCAAACGTCCTGTAAAGGATGCGCAACTAACCTTAATTAGGAATGTACCCACTGTTATAAATAACAGTAATCTACACAATACTTTCAATACTTTGTGTGTCTAATTTATCTACATGTTTTATTTACATTTTTGTTTGAGAATGCATTTAGCCTTTGTCAGTAGTCTTTAGAGGTTTTGCAAATTTCGCTGGTACATGTTAAAAGTGAAATAATATTCCCGCACCGTAACCACGCCTTACAAGAAAAATGACGCATAGGCGTGTCCCAGCTCAATGAAACAAAACATTGGAGAGCATTGAGGGGCAAGTAATTTCTAACCGGGGATTAGAATGTGACTATCAGAACTGCCATTACTTACTGTATTTACCACTTAAGCGGTGATGGCATAGCTGGAAGAATGGGAGGTGGGGAAGGAAGTCTTTCAGCCTGAGGATTAAGGATCGCGTGGCTAGTGCAGTCGCCCCGGACTGTGCGGTTTAGGACTGTAGTTTTTTCCTTCGACAAAATAAAAACCAATTTAGGACTCGAACGTGGGTCTTCCGCATGCTAGCCATGCGTTGTCAACAATTCGGCCAACAAGTCCGTGAACTAACATTACCGTACAACAATCATGCCGCACAAAAAAATGACATATGGGCGTGTCTCTGCTCCTTGAACGAGAACACTGGAGAACATTTAAGGGGGAGTATGTTTCAACAGGGTATGGAATGTGACAAGGGAGACAAATAGAAACGGTGTTGTCAGAAAGGACTTGTTGTTGTTGACATTAATGGTTTGACGATAATTAAACCCGCCATTTGTGTCCACGTTTACCCAGAAATAAACGTTAGCAAAACGCAGTAAAAGTGCTGGAAAATGCGGGCAAAGAGAGTGAGTAATTGGCCCACAATTGCAAAATAAATTCAGTAATGATGTCGACAAATGCGGCTAACTGCAAGAAGTTGAACTAACACTGATCAGTAACTCAACACACAATATAATTACAAAGGAGTCCCTTTGTGAGATGCAGTTTTTTGTTATTTTGAAGCCCCACCTCGGCTTTAGCCGGGGGCCTTAAATATAGCCAGGCCATAAATAATGGCCTAACGGTTGAACGTGGTTTCTGGGACCTCTCCACGGATGATCCTCATCCGCATGGTGGCACTTTGTGGCACCAAGTGTGTATTGCTTGTGTGATGTCCTGTTGGGGTAAAACGAGAGAGAGAGAGAGAGAGAGAGAGAGAGAGAGAGAGAGAGAGAGAGAGAGAGAGAGAGAGAGAGAGAGAGAGAGAGAGAACTTAACATAGAATGAAAAAGGATTTTTCGTCCACTTGTGGATGCAATATTTTTTTTGTTATTTTGAAGTCACACCTTGACTGTTCCCAGGGGCCCTAAATTAACCTAAAGGTTAGATACGGTTTCCGGCATTTTTCCTTGGTGATCCTCATCAACATGGTAGCACTTTGTGTCACAGGGTGTTTATCGCTCTGTGTAATGTTCTGGTGGGGAAAACTTACTAACTTAACACAGGCTGTCTACTCCCAGAGTCCAAATATAGGACGCAATTTTCGTGTCATTTTAAAGTCCCCACTGACTGTCGTGAAGAGACCCAAATAACCTAACGGTTGAAAGGGGCTTCTCGGACTTGCGTCTGGGCGATTCTGATCCGAATGGTGGTACTTTGAGGCAAGGGTGTTTATCGCTTGTTGTGCGGTCTTGTTGGGGTTGAACGTCACACACTCACTCAGCACGCGTTCAACCACCCACCCTACAGTGAAAGAGTTGGGTGCCCTAATAAAATGTGTTACGGGATTGAACGACGTTTCTGGTATTTGTTCCTCTTTCATTTTCACGCGAATAGCGTCACTTTGAGTCACAGAGTTGTCATTTTTAAAGGCTGCGATCCTAGAAGGTAAAAAAGCCAAGGCAGCATGACACAACAGTAGATAAAACAAAGACAATGGTTGCGATCCTAGAAGGGAAAAAGCCAAGGCAGCATGACACAACAGTTGATAAAACAAAGACAATGGTTGTTTACGGTACCGAAATCATTTCAGATTAGGAAAGCGTTTGCTTGCCTAATCTCTAAAGTATTTGTTTGGTGATCTCGCTTTCTAATTTGTGCTATTTTGGGGGAAATCTTCTTTTATCTGATACCAGGTTGTAGCCCAGTGTCGTGGTTTTGTCGTTTCACTGATACCAGGTTGTAGTCCAGTGTTGTGATTTTGTCGTTTCACTGATACCAGGTTGTAGCCCAGTGTCGTGGTTTTGTCGTTTCACTGATACCAGGTTGTAGCCCAGTGTCGTGGTTTTGTCGTTTCACTGATACCAGGTTGTAGCCCAGTGTCGTGGTTTTGTCGTTTCACTGATACCAGGTTGTAGCCCAGTGTCGTGGTTTTGTCGTTTCACTGATACCAGGTTGTAGCCCAGTGTCGTGGTTTTGTCGTTTCACTGATACCAGGTTGTAGCCCAGTGTCGTGGTTTTGTCGTTTCACTGATACCAGGTTGTAGCCCAGTGTCGTAGTTTTGTCGTCTCATTGATACCAGGATGTAGTCCAGTGTCGTGATTTTGTCGTCTCACTTATACCAAGTTTTAGCCCAGCGTCGTGATTTTGTCATCTCACTGATACCAGGTTGTAGCCCAGCGTCGTGATTTTGTCATCTCACTGATACCAGATTGTAGCCCAGTGTCGTGATTTTGTCATCTCACTGATACCAGGTTGTAGCCCAGTGTCGTGGGTTTTCTGTATTTGTCCTGCGTTTCTCGGGTGGCTTGGGTTCATTTTTTTGCAGGTTTCTGCTTCACTGTTTATCCTTCTCATTCTTAGTAGTCCCCTCGACTTCCTCACAGATGCTTTGTTATGTCACAGGCAGTCTGGTCTGGCTGCATTCTCGTTAGATTTCATTCTGTGTCTGTCAATATTATCCAGACATAGTCTAGTTCCATCTTTCTCTCTAATGCTGTTTTTCGTAACCCTGTCCCTTCTTGTGATGTTAGAGACTTTACAGAGACAGTGCATTTCCCATGAAGTTATTTTGTGTCCTAGTGCCCTATTCACTGTCCATGCTTGACACCGATACTATAAAGTTAGGATGAAGATGCTATTAAACATCTGCTGCTTTGCTAGAAGGGAGACATTTAGGTGTTTCTTGTTTTACCCACAATGGGGCCCCAGAACCCACACGGGGGGGGGGGGGGGTATTTAATCTAATATGTCTGGCTCCTTCGTTTCGTAAAAGCTCTTTTAGTCTGCATTTCCCCCATTTTCTTGTCTAAGTAACCTATCTGGCCATTTAAGATTTTGCTGTCACATTCGTTGATAAAGACTGAACTAAATGTTCCGTTGTATTTGTTCACATCTTTTCCCTCCCTTGAACTTTATAGTCATAATTCGTGTCTTGTTCTGTTATCTCAGCCACTTTAGTAGTTCAGTATCTCGATAGACGGCATCCAATTATTCGCCACCGTGACTCCACCCTGTTTGCATCTCAGTTCTCGGGCAGTTTGCCATTTCAGCGTTGAGCTCAGTGTAACAACAGAGGCATTCCCCAGACTCTTGCAAATGTTGAACAAATGCGTAATAGTTTTGTGTAGTTTTTTTTACCCCCAATGAAGCATTGTTTCTCTTGAATCGACAGAGACGTTTATTTACATGTACTAAAACAAGAAATGTTTTCAAAGCGCTAGAAAATCTGTGGAAGTCGAGAGAAATCAAAACTATTGTACTAAACTTAAAATATTTAGCTCTTAAATCAAAACAGGGTTATTTTTTTTTTACCCCATCTAGGAGCTTTGAGATTTCGTTGGGAATTCCAGGAAAAATTCCGAAGAATAGGGAGGGGTGTTGGGGTGTGAAATAAACACTAGCACTAACCCTAACCATACCATCCCCATTCCAATAATATAGGACTTATCCGGGAATTCCCTATGAAATCTTGTAGTTCCAAGATGGGGTAAAATAAAGAGAGAAAAAAAACCAAATCAGTACTTCTGTATAGAGTGGAAATACGGAGAATAACTAAATAAATTTGCTAATAAACTTCAAGCAATAACTGGTGCTTACACACAATATCTGGAATTAAATGGTATGATAGAATCAAAGAGTGGAGCTTGAACAGAGAACAAAACAAATTCCAGAAATGCAAGGGGTGAAGAAAAAGCTGGAGTTGGATAGGACACATGTCGAGAAAACATGAGAACATTGTACATGTAACTAGAATGGCTTGACCCTGGAACCCACAGGTGCATATAAAAAAAAAAGGCAGACCAAAATCACAAGGACACGACGGGTAGAGAGTTAAGTTAATTAAAAAGTTGTGGAGGATATACAGTAAACTGTATACGGTAGTGAGGAGCGACGACTTGGCGTGAGTTAGTGAAGGGCATATGCTCCATTGAAGAATGAAGGACTTGAGAAGGAGATGAAGAAGAACAGTTTGTCCTGTCTAGCGTCACCTTGTGTAGCTTCATCAATGTCAGCCTTACATTATTCATCTGTCTCTTCTTAACTTTCTCTATTGTTTCAATGAGGAGCCGTTGTGGTGTAGTGACTAGACGCTCACCTACTTATCGGACGGTCGTGGGTTTAGGTTCTGGCGGAGCCGGACTTTTTTTTTTCAAAAAAATAACCTCAGCTCCCATGCGACCTGGCCTTAACTGGGAACATGGGAAGTAAAGGCGGTCGGCGTGACGACCAAGACTATAGAATATAGATCTAGCCCTATGTGCCCAGTACGCATGAAGCCGTAGACAAGAGTTCCTGACTTTTGTGTTACAAAACATTGCTTAATGATAACCGGGTGTGTGCATGTTTGTGTGTGACTGTGGGTGTGTGTGTGTGGCTGTGTATGTGTGTGACTGTGGGTGTATGTGTGTGACTGTGTGTGTATGTGTGTGACTGTGTGTGTGTGTGACTGTGTGTGTGTGCGACTGTGTATGTAATTATTTCCGTTGGTGTGTCGTGTTTGTAGAAGTGAATTTTACGTCATCATCGTTCTCTTCTTAAAACACAATAGACAGAGAGAGAGAGAGAGAGAGAGAGAGAGAGAGAGAGAGAGAGAGGGAGAGAAAGTTAAAAGAGAGAAATATATAAGACTCAAAGACATCGAAAAACAGACAAAACATAGGAAGAAAGAAAGAAACAGGGAATGAGAGAAGGGGAGAAGAGAGGAAGAGAGAAGAAATTTACACAGCTTAGGAAGGAGGGAGAAAGAAGGATATAAACAGAGAAACAGACAAAAAAATTGGGGGAAGGGGAGTCACAGAATAGGACAGATCAAAAAAAAAAAAAAAAAAAAAAAAGAGGAAGTCCGAGAGAGAAAGAGAAAAAACTAAAGGCAAAATCTACAGAGAAAATAGAGACACATAAAAAAAAGAGATAAACAGAAAGACTGAAGCAGAATAAACAGAAAAAAAAAAGAAAGAACGAGAGAGAGAGAGAGGGGGGGGGGAGGAAGAGAGGGAGGGGGAGGGAGTGTGTGTGTGTCTGTGTGTAAGTGTGGCAAGAGGGAGAAAAAAACAATCAATAAAGACTGCTGTATCATAATTTCTCCTACACGATGTAATAAAACATGACGTGGAAACATTGAGTGTTTAACAAATGGGCAGGGACAGATACACAAAAAAAAAGATTTGGGAGCAAAGGGGGGGGGGGGGGGGGGGGGGGAGAAAACCACTGCTATATCAAAGCTGCTCTTACATCCTGTTATAAAACTATTCTCAACATAGCGAGTGTGTGTGTCTTAGGCCTGGGGGGAAAGGGGAGGGGTGGGGGGATTAGCGGGGGTGGAGGGGGCCTCTTAGATTTTGAGGTTTGAAGGTTTTAAACAACGGATCAACATCATGGTACACGGGTGTAACCCATAAGTGCTCCGTTTAAGTCTGAGTCCGAAGAAGCTCAGCACAGTGCATAGGTTCTGTAGCACTCCAAATCTTGCCCGGGCAGCTCCGTTAGGCTACTCTTTTTGATTTCCAACTGCCTAGCGATTTTTTTACGTGCGCAACAATGCACACGGGCGTCCGACCTCACTACCCAGATACCAGCTGGAATTACTAGAGGTCTAGTCCACGTGAACAATCTCAGTCCTTACCGGGGAATGAACCTGGAACCTCTAGCACACGAGGAGGAAACCCTTCCTCGAGACAAAAATATATACAACATGAACAGCAAGTAATATAACAAAATAATAGGTAGTATATGCATTAAGACGTACATATACACATACATAAAACACACGGAGAAGAGAGCTGGAGAATGAAGTTAGAAAGATGGGGAGAGCCCCATGCAATGGCGAAGGATAGAACGACTTGGCGTGAGTTGGTTGAGGGCCTATGCTCCATTGGGGGATAGAAAGGCAGAAGAAGAAGATACACATATATACACACATACATACAGACATAAAAGAATAACCAGTATCAGAGGGAAATATCACAGCTTCTCTTATACTCAAACATTAAACAGTAGAACCTAGAGGGAGTGTGTGTATGTGTAAATGGAGAGACAGAGAGGAGGAGGAGAAGGAGGAAGAGAGCGAGAGAGATAAAGATCTATATATATACACACATGGACATCAAAGCAGTGTTTTCCCGTTGTAAACTTGAACAAAGAAGACACAAACAAAAGATTGCACAATTTATTGCCTGGCATATTTCGCTGTATCTCGTCAGGTGCATACTACAGCCAATTTTACATAAGTAAAGCAGATAAGTAAAACGTTTATAACTGAAGTAAAAATTCAACAACGATAAAAAAAAAACTGCCTGTTTCTACAGGGTAGCTTCAGTGTCAGAACTATACCTGACGTGACACAGCATAATATGCCGGGCAATGACTGACTTTCTACCCCACCAGGACATCACACAAGCGATAAACACCCAATGACACAAAGTGCCACCATGTGGATGAGAATCGCCGTGGAGAGGTCCCAGAAACCGCGTTCAGACAATTGGCCATATTTATGGCCTGCCTATATTGCGGCCTCTGGCAAAAGCCAGGGTAGGGCTTTAAATAACAAAATATTTCATCCCAAAAAGGACAAAACTGAATTTTTTTTTAAATTCCGGGTAATAAAGTGTCTAATTTGTTGTTTGTGTCTTCTTTGTTCAAATATATGTATATATGTGTGTGTGTGTGTGTGTGTAGAGAGAGAGAGAGAGAGAGAGAGAGAGAGAGAGAGTGGGGGGGGGGGAGAATAACCACTATCAGACTGCCATATCACACACGAGGAGCGGCTGGCCGAATGGTAGCAACGCTAGGCTTCCATGCGGGAGACCCGGGTTCGAACCCTCGGTAAGGCTGGAGATTTCTGTCGGGTGCAAAAATAAAATCCTCACCTAAATAGTCGTGGCAACAGCACTAGCCATGCGGTCTTAAAGCCTCAGGCTCAAAGACCGCCCCCTCCGCCTACCTACACCACAGAAGTAGTATATAAAGGAAGCAATTGGCAGTATATCACACAGTCTCTTCCATCCAGCAATAAAACATGACTCCAGATAGACAGGCTTGTTCATAAACAGACAACCTACCTGGAGTCCACTTTCTGGCAGGGAGCCACCCTGGTAACCAGACGCGAACATTCAGACGACGAGCATAGGGGGCCCGTCTGCTGACAGACGCACCACCGGCACCCATCGAACCATTTATCCCATTCTCCGCGGCCGCCATCACACGTGACCTCCGAGGGCCGAGCCCAGACACGTGACAACAGCAAACATGACGTCAGAATGGCTTCCGTCACCCGCGTCACCACCATCTCCACCAACCACAGGGGTCACTGGAGGGTTAGGATCTATAGCTGACTTGATCTGGACCCATCCTGGATCCCTGGTCTATGTTACAATAAGTGATTACATTATAATTTCCTCAGCTGGTTTCCATGCGGGGACTTTACTGCTGCATTCAATTCCTTTCCTCCATAGTTCCAATCTGTTTGATGGAGGAAAACAAGAACACAATTAAAACAGATAAGTTAGGTGTGTATACTTTACAGGACGTCGCAGAACCAGGTACAATATTTGCGCACTGTTTTTTTTTGGGGGGGGGGGGGGGGGGGGGGGGGGGGGTGGGGGGGGGTTAGTCGGTATTTCCCCCTTCAGTGCTGTCCAAACTGGCAGATTGTATACCACTGTTCTAATTACAAAGCGGCCTGCTGCCTAATCGTAAACGTAAGGTTGACACAAGGTGTGGATGAATGGCAGAGTGATCAACAATAACAAGAAAGACAGCTGGAGATTCATGACACCATCCACGATCGTGGAGGCGGAACCTCATTATGATGCCTGTACAAAATGTGTTAATTGGCTTGCTCTGTGGGGAAGGGGGTAACTGTGACCATCAACCAGTATTTCCGAAAGGGGAGCTTTAGGTTATAATTGTGACTAGGTTATGTGCGCCATATAAAATAGTGTAGCATTGCTCGCCATCAAGTAGCTCCGAAAAGAACTCTTACAGTGCTGAGGCGATCAAAGGAACACCCATCCCCATCCCCTCCCCCTTTATCGTAGGCTTTTTTATAGGGCTAGACCTCATTTGTATAGACTAATCGGCACTTGATGGGTGATGTGGTCAGCATCATGCCGGCCGCCTTTACTTCCCAGAAGTCATTTTTTCAAAGAAAAGAAAAAATGTCTGGTTCCGTCAGGACCCGAACACCCGATCTTCTGATCCACAAGCGAGCTCTAGCCGCTACACCGCGGCGACTTCAATCAAAGGGAACAGACCCAAATGCTGTCCCGACTGGCAACGAAGTTGTCTGCCGGCAAGCCAATAAGCGACCCGGTCGCCGATCAGTGTATTATTGAAACAGCCGGCCTCTTCTCCAGGGCAATTGAGCTGTTTACTCAGAGGCCGACATGTTGACAACTGGCTTCGTCACCGGCCGTAGGCCCGAGCCACAGCATAGGAAGATCACAAATGCTGTTGTTAATAATATGTAGACCACTTGCTAAGATTCTGCAGGCCAAATTGGTCCCGCGTGTCGCCATTTGAGAAGCCCTGATCTCCACCTGAATTCCTGCAGCCCCAGACAGTGTTGAATGCACAGGTGTCTGTGCTGAAGTGTCTGTGTCCTAGAACAACAAGTGTTTAGTCTTATAGAGCTGAAAACGACAGCTTTGGGAGAGAAGGTATTATAGTAACAATTAAAAAATAAGGGGTTAATGTAACAGAAGTAAAGGGATAGGAAAAGAAAACAAATGTTTACCATGTGTAGTTGAACCAATCAAATACGTCAAGTTCCGCGGTACTAAAATATTCAAAACAATGTTTTCCCGTAATAAATTTAAATAATGCGGATACAAACAATACATTGCACAATTTATTGTCAGGCATATTTCGCTGTTTCTCATCAGGTGCGTTACTACAGAGTTACATCAACATAAAATAAAACGCAAAACTGAATAAATTCAACTGAAATGCGAATAGTGTCTTCAAAAACATTGCGTCCGTTTCATGGCCACCGGAAGCTCACAGTAGTCACGTCACTCACCAGGGTAACTTCAAATTTATGGTAAATTCCATCTGCTTACAAAGGAGGCTGTTGATTTTTATTGTTAAAGCTTCGGCGATTCTCTATACTAAAATCGTTGACTTTTGCTGCGAAAGACGAAGCATCTATGGGAATGCCCGGTATGCAATGATGTCGATTTATTAACTTCTTAAACAAGTATCTGAAGCAGTAAAACTCACAGGTTCCCATGAACTTCGCAATCGACAAAAGAATCAACCATTCCGTTCCCATGATGGGTTATAATGCAGGGCGGGTCTCTCATGTGATTACTCGAGTTCCTTTCTGACACCCACGCCTTGTGCTCAAGTGGGATTTGATACCGC
>CAJHNH020005591.1:420000-461544 GCA_905116865.2 Candidula unifasciata
AACAATACACTACTAAATAACTAATAAAAACGAGAAGCGGAAACAGTCACTTTTTCCCAATAAAACACAACCACGAATGACTAAATGGACGTTGCGGCTAGCCTGACTTCATCGGCATGCAAAACACACGGCAATGTGGGAACTACTTCTTGTAGGCAACCGTCCGTCTCTAGGGACCATGGAGTGGCGCTGGTTTTGGAAATAGCGTCTGCTGTGAGTCCTATGCTGAAGTTGTAGTCTCTGCCAAATAGAGCTAGCTGTGTTCGGCCTCTGCCAAAGTGGACAGTCCGTCTTTCATTGTCTGTCTCCAACAGAGTCGGTATGCCGCTGATGTCTCCTAAGTGTCTATGTCAATATTGATATATTTTCAGGTCACCTCTGCATATGTTCTTACAGCGTAGCTTCGACCTTTCTGTGGATGGCTTCCCTGTTGACAGTTCATCATAGAGGTCGCTGTAACCGTTACGTGTGCCCTAACCATTGCTTCTTTGGAGGTAAGATGGTGTCTCTGGGACCTTGTTAGTCAGCCGTCCATGCGGACATTAATTTTTTTAAATCGCAGGATTATCTAATAAACCTACAGATAGCTGCCTGGTAAAGGGGGGGGGGGCGATCTATCGATCAATCTACCATTGAATCGAGAGATCTATCGATCGATTTACCATGGAATCAAGAGATCTATCAAATGATCTACCACTGAATCAAGACATCACTGCAGCTAAACAGTCACTGACAATCACAAGAATACGCATAAACATAAAAAGGCACCCGAGTGTTTAACTTGATATACAACAACTAAACACTTCTCAAAGCCCCACAACATAAATATGCCCTCTTATCACCCTAATCAATTTTCAAAAATAAAAACAACCATCCTTAAAAAGGTTGGTTGCGTTATCTTTTGCAGCACGATGCAGAACCAATCCCAGAATTGTTTGGCTATTGTTGTTTTTCTAGGCAAAATTTACGTTAAGTAGTTTGCCATTGCTTTCTGAAAGGTCAGCTCTCGGTGTCACTTTCGAAACCAACACAAGTCAAACCGCCCGCAACTGGGACCGTACCCGGCACCCCGGCATTACGAAGCGCGTTCGCAACGCTCCAGTCACAGACGCCGACACAGTCCCTAAACATTTTTTTTTCAAATCGACAACATAAACATCCAGCCTAAACATTTCTCAAATCGACAACATGAAAATCTCTTTTATAATCACGATCTCAACTTACTGTGACGCAACTGTAACGGTTAAACCAAATTTTACATTCACATACCAAGGAAAAGATACTTCCACACGAATCCAACACTGTCCTCCTGTAATCCACCAACATAAACGCCGCACAAACGACTGGATCAACAGACAACATACACTAACACATGTGTAGTTTTGCTGTAATTCCTGTCGCAAATACTAATCCGGGAGAATACGTGCCCACATTTCTTATACAAATAAAATAGCCCGCCCATTATACAGACGGGAGATCAAGTGCCTGCAGCGGGCTACGGGAAAAATCAACTGAAACGAAAGTACATCTGGAGCATACTGCGCGTAAAATGTGTAAAAAGTTGAACGGGGAATTCGGGCGGAAACGAAGTTCTTTGTTGGGTAGACAATTTTCGTCTGCGTGTGTTTTGACGAAGGAAAATTGTGTACTAATGAAAGTTGAATGTATGGGTTAGGTTGGGACATCCAGGATGGAGAAATGACGAGGTGGAGGTAGAAACGAACGGGGGACGAGCAGGAAGTTAGATAATCAACAACAGATGGGGGAAATAGGGAAATGAACTAAGTTATATTAATAAGCAAAAGCAGGAATTGAAAAGAAGTGGGGAAAAGTTATATTACAAATGATGAAAGACCGGCAATGATGCTTCTTGCATATAGAAATAAAAATATAAGAAAACATAATTTCTGTGTGTGTTGCGGGGCAACATTTGGGAAGGTGGGGGGGGGGGGGGGGGTCAGGGAAATAGACCTACCACCCCTTTACAACCATGTCGTTAAAGGCGAATGATTATGGGTGTTTTCTTTAAAGTCGGATCGCATTCGCCTGAAAGGTACGTAACCAACAGTCTGCATTCACATTACCTAGATCTGTAGCACGCATGTGCACGCATGAAGACCATAGTCTATGAGCAGATGAACTACCAGAACTTTTCGCAGAGGTTTACAACCGGTGAATTCTGAGAGGAAGAAGAAGAAGAAGAAGAAGAAGAAGAAGAAGAAGAAGAAGAAGAAGAAGAAGAAGAAGAAGAAGAAGAAGAAGAAGAAGAAGAAGAAGAAGAAGAAGAAGAAGAAGAAGAAGAAGAAGAAGAAGAAGAAGAAGAAGACAGTACAAATGAATGATAGATTAACAACTGGCATAACAGTTTTTTAGTTACAGAAAGAGAAAAATGAAAAGGCTAAAAAGAGGGTAAAGCCAGAATCGAACCTACCATTACATAAGAAACGACAGACAGAAAAAGTGCAAAGAACGACGAAACGAGATTTGCAAGGGGGAAAAAAAACCAAGATGAGCGGAAACATGGACATACAAAGATGCGGGAAATAAGAAAGCAGCTCACCCAGGCAGATAGACAGAAAGAGAAATGCATAGATACACAAAGAAAGGGGGATGGAAAGACTGGAAGTAAGACAATAAACGCTAACAATTCAAATGACAAAAAAAAAAAAAAAAAAAAAAAGAACGAACGAGTGTGAAAATAAATCTAAAGTAGCAAGAAGCTATGTGAGAAAGAAGAAAGAAAGGAGCACAGAACGAATAAATAAAAGTAAAGGACCCTTTTCCACGCTTCAGCCGTATCGGGCATATAGGGCTAGACCTATATTTTATAGACCAATCAGTACTCAACTGTAAAAGTCAAATAGACAATATACTTACCAAGAAAAACATTAGAAGAGAAGTAATAGACGCAAGATCAATCCCAAACCTATGTACAGATACCGACCACAAGGCGGCCATGCTGACCTCGAGGATGGACTACATTTTACTACAAAAGAAAGAAACAAACAAACAAAAAACTGGAAGAATGCTGACACACAAAAAGCATACATTTTGAAAAATTACTAAAGAATATACCAGGCTGTCTAAAGAAACCAAATCATTAGAGAAGGAATGGGAAATGTTTAAAAGATCAGTTTTAGAAGCAACAAGAGAAACATGCGGAATGGTAATGAAGAGAAGCACAAGACCATTAATAACACCCTCGTGGAACGAGGAAATAAAAACAGCTGTGAAGGATAAGGCGTGGGCGAAAAGTGAAAATCAAGATGATCTTGAAAAATACAGAACGGCAAGAATAAAGCTAGAGATGTTGTCAAAAACGTCAAAGACACGTCATGGTAGAAATACAGCGAAATGTCAACGCTGGCTACAAAAGTGCTACAAAAAACTGTTATAAGCACATTAGGTAGGAACGACCAATATGACCCTACAGAAATTATAAATGAAAGTTATCAGAGGTAGGAACGACGAATATGACCCTACAGAAATTATAAATGAAAGTTATAAGAGGTAGGAAGGACCAATATGACCCTACAGAAATTATAAATGAAAGTTATAAGAGGTAGGAAGGACCAATATGACCCTACAGAAATTATAAATGAAAGTTATAAGAGGTAGGAAGGACCAATATGACCCTACAGAAATTATAAGTGAAAGTTATAAAAGGTAGGAAGGACCAATATGACCCAACATAAATTATAAATGACAAGATGGGAGTCCCATCAAATGAACCACAAAAGGTACTAGAAAGATGGCGCCAACATTTCAACGATCTACTTAACTTACAATCAAAGGAACAATCCACAACACAAGAAAACAACAGCTACTTAAACGAAAATTTAGAACCAAGCATAACCCTCGCAGAAATAAGAAAAGCTATAAAAAAAAGGCAACTTCCGACAAATCCCCAGGCCCTTACGATACACCTGCTGAACTACTCAAAGCAACAGAGGGGATGGGCGTAAAATGGATGTACAGACTGTTCAAACTAGTCTGGACAACACAAGAGACACATGAGGACTGAAGAAACGCAAGAATAGTACCCATCTGGAAGAAGAAAGGCAACAAGAGAGACTGTGAGAAGTATAGAGGCGTTCGTTGTTTAGCCACACTAAGGACCATATTTTGTAAGATCCTTGGGAAAAAAGGCTACGTCCTATCATCGAACCACAGCTTAGTGAAGGACAAATGGGGTTGTACAGAAGTTGTACTGATGCAATATTCACACTTAGACAATTAGAGAAAAGAACGGTAGAATTCGATAAAGAACTACAAGAGAAATCTTTCGATCGAGTTAATAGGAAACAATTATATAAGGCACTACAGGATTACTGAGTAAACACACATCTGATAAAATTGTGCCAGAGTTTGTACGTCAACATTCAATGCGCAGTTACAACAAAAATAGGAGTGTCAGAAAGGCACTACATTAGATCTGGAGTGAGACAGGGGTGCGTTCTGTCACCACAACTGTTCACTACATACATCGACCAAATTTGCAAATCAGCAAACACCAGCGAAGGGGACAACATCGGAGAGTTACTAAATGAATTGCTTTCGCCGATGACCAGGCAATCATAACACCAACAGTAGTACAGCTACAAGAACTTACAAATAGTCTCTACTCAGAATGCAACAACTACAATATGAAGATCAACGTAGACAAAACAGAAGTGTTGACATCCCCTAGAAAATGAAGAACCACCAATATCAACATTGATAAACACCAATTAAAGCAGGTGAAGGATTTTACATATTTGGGGAGCATTTTTTTTTTTAAATACGGAAGAATGAATAGAGATCCAACAAAGATGCAATAAAGCCAATCAAGTTTTAGGTCAAATGACACCCATTTTGAGATGCAAGCATGTGAATATGAACACTAAAAGAACACTGTTCATCACAATATTCTTACCAACGCTATGCTATCAATGTTTAACATGGACACTGTCCACTTTTTAAATTTACAGAAGAAACGAAGAGTGACAGACATACATACACACACACACACATACACACACACACCGACAAACTGAGAAGAGAGTTAGAACAGAGCAATGAACTGACAGACAGACCGACAGACACACGGATAGGGACGAACTGATTGATCCACCTACCAAATACAGTCAGAAGGACTGACAGACAGACAGACCGACTGATAGACAGTTTGGTAGACGGATTTAAACACACAAAAACGACTAATAGAATGACAAAAAGATTGTCCGTACGGCACACGCACTGACAAACAGACATACAGAGAAACAGATTAAAAGGCAGAAATACAAACCATCGTATGAATCCTAGCACTGATTGCAGAAGAGATTTTTTGTTTGAATCCGATCTGATATTTTCTGTTTCTGGCTTTGTGGAGATAACAGAGTTGTTTCGTTACAGTTTTCCGGGTGTCAAAGTTTTATAGGGGTTTTTGGTCAAGAGAAAAGCACTCTCATGCATGCCATTTTTCCCCCGTCTTTTCCGGTTCCGGGCGTGGGCGTTGGCTTGGCGTAAAAGCGGGTGGAAAGCACAAAATGTGGGAGTTCTGTTGACGTAATACTTAAGTGTCGCTATAGTTTGTGTACGGTGACGTTTGAAAGATGGGCCAGCAGTTTAACGTCATCATTGGCTAGGTACCAGCTACCACGAAAATAGATAGATAGACATGGCAACGATGAAGAAATATGAGGAACATAAAGCAACGAACAGATCCTGCAAAAGATGGTACAACGGTATCAAAAACAACCTTATAGAAATGACGACCAACCTATAGCGCATTGAAAAGAGCATATAGACGATACACATACCCCATCTCCCCCCCCCACACACACACACACACACACACACACACATACACAGACACACTTCGCTGAAGTAACTTGTGGAAATAAGAAAAAGGAGAAGATTTGCCAGGGAATCGTTAAGAAATTGAAGCCATTTTTCTACATACCAGAAGTCATGTGTGTTCTAAAGCAAATGTTTAAACATCAAATCCTTTTGTGTTCAAATATTTGAATTAGAATGCAGCCTTCTTGTGATAGCTATTGCTGATTTAGTGGTATTTTGTTGTCAATTTATTAATCTCTTGTGTGTAAATGAGCTGTTATAGTGTATGGTACTATTGTGTAACAAGATAAAGACGGTCATCGTCATAACCATCATCAGTCTCTACTTCTGTTGTTGGGCAACGTGGGGAGGAACAGTTTGCGATCCATTTCTTGATGGGTCGTGAGGGCTTGTTGAGTGCTTGATGGGAGCACTAGCTTTTGTCATTCTGTGTCGATGGGGAGGAACTGAGGGCTGTTGAGGGAACTGAGGGCTTGTTGAGGGAACTGAGGGCTTGTTGAGGCAACTGAGGGCTTGTTGAGGGAACTGAGGGCTTGTTGAGGGAACTGAGGGCTGTTGAGGGAACTGAGGGCTTATTAAGGGAACTGAGGGCTTATTGAGGGAACTGAAGGCTTGTTGAGGCAACTGAGGGCTTGTTGAGGCAACTGAGGGCTTGTTGAGGGAACTGAGGGCTTATTGAGGGAACTGAGGGCTTATTGAGGGAACTGAGGGCTGTTGAGGGAACTGAGGGCTTATTAAGGGAACTGAGAGCTTATTGAGGGAACTGAGGGCTTGTTGAAGCAACTGAGGGCTGTTGAGGAAACTGAGGGCTTATTAAGGGAACTGAGGGCTGTTGAGGGAACTGAGGGCTTATTAAGGGAAATGAGGGCTTATTGAGGGAACTGAGGGCTTGTTGGGGGAACTGAGGGCTTATTGAGGAAACTGAGGGCCTATTGAGGGAACTGAGGGCTTATTAAGGGAACTGAGGGCTTGTTGAGGGAACTGAGGGCTTGTTGAGGGAACTGAGGGCTTGTTGAGGGAACTGATGGCTTGTTGAGGGAACTGAGGGCTTGTTGAGGGCTTTTGAGGGAACTGAGGGCTTAATGGGGACTTCATGGGTCGCACTAGCTTTTGTCTTTCTGTGTCGATGGGGAGGAACTGAGGGCTGTTGAGGGAACTGAGGGCTTGTTGAGGCAACTGAGGGCTTGTTGAGGGAACTGAGGGCTTGTTGAGGGAACTGAGGGCTGTTGAGTGAACTGAGGGCTTATTGAGGGAACTGAGGGCTTATTGAGGGAACTGAGGGCTGTTGAGGGAACTGAGGGCTTATTAAGGGAACTGAGGGCTTATTGAGGGAACTGAGGGCTTGTTGAAGCTACTGAGGGCTGTTGAGGAAACTGAGGGCTTATTAAGGGAACTGAGGGCTGTTGAGGGAACTGAGTTCTTATTAAGGGAACTGAGGGCTTATTGAGGGAACTGAGGGCTTGTTGGGGGAACTGAGGGCTTATTGAGGAAACTGAGGGCCTATTGAGGGAACTGAGGGCTTATTAAGGGAACTGAGGGCTTGTTGAGGGAACTGAGTGCTTGTTGAGGGAACTGATGGCTTGTTGAGGGAACTGAGGGCTTGTTGAGGGCTTTTGAGGGAACTGAGGGCTTATTGGGGACTTGATGGGTCGTACTAGCTTTTGTCATTCTGTGTCGATGGTGAGGAACTGAGGGCTGTTTAGGGAACTGAGGGCTTGTTGAGGGAACTGAGAGCTTGTTGAGGGAACTGAGGGCTTGTTGAGCCAACTGAGGGCTTGTTGAGGGAACTGAGGACTTGTTGAGGGAACTGAGGGCTTGTTGAGGGAACTGAGGGCTGTTGAGGGAACTGAGGACTTGTTGAGGGAACTGAGGACTTATTGAGGGAACTGAGGGCTGTTGAGGGAACTGAGGGCTTATTGAGGGAACTGAGGGCTGTTGAGGGAACAGAGGGCTTATTGAGGGAACTGAGGGCTTATTAAGGGAACTGAGGGCTTATTGAGGGAACTGAGGGCTGTTGAGGGAACTGAGGGCTTGTTGAGGGAACTGAGGACTTGTTGAGGGAACTGAGGGCTTGTTGAGGGAACTGAGGACTTGTTGAGGGAACTGAGGACTTATTGAGGGAACTGAGGGCTTGTTGAGGGAACTGAGGGCTTGTTGAGGGAACTGAGGGCTTGTTGAGGGAACTGAGGACTTGTTGAGGGAACTGAGGGCTTGTTGAGGGAACTGAGGGCTTATTGAGGGAACTGAGGGCTTGTTGAGGGAACTGAGGGCTTGTTGAGGGAACTGAGGGCTTGTTGAGGGAACTGAGGACTTGTTGAGGGAACTGAGGGCTTGTTGAGGGAACTGAGGGCTTGTTGAGGGCTTAAATCAAGTTTATTGAATTGGGACTTGTGGATGCTGTCAGCCCATTCTTGTCGGAGCTTTACCAAAAAAGCCACAGAGAAAAGAAAAAGTTTAGGTGACTAGAAAAAATAATCTTTTCAGCAATCAGCCGGCTATTGGCGATTTCAGTCAGAAGTCATGTTTCAGTGATACAGTAGGGGTGTGAAGGATGAAATTTAGGTAGTAAATCGTTTTTTTCCGGCAGCATTAACAGTGGTAACAGCAGCAGGAGGGCAGGTAGGGCAAAGGCAGGTGATGGAACTGAAACAGTATTGTGTTGCAACATGCCACCCAAGACAGCACTCTGACACAGGTATTCACCCAGGTATACACTCACAGAAAAACACCTGAGTTAATTGGATACCTCTGCCAGTTGAACAAACAAAAGGTTGTACAGAAGGCCATCACACGTCATCGTGACGCGGAGCGTTCAGCATTGTTTTACAAGCTCTGTCTTTCATTAATAGGATTGTTCTGTGGCCGTTCCTTGATCAACTTTTAACAACTCTATTTTTAGAAACAATGGGTAAAGATTGATTAGCACAACAAATTGAGGTAAATATTTAGAGAATATACAACATTCCTATGGGAACAAATAGATGTGAATCATCGATTATTTCGAAATTACTAGAGAGAAAAATGAGACTTTCTGAACTTAGAAGTTGCAAAGATTTCGTCGTGCAGCTACATAGCTAGCTAACTAACCAAGTAACTAACCAACCAACCAACCAGCTAACTAGCTCACTAGTTAACTAGCTAATATGTAACTAGCTAACCAACTAACTAACTAACTAATTAACTAACTAACTAACTAACTAACTAACTAACTAACTAACTAACTAACTAACTAACTAACTAACTAACCATCTAACTAGCTAACTAACTATCTAAGTAACTAACCACCAACCAACCAGCTAACTAGCAATACTAACTAACTCACTAGCTAACTATCTAGCTAACTAACTAGCTAGCTAACTAACTAGCTAACTAACTAACTGGCTAACTAACTAACTAGCTAACTAACTAACCAGGTAACTAACCAACCAACCAACCAACCAGCTAACTAGCTACCAAACTAACTCACAAGCTAACTATCTAACTAACTAACAAAATAGCTAAAAAACCAACCAGCTAACTAGCTAGCTAACTAACTAACTAACCAAGTAACTAACCAACCAACCAGCAAACTAGATAGCTAGCTAACTAACTAATCAAGTAACTAACCAACCTAAATAACTAGCTAACTAACTAACTAACTAACTAACTAACTAACTAACTAACTAACTAACTAACTAACTAACTAACTAACTAACTAACTAACTAACTATTTAACTAACTAACTGGCTTGCTAACTAACTAACCAACTTACTAATCTAGCTAATTAACCTGCTAGGTAACTAACTAACTATCAAGCTAACTAACTAGCTATCTAGCTAACTAACTAACTAGCCATCCAACCTAAATAACCAGTTAACTAACAATACTAAGTAACTGACTAGCTAAATAGCTAACTAACTAACTGACTAACTAGCTAGTTAACTAACTAACTAACTAGCTAGCTAACTAACTAGCTAACTTACTAACTAGCTAACTAACTAACTAACTAACTAACTAACTAACTAACTAACTAACTAACTAACTAACTAACTAACTAACTAACTAACTAACTAACTAACTAACTAACTAACTAACTAAATAACTAACTAACTAACTAACTAACTAACTAACTAACTAACTAACTAACTAACTAGCTAACTAACTAACTAACTAACTAACCAACTAACTAGCTAACTAACCTACTAATCTAACTAAGTAACCAACTAATTAACCAACTAGTTAAATAACTAACTAGCTTACTAACTAACTAACTAACTAACTAACTAATCAACCAACCAAAAAACCAAACAATCGACTATTTAACTAACCAACCAGCTAACTAACTAACTTATTTACTAGTAACTAACAAACTAACTAGCACACTAACTAATTAATTAACTAGCTAGCTAGCTAGCTCGGTAAATAAATTACTAACTAACTTAACTAACTAGCTAGCTAGCTTGGTAAATAAATTACTAACTAACTTAACTAACTAGCTAGCTAGCTCGGTAAATAAATTACTAACTAACTTAACTAACTAACGAGCTAGCTCGGTAAATAAATTACTAAATTAACTAACTAGCTAAGCAGCTATCTAACTAAATGGTAACTAAAAATCTAACTATCACCACAGAGTTGTACCCTCACAAAATACTGTACTTGACAGCGTATGCCCTTCCCTCCCGTTGTAGATTGTTTCTCTACCTTCCATTTACTTTGCACACAGCTGGCTCCACGCAGCCCCGTCTGTTGTCCACATGGCCCCGCCATTAGTCTAGCTTCTCCCAGGATGTTGGCGTTATTTTTGTCGATTTAATGTACTTGCACATTCAACAATTCTCTTGTATGTTCATGTTTTACATTCTGCGCCCTTGTTCGTCTTGTCCGGGAGCTTCATTTCTGTCATTGTTTACATCTGTCTTTTGCTTGAGCTTCTGAATATGTAAAGTAAAGTAAAGAACTCTTTGCTTCTTCTTCTTCTTCTTCTTCTTCTTCTTCTTCTTCTTCTTCTTCTTCTTCTTCTTCTTCTTCTTCTTCTTCTTCTTCTTCTTCTTCTTCTTCTTCTTCTTCTTCTTCTTCTTCTTCTTCTTCTTCTTCTTCTTCTTCTTCTTCTTCTTCTTCTTCTTCTTCTTCTTCTTCTTCTTCTTCTTCTTCTTCTTCTTCTTCTTCTTCTTCTTCTTCTTCTTCTTCTTCTTCTTTTTTTTCTTCTTCTTCTTCTTCTTCTTTTTCTTCTTCTTCTTCTTCTTCTTCTTCTTCTTCTTCTTCTTCTTCTTCTTCTTCTTCTTCTTCTTCTTCTTCTTCTTCTTCTTCTTCTTATTCTTCTTCTTCTTCTTCTTCTTCGCGATTAAGGGCTGTGAACTCCGGCAGAAAGTTCTTGTTGTTCATCCACTTCTATTCTAAAACTTCGGGTTTGTTTATACATACTTTTACAGATTTAGCAAATTTGCACACAGACTGTTGGGTCCTTGTCTAACAGACAGATGTACACAGACTTCTTAGGAAACCCCTAGTCAGTCGACTCTTGCACGATGGAAAAAATGGGGGGGGGGGGGGGGGGGGGGGGGGGGGGTAATCCACTTTTCTCCTACAATGGGGCCCTAGAACCCAGACTGGGAAAGGACTCTTGTAATGCTACTGGCGTATCGCATATATTGGCCTAGACAGAAATATGATGACTCAATAGTCACTCAACGTTCAGGAAGCAATGGCAAACTTCCTATTCTTCTCCACTTCCCGTGTTACCACTTTGTGTTTCGAGGGAGATATAAGGTTCTGCTTCTTGCTCTTCTTGCTGCATCGACATTTGTTGTAGAATTTTCTGATGCTATCTTTCCTTTTCGTTCTTGGTCTACCTCCTGGTGTGCATCCTTCGAATCTTTCAGTGTGTGCCTGGTATGGTGTGGCGACACAAGGCATTCTTTCTTAGTGGGCAAACTATTTTTGTGTTGTAATTGTGCTTACTTTAGAACTTGTTCTGTGCCGACTTTTACTTGTATGACCTCATTCCTGATTTTATCTTTTCTGATGACTCCTGCAGCCCTTCTTAGACACGGCATTTCCATAGCTGCTAGTTGACTATTCTGGTTTTGTTGTGAGTGACCGAGTCTGGTGCTGGTAACATAGGATAGGAATGATTATGCTGTGTGTGAGATGTCTGGGGCTGGTAACATAGGATAGGAATGATTATGCTGTGTGTGAGATGTCTGGTGCTGGTAACATAGGATCGGAATGATTATGCTGTGTGTGAGATGTCTGGGGCTGGTAACATAGGATAGGAATGATTATGCTGTGTGTGAGATGTCTGGGGCTGGTAACATAGGATAGGAATGATTATGCTGTGTGTGAGATGTCTGGTGCTGGTAACATAGGATCGGAATGATTATGCTGTGTGTGAGATGTCTGGGGCTGGTAACATAGGATAGGAATGATTATGCTGTGTGTGAGATGTCTGGTGCTGGTAACATAGGATCGGAATGATTATGCTGTGTGTGAGATGTCTGGTGCTGGTAACATAGGATAGGAATGATTATGCTGTGTGTGAGATGTCTGGTGCTGGTAACATAGGATGGGAATGATTATGTTGTGTGTGAGATGTCTGCACATTTTTTTACGAATACATATAATTATAAGTTTGTGTTATGTTCAAGGCGAACCAAACGACGTTGATCGACAACTGTTCTCCTCCGCATTATACTACTTGATGATAGTGAAAAGGGGCAAATGTAATGCAAAAACTTAGGTTCTGGAAGAAGTCTAACTCCAGAAGTTGATAAACAACAAGAACTGTCCTCCGGAGTTTACGGCCGGTGAACGGGAGGAAGAAGAAGAAGTAATGAACTAATTGTGAGCAGGCATGGAGAGACAAGCAGTCAGGTAAAGTTCTTTATAGAAGACATCTGCAGCAGTTTTCAGTCTAGGCCTGCCGCAGATTTGAGGCCAGCAGATGCAAAGTGACAAGCAAAATTGGAACTTCCTCTAGACTTCATTCAGTGTTCCCCTCGCTGGTGGATCTTGTACGTTTTATCTTGTGTTTTCAATGTCGGTGTGGGTAAATCTTGTGGGCCAGTCGTTTGACGATTTGGTTCTTCTTCTTCACTTCCACCTTGTACCTCAGCGAAGTGTCGGGGGGAGATGTAATGTTCGTTGATGAGCTCTGTCAAGAGCACTATTGAGACTGATGTTCATTACTGTAGGGTAGTTCTTAATGCCATCACTCCATCTTTTCCGAGGTCTTCCACTCGCTCTATACCCGTTGTAACGTTTACGAATTGGTTTCTGGACTCTCTAGTGCCAATTGTGGTCTTCTTACCAGTTTCCGCTGCCTTCTTATCCATGGCTTCTTCTTCTGCTACTCCTCCTCCTCCTTCCCCTTCTCCTAGTGGTTCTATTTCTTTTTCTCACCTCCTTCTTTGTCTTCTTCCTCTTCTTCTACTTCTACTGATCTTACTCTTGTTTCCTCGTCTTTCTGTTCTTATCGTACCCCCTACCTCTTCCTTATTTTAGTGTTAGCCCTTCCTTCTCCCTGTTTTTTCACATGCTCTTCTTCTTCATTCCCATCGCCAGTTTTTCATCGTTTTGTACATTCTTCTTTTTGTTGTTGCTTTTTTTTCTGTTTTCTGTCTGTTTCTTTTTAAAACTCGTTGCTGATCAATTACTTTCACCTCAAGATTTTTTAATACTCCAGTTCTGCTTGTTTCGTCCACTTCTGAACTTTGGTCTTCTTTCAGAACTTTAGAGTTGCGTGCACAGTCGTTTTACAGATCTGGCTTATTTGTGGTGTGTAGACTATTTTCCCTAACCTCGGCAGATGCACACTGACTTCAAGGAAAACATATCTAATTAGCTGTCTCCTACGACATGCTTGCTAAGGGGCAAATAGTCTGTGCCCCCCCCCCCCCCCCCCCCCACTCACAATACTTTCAATAATTCCTGCCATTTTCGTTTTTTTTTCATTCTGCCGGTATCCATTTTAAAATGTATAAGCGACAAAACGCACCATAGACATATATCTGCAACCATCTCACCGTTGTCTGATCCAATTAAACAAATACCCTGGAATCTCACACTAAACAATCATCCTCTCCCGGGCGCCAAGAATAGAAAGTAATCTTCGCCAATGACGCCCCGCCTTTTCTTCCCCTGCAATAATTAAACCCAGAATTTTCAGAGGAGCCAGGCCATTTTACAGAAGGTTAGGTGCCCGTAGTAATTTTGTGTCTGGTTCGGTTCGTTAATGTTGTATATACTATTCAGATTTGGCGTGGCTAGGAAGCCAAACCGGAGATAAAGAGATAAACCAATTAGGCGTAAAAAAATAATTGCCATCCAAAATAATAAATAACTGGCAACCCAAATCTGAAATAAATAGTTGTCGAACATAACAGAAAAAGCAGTTCTATTTAAAGAGAAAAGAAAAGAACGTAATAAAATAAATCAATGCGTTGTAAAATCGAGTCATAGAATAATTGTTGTTATCTTTGTTTAAACAGATGATTTTCCTAATCCAAATTTATGAGACCGATTTATCATCGTTCTTTATACTGTCAGGAACGTACTTCTTTTTATTCTTCCTTTCTTCTTCTTCTTCTTCTTCTTCTTCTTCTTCTTCTTCTTCTTCTTCTTCTTCTTCTTCTTCTTCTTCTTCTTCTTCTTCTTCTTTTTCTTCTTCTTCTTCTTCTTCTTCTTCTTCTTCTTCTTCTTCTTCTTCTTCTTCTTCTTCTTCTTCTTCTTCTTCTTCTTCTTCTTCTTCTTCTTCTTCTTCTTCTTCTTCTTCTTCTTCTTCTTCTTCTTCTTCTTCTTCTTCTTTTTTCTCCTCCTCCTCCTTCTAATCCTTTTCCTCCTCCTCCTTTTTCTTCTTCTTTTTTTTTCTTCTTCTCCCCCTCCTTTCTTATTCTCATTCCCTTCCTCGTCCTACTACTTGTCATCATTTTTTTACCATCCTCCTTTTCGCCTCCTCCTCATCTGTTCTACTATTGCTGTCATTACTACTACAACCGGCAACAACATCACCACTACTAAATACCACTAATGACACATTTGTGCAGCTGCATATCTCTCGGGGAGGAAGGAGAGGGGGGGGGGAGGGGGGTAGATTGACAATATCAATATTACTGTGATATGGTTAATGTAGAAGACTGCCAAAAAAAAAAAAAAACGCTAAATTGTCGTGCTTACTCACTGCCGATGTTACTGCTGCAGTTGATATTATTGTTAATGTGGTACTTAATTTATAACTTACCCCTGACGTCACGACAACGTCACGGGAGACATTCCCAATAAATTCTAGGGTGTTCAGGTTGTAGTTTCTCGCTATTTATCTACAGCCAAGTTTAGGGTTAGGGTTAGGGTTAGCATTAGAAGACACTAGATAAACACTCCAAAAAAAAAAGCACCACACAACAGCACACTTCCACCCCTTGAAATAATGGACTGTCAGGTCAGCTGTGGATTTCCCACGGGGATTTCTTGTTTGGGGTACGTTATAAATTAAGAACCGTTAATGTTAATAGTAGTATTGGCACTATGGGGTGACCCGTTTGCTATGAAGCTGAAACTAGGATTACCAGATTACCAGATTACCCGCAGTATTGGCATACTATTACTGCAGTTATGACTATCAGTATGATCACTGTCAATGTTATTACTTCTAGGTTAGTTGCGTATCCTTTACAGGACGTTGCAGAACCAAACCTAGGCAAATTTACGTCCAGTAGTTTGCCTTTGCCCTGAACGGTCGGCTTTCTTGATACCACTGTCGAAACCCACGCTAGGCGCATGGCCCGCAGCTGGGATCGAACCCGGCATCCTGGCATTATGAAGAGTTCGTATCGACTTAGCCACAGAGCCGACCTATTACTGCTACAACTTCTAATATTACAACTGTTGAGTGTACACCTTGGAGTTTACGCTACCGCTGAGCGTTCATTACACCGAAACTCTTAAGTCATCATCATCATCATCATCATGTAGCAGGTCCTTTGCAGAACGTCGCTCTCATCACGGTCTGCCTGAAGGTAAAAAAATCGGTCTCTGGCCAGTTCCCGCCTCATATACTTTCATACTCAAGGAGTCACTTATATCCTGTGCCTATCTACGTGTCAGTTGGCCCCTGCCCCTCCTTCCTGGTATCATGCCTTCTGCTATATTTTTTCCAATCCAACATATTTCAGCTTCCAACACTAAAGTACTCGATGATAATGACAGTTTCTTATACGTTCTGCCTATACAGTGTCAGGCCTCGTGAATTTACTTAAGACGGTCGTCATAACATACCAGAGAATTGCAAAACCTAAACCAAACACGATCTGCATAAATTCCGCACACAGGCAACATAGATCAATGCTTCGCTCTCCATATGCCAGACTTTTAAAACCCGGTCAGCCAAGATACGCAATTTCAATAACCCACTGGGGGATACAAGATATGATCTCAATTCATAACTGGCAAACAAAGTTAATGTTTTATTCATATTTGTTCGCACTGTTGGATCACTGCGTCTCTGTTTCTTTGATGTCTGTGAATATGTGTTGTATCAGTGTGTGTGTGTGTGTGTGTGTGTGTGTTGCCAGTGTGTGCGTCTCCGCCTTAGTGTGTGTAAGTAAGTGTGTTTGTGTATATGTGTGTGTTTATGGCTTTTCTACTGTCTCGCTTTTGTGTGTTGCCTGTATATTTGAAGGTAGGAATTTGTCATCCAATGTTTTATATTTTAATGAACATTTCATACTATAAATATATTGATATATCAATATAAAATGCTTGATACATAAAATACAATCTTGGTAATCTTGGTTTTCTGAGTTTCAGCTTCATAGCAAACGGGTCACCCCATAGTTGCTCCGCTCCTGTGCCAACGAAAATCACACAGAATGTTTATCACAGTCCAATGTGGAAAGATTGACAGACTGCTGTCTCAGCATACGCACTTGCATACTCACACATTAAAAGCATACGGCAGCTATCAAAAGTGCTCACACAAACAGTTCGACATTAGAAATGCAGTTCATCATCGACGATAGCAAAAGCTACCAACAGATCAGCAGTTGCACACGTGATAAATTTTAATCACATAAAGGCACCACCAATATTGCGACGACAGGGCACGCGCAATTTTCTGAATCTACATTTCACAATACCACGTTGGTCACAGCCGAAAAACATTCCAAATGAAATCCGCAGCTTACAGTTTCGCGCCATGCACTCAACTCAGTAGCTGAGCGACGAGACCGTATCCATTCAGTCTACAAATGGAGAAAAAATGCAACGGCCACCGTCTGGCAGAAGCTAACAATTTGACACGACTGGAAACAGTGACCGTGCCTAGCGTCCATTTTGGTTTCCTGTGCAAAGACATTCTAAATATTATGTCCTCATGTTTTCTCAATCTATGTCCTATCCACCGTCAGCGTATTTTCTTTACCCCGTAGTCCACAGAAGCTTGTTTATCTCCGGAAGCTCAATGCTTGTGATTCTATCATGGCAGCTAATTCCGTGTGTGTAAAATTGTCAAATAGTAGCACAAACAGACAACAAATGCTGCGGTTAAATAATGCAACAGGTTTTATTACTCAACGACTGGACTTTGGTCTTATTCCAGGACATGAATGTTGCGTGCACATCCGTTTTACAAACTGTGTTAAAAACATCAGTCTGTCAAACTGTCTACGCTGCTTTGCCTCATGTCATTTTTAACACAAACCCCGTGCATACGCTCTCAGTGAAGCAACCAGTGTCGACTTACGCCAGGTCAAATTGTATCTACCAGTTAAAATGTAGCCGTAAAGCTGCTTATGTGCGCAGAACTGATCGACGTCTGGAGAAACGAGTTGCTGAGCATATACCAGTAGGGGTAGAAACAGTAATGAAAGTAATAATCAAAATAAGAACACCAGCCATAAAGACAATCCCTTCGCAATAGCACGCCATCTTTTAAAATCTGGCCACACAGTATCCAAGGACAACGTATTTCAAATCCTTCACATATCAGCTAATAGCAGAACACTAAGATTTCTTGAAACCGCCACCATTCTTTATGTCCGTACTGCTTCTTCTTCTTCTTCTTCTTCTTCTTCTTCTTCTCTCTCTTCTTCTTCTTCTTCTTCTTCTCTTCTTCTTCTTCTTCTTTCTTCTTCTTCTTCTTCTTCTCCACTTCCTTTTCCTTCTTCATCTTCTGTCTTAGCTCTTAAAAAGGCGGTTGCATTGCGGTTTACAATTAGTTTCTGATATTTCATCCCAACAAATCTAATGTTAAAAAATCATTATTAGTCGTCTTTTATGAAAACCTCTCCTCGCACCTACCCCCCCCCCCCCTCACCCCCTACCCCACCCCTACCCCCAATTGTTTCTTAAGGGGCAGGGATCTAGTCTGTTTTTTCCCATAAATGGGGCCTGGAACCCAAACGACAAACAACAGATGCACTCTAGACTATACATGTTATCTAAAACTACAGTAATCATATAAGATAGTGAACAACGACTTCCACCACTCCCCCCCCCCCCCTTTCTCTCTCTCCTTACTACATTTTCTTACTACTGTTTAGAAATGTAGACTCATTTATTGCAAGTTCTAGCTTTGTAACTACGACTTAGTTTTTTTTTTTAATTTTTTTATTATTCATTTAAATTGTATTAAAGACAATTTTAAGACGATTATTGTATTTTTTGTATTGTTATTATTAATTATTATTATTACTCTTATTATCTGTTAAATGATATAATTGAAAAAAAAATGTGTGCAAGAAAGAAGTCAAAAAGGTAAAATGTAAGACAAGCCTACGTGTACTATTAATAAACCCCTTTGAAATTAGGTTCGTTCGTCTCTGTCTGTCTGTCTGTCTGTCTGTCTTTTTCAAACTGTGACTAGTTGCTGATGAGTATTATGTGTTGTGTGCAAGGACTAGGCCAAAAGGGTAAAATATAAGACGAGCCGACTTTGCACTATGCGAAACCTTTTGAAAATAAAGTTTGTTCTTAGGTTCGTCTCTCTCTCTCTCTCTCTCTCTCTCTCTCTCTCTCTCTCTCTCTCTCTCTCTCTCTCTCTCTCTCTCTCTCTCTCTCTCTCTGGCATAACATGTGATGATAATGATTATTTTACAAGTACCTATGCCATATTTTCAGACAAATTAACCTGACAGCGGAATATGCTAATGTGCTAAATATAGCCCTGGATACTCAGTTGAGGGTGACCTCCCCTCTAATTGATTATGTCCCCTCAAACGAAACATGACACCGAACACAAAACATTGCATAACTCCGCGCAGATAAGCCTGGGGTCTAAGACTGGAGAATGAATAGTTCACGCTGTAATTAGACGTAGAGGCTGCAGCACTGGGGGAACTGCTGCTGCTGCTGTTGCTGATATGCTCACTAAACTTGTAACAATACACACAGACACACTTGAGCCTCCTGTTGCTATTTTTGCCGCTGAGAAGTAGCCATGCACTTTGCCGGGGTAATTAAGTGGACAACGGCATCGCTAGAGGTCTGGGAAATCGTGTCCAGAAAGTCACACTTCTTGTCCGATTGAGTTAACAATCTAGGCACAATGAAAACACAAATCCTACCCAATACCTTATCGTATAGAAGAAGAGGTTCCCCTTGTGAATTTTTAGGGCCTCTATTTTTGAAAAGGGGGTGTTGGGCGGAGTGGGGGGGGGGGGGGGAGGGGGGTATAAATTAAACCCACAGCTTCCCTAACAAATATGTTATAAAAGGCGAATAATTCGGGATCTTTTCTAATGTCATTGTGTTCTGTCTTGTTTCAAACCATTTACTTTACTACTTGTGCCTATCCACGGAATTTTTAGCATACTGAGTGAGTGTGTAAGTGAGATTCAACTCTACCAGGACATCAACCACAAGATAAACACCGGGTAACAGAATGTGCCACTATGTGGATAAGGATCACCCGAGGAGAGGTCAAACCCCCCCCCCCTCCCCTCCCCCGCCCGTTTAACAGTTAGGTTAAATTAGGGCCCCGACTACAGCCGCAGTGGGGCCTTAAAATAACGCAAAATTGCGTCCAGTATCGGGACGACAGATGATAACTTTTTGCATCCTTCTGCCGACTCACATCACTAAGATCTCACGTGATGTAATTGTTTGTTTATAAATTATCCAAGATAAATAAACAATATCGCTGCGCAATTTTGACACCATGTATCTTTGGAGAAATGCTCACAAATTTGGGATTTCCTCGTATTAAGGAATCAAATCTTAACTTCCATCAACGTCTGCTTCCCTTGGTTGTCCGCACTCCTCTTTAGTGCCAGAGATATTTCACAATGTCGAGCGCGCCAGAAGTGTTGGCCAGATTTTAACAATCTTTCGATGAACCAAGAAAGATAAAGTAACACCGTTCAGGTGTTGATTATGTTGAGAGATAGTCCTAATGAGTGACCCGGCACAGCTCTCTGAGGTCGAAATAGCTTAAAATGGTACAAGTTTGGCTTTGATCCAGTTAGCTGAAAGATTAGTCCATTAGGATATAAAGGAAAAAGGGAGCCACCGTTTTGTAGAGCCTGCACGTCAGCCTGCTTATCTGAAAGTCGTGGGTCCCAATCCTGACAGAGTCAGATAAATTTTTTAAAAGACCTTGGCCCTCAGGTGGACACAGCGTTAAATTGGCACCAGGTAAAATCATGGGAAGTAAAGGCGGCCGACATAATGCTGACCACATCACCCACCAAGTGCCGATTGGTCTATAAATTATAGCTCTAGCCCTATATGCCCAGCACACCTAAAGGCGCTGAGAATGGTCCTTTCCTTTACTTTTCGTGTGGTATAGGTGGCTCATGGGAATGTGTGGTACAGGTGGCTCATGGGAATGTGTTGTACGGGTAGCTCGTGGGAATGTGTTGTACAGTTTATGTAGATGCTTGAGGGATGACGACGAAAGACTAACAGAAAGACCGATGTCTATTTTACCGAAGACTATGGGACTAGGTTAGAGCAGAGGTAGGCATATTTGCCTGTCATAGCTGTGGTAATGTGTTCAAATCCATTTAGAGAGCTGTTGCCACAGCTTCTCCTGCAGCCGCTTCTACAACTACTATGACTGTGTCTACTACTAGTAGTACTACTACTGCTGCTGCTGCTACCACTGCCATTGAGCTGCTTCTGCTGTTTCTAGTATTGAAGCAGCTGCTGCTTCTATAACAACAACAACAACAACAACAACAACTACTACTACTATTACTACAACTACTACTACTATTAGCATGCTACAAAGAGTAAAGATTACCCTTAAGTTGATTTAACACCCTATCTATCAAGACTTGCTCCCCAATTTCTGTTATCCCTCAACTTCCGTTTCGTTACTCTTCAATGGTGTAAACATGGTGGCAATTGCGCTTGCACAAATAACGAACAAGTTGACTGGCTGGGCGAACTAAGTGCACTGAAACATAAACCCAACATCAAAGCTGTCACAGAATAATTTACACTTTTGGCACGCTATGTAAATAAAACACTTCCGTTATGGCCAATGCCGTGCTTTCTACTGTTGTTATGAGAGCATGATAAGTTAGTGCCAGTTTGCCCGGAGATTTTAATGTGCTCAAAGAATCCGTGCCATTAAAAAATGGCTGAACAACCGCTGGAAGCAAACACTGTAAGAGAAAGCCGGTGATCATATCCTGGAGGAACTCTGAATAATCTCAAAAGGGCACTGAAATGGGAAGCACGTGGTTGAAGACGCCAGAAAGTCCAAGAGAAGCTCGAGTACGATCTTTAAATAATGCAGATATAAACAATATATTGCTCAATGTTTTTGCCGGGCGTATCTCGCTGCATCTGATCGGGTAAACTACTACAAAGTTACGCAAACATTCGCTTGTGTGGATCACACACAAAAAATCCTGTTCTTAAAATTACACACATCACACTGTCTCACTCCGAATGTCCACCGGAAATTCAATGTTAGCCACGTTATTATCACAGCAGTTTTAAACTAACAACGAGTTCATTTTGTTGACACAAAGCGGAGAGCTCAAGCAAACATGTTTATGAAATATACCGGGCGATACAATATGCAATGAATTGTTTGTGACTGCGTTGTTTTTTAAATTAAAAACGGAAGAACCTTGTTTTAAATATCTACGACAAACACTGATGAGAGAGGCTAGCGAGTCGAAATAATAGCAACATGCACAGATGACGTGTGAGTTTGTGCGTGTGTGTGTGTGTCTGTGTGTGTTTGTGTTCTTTTCTTAATATTCATCATTTCTAAACGGCTGCGGAAAGTTCTGGTTGTTCGTCCACTTTTGAACTTTGGTCTTGTCCCAGAACCTGAGTTGTGAGTGCGCATCCGTTTTACAGATCTGGCTTACTTGTATGCAAACTGTTGTTTCTTCTTCACCCAGGATGCGGAGAAGACTCAGGACTTTTAATTTGTTGCCTTGTACGCTAGGCGTGCAAGAGAGACAATGAGTCAATTTTTCTGCAGAAAGGGGTCCATTTCACGCGCGCGCGTGTGTGTGTGTGCGTCCGTGTGTGTGTGTGAGTGTGTGTGTGCTTTTTGTTAGAAAAGGACAGCTTTGTGACTCTTTTATCTATGAGGGAAGTCAAGAATTATCTACTTTTTGACATAACTGTTCTTACCTTGTTTACACTGACTTCTGTCCTCACCTATTTTATTGTTATACTATCGGGTGTTTATCGCTTGTGTGATGTCCTAGTGGGGTTAAAAACTACAATTGCAATTATTTATTGTTATTTCTTCTTCTTCTGCGTTCGACATCAGTCATGCTAAACATTGAGTCCAGTCTGGGTCAAAAATAGGATTGTGCGTTTAAGGTCGCCACCGGTCCCCCATTGCATGACCATATCGCTAGTGCGTAGATGCCCGATTTTGAGTCCCGTGCCAAGTAGGCTGACATCTTCCGACTTCGACGGTTGAGGTTTATTTCCAGGATTCCCCCTCCCATAGGCCGATTGCCTTCCAGGGCTTATGAGCTCTGCCTACCTACATTTTCTGTCGGGCTTTGTTGTCCTAGCCTTTGTTCTTACGGGAACTATATTGTTATACTGTTGAGGTAATGCTACAGAAGTTTGATCCTAATTGCCATTTTTATTCCTTCTGTTCCAAACAGATCATGGCTGCTCCATTAGACGTTTGCAGCAAAGAGGAACAATGAGCAATGATATAATTCATCTCGTCTACTGTCGCAATATGGAAAAAGGGGGGGGGGGGGGGGTGCACTATTACGTGTTTTTTGTGTGAATCGATAAGTAAAAACAACAAAAAACAAAAAAAAGTTTTTGAACAAGTGTGAGGCATGACGAGGGAGCTGAACGGCCATCAGCCTCCACTATAGATGACAACATTCAGCAAGCTCGAGAGAAGGTTCTGGCGAACTGGTGAACTACCATCGATGAGGTCGCATCCGCGTTAAACATTAATCATAGTTCAGCCCATCAAATCCTCCACGACCAGCATGGAATTCATAAACTCTGTGCACGGTGGGTACTAAGAAAGATTTCGAGTTTGTCGATTTGCCCCAGACTTTGACGTGCAAAATGCGGTGCAGACGTGGCTTCATGAGCAGCCGAAGACCTTGTATTTTGAATGAGTACGTCAGCTTGTTGATTGTTTGGCAAAGTGCGATGATAAGGACAGAGATTATATAGACAGATAATGTGAACAGTTAAACCCTGGCTTCATGTAAATAAATTAAATAATGAAAAGTGTAGATAATTTTTCACTCCCAATCGTGTATGTATGTATATGTGTGTGTGTGTGTGTGTGTGTGTGTGTTTGCGTGTGTGTGTACACACACACACACACACACACACACACATATATATATATATATATTTTTTTTTTTGTGTGTGTTTGTTTTAGTATCCAGAAGCCATGAGTTGTTAACCCTTAGGCTCGGTGTTATGGATATTCCAACCTTTCGGCCTTGATTCCATTGTAAATACCGTAAATCTGGGAGAAATCTGGCTTTCCTGCCTACCCCCGGGAATGAACCCGGACCACAAGGAGTTCGTCTCCGCTCAATCCGGTTTAGCCAACTACGCTAGAGAGCCGGGCACATATCTATATATATATATATATATATATATATAAAAGTGTGTGTGTGTGTTTGTGTGTTTTTATGACTAATTTCAGATCAGCTTGCAACCATACTTTCTGTCCTGTCTATAAAAAGAATTAGTAACCACAGAGGCAGCAGCCGGCAGGGCTGGAGGTCTCTTGCAGACGCCCGATAAGTGTCCACTTGTCCGGAGTTATCACAAATAGACATACTTGGAGAAAGAGACTTGGTGTTATCGGGACGACATAGAGTGTGGATGTCGGCACCGCTTGCCCTTGGCTCGTCCTCGTGTTTCTGTCGGCCATCGCTGGTTGCCGAGATAACCCTTAAGTGGACTGGTTGAGGGAAATCTGACTACACAAACGAGGTGCAGCCGGTGTATGTCTTTCTTTGTGGAAAGTCGTCGTGATCATTATCATCATCATCATCATCGGCAACATCATCATCATCGACAACATCATCATCATCGACAACATCATCATCGACAACAACAACATCATCATCGACATCATTATCATCATCGACATCATCATCATCATAATCGACATCATCATCGACATCATCATCATCGTCATCGACATCATCATCATCATCAACGGCAACATCATCATCATCATAATCGACATAATCGACATCATTATCATCGACATCATCATCATCATCGACAACATCATCATCATAATCGACATCATCATCATCGACAACCTCATCATCGACATTATCATCATCATCATCATCGACAACATCATCATAATCGACATCTTCATCATCATCGACATCATCATCATCGACATTATCATCACAATCAAGATCATCACCACCACTATCGTCATAATCATCAGCATCAGTTTCACTTTCTCCTCCTCCTCTTACTCATTATTCTTCTTTTGCTACAGATGCTGCTCCTCCTCTTATTTTTGTAACCTTGTTTCGTATTTTTCTTCTTCCTTTTTGCTGCTGCTACTTACCTTACTTCTGTCTTCTATTATCGTTGTTTGCCTTGACCTTGTCTTTCTACTTTCAGTTCTTCTTCTTGACCTCAGGCGGACTAATTCTTGCTCATCACTAGTATAAATCAGACCGTTGGCCATAGAAGATGACAGCCTAACAAGACGTAGACAGCCAAACAAGAGGTAGACAGCTAAACAAGAGGTAGACAGCTAAACAAGAGGTAGACAGCTAAACAAGAGGTAGACAGCTAAACAAGATGTAGACAGTGAAACAAGAAGTAGACAGTCAAACAAGAGGTAGACAGTCAAACAAGAGGTAGACTGCCAAACAATAGGTAGACAGCTAAACAAGAGGTAGACAGCTAAACAAGAGGTAGACAGCTAAACAAGAGGTAGACAGCTAAACAAGAGGTAGACAGCTAAACAAGAGGTAGACAGCTAAACAAGAGGTAGACAGCCAAACAATAGGTAGACAGCTAAACAAGAGGTAGACAGCTAAACAAGAGGTAGACAGCTAAACAAGAGGTAGACAGCTAAACAAGAGGTAGACAGCTAAACATAAGGTAGACAGCTAAACAAGAGGTAGACAGCTAAACAAGATGTAGACAGTCTTCTTGTTCTTCTTCAGCAATCTCTGGTCAGGCGCATAATCCACTGTGGGTCATAAACTGGGATGTCTTTTCAAGGTCTCTTAGGTTTCCCCAAAGCTTAGTTGTCAGTTCTACTGGGTGTTGCCATATGTCGCTCCGCAGCTCCGCCAGGAGAGGACAGTCTTGCAGGACATGTTCTGGAGTGTGTTCAGCACGAAGACACTGGCAGAGAGCTGTTTGGCTCATACCTAATTTATGTGAGTGTTTATTGAGTCTGCAGTGTCCAGTGCGTAAGCGAAAAACTGTGACTTGGTCTGTTCTGTTCAAGTGCCTCATAAAATCTTTTCCGTAGTTATTACCAGTGTTGTTTTTCCAATCTGTTTCTAATTTTCTCTTAATGAGAGTTTTGACTTCTGGAAAAGATAGTGGCTGGTAGGTCTGTAGTTTGTTACTGCCTTCCTTGGCTAAAGCATCTGCGCTTTCATTGCCTTTGATGCCGCAATGAGACGGAATCCACTGCAAGTGAATTTCTGCCTTATTTGACAACATAGCAAGTTCCTGTGTTAGACTTCGTAGTGTGCCGTCGGTAGGTTTGGACTCAAGGGCATGTACAGCTGACAGTGAGTCAGTGAGAAAAACTATCCTGCCTGCGGTGATTTGCAGATTGTTCATATACTGTGCTGCCATCAATAGAGCTGAGAGTTCTGCCTTGTAGTTAGAGCAAGTTCGTCCGGTGGGGGCTGCTAGGGACACAGTAGTAGCATCTGATGTAGACAGTCAAACAAGAGGTAGACAGTCAAACAAGATGTAGACAGTCAAACAAGAGGTAGACAGTCAAACAAGATGTAGACAGTCAAACAAGATGTAGACAGTCAAACAAGAGGTAGACAGTCAAACAAGATGTAGACAGTCAAACAAGAGGTAGACAGTCAAACAAGATGTAGACAGTCAAACAAGATGTAGACAGTCAAACAAGATGTAGACAGTCAAACAAGATGTAGACAGTCAAACAAGATGTAGACAGTCAAACAAGATGTAGACAGTCAAACAAGATGTAGACAGTCAAACAAGAGGTAGACAGTCAAACAAGAGGTAGACAGCCAAACAAGAGGTGAGGTAGACAGCCAAAAAAAGAGGTAGCCAAACAAGAGGTAGCCAAACAGGAGGTAGGCAGCCAAACAAGAAGTTGATAGTCAAACAAGAGGTAGACAGCCAAACAAGAGGTGAGGTAGACAGCCAAAAAAAGAGGTAGCCAAACAAGAGGTAGCCAAACTGGAGGTAGGCAGCCAAACAAGAAGTTGATAGTCAAACCAGAGGTGAGGTAGACAGCCAAAAAAAGAGGTAGCCAAACAAGAGGTAGCCAAACAGGAGGTAGGCAGCCAAACAAGAAGTTGATAGTCAAACAAGAGGTAGACAGCCAAACAAGAGGTGAGGTAGACAGCCAAAAAAAGAGGTAGCCAAACAAGAGGTAGCCAAACTGGAGGTAGGCAGCCAAACAAGAAGTTGATAGTCAAACCAGAGGTTGACAGCCAAACAAGAGGTAGACAGTCAAACAAGATGTAGACAGTCAAACAAGAGGTAGACAGCCAAAAAAAGAGGTAGCCAAACAAGAGGTAGCCAAACAGGAGGTAGGCAGCCAAACAAGAAGTTGATAGTCAAACCAGAGGTAAACAGCCAAACAAGATGTAGACTGCCAAGCAAGAGGTAGAACAGTCAAATCTGGATTTAAACCTAATGAGGCCCTACGTGTACAAAGCGCCGAGGCCCCTGCCGTTTTAAATAACACCTGATAATCTTTGAAGACTTTAAAATATATAGGCGTTTTCAATATTCGAATAATAGAATATATCGTTTAATTTTTATTAAAAGAAATAATCGTGTCCTTTCAAAATCATAGACAGTATGTTGTATAAACCTTTAACAAGCTTTTGTAAGTTAGAGCGTACGATATTTTTTCCATTGTGTTCCCAACGCAAAATTATTGAAAATCTAAATTTGTTTAGGCTTGAGCAGACTGCGAGCCTAAGCTGTAGGTTAATTAGATGATCAACAAGTGAATCTTCAGTAAATTCCCTCTCTCTATTTCCCTCATTGTCACATCTTTCTCCTCGTGCCGCAATCGTTATCCCACTGAGAGGGTCGTTTTTCCTTGTTGTTTTTCCCCGAGAATGCTCATGACTGGTTCCATTCTGTGGCTTAAGATCCCTCCAGCCACACAAAAGACCCCGTCTCATTGGGCTCCAGGGACACGCCCTTGTGGGCGGGGTAAATTAAATACACATGGCTTCCTTAGCAAATCGAAATCGATAGTGCCATCCCATCGGTTCAATATTCAGCGAGAAGAGAATCTTGACAGCGGAGAAGCTTCAACTGGCTACCAGATGACCACTGGTAGGTTCCCAAGTCCAGTTATTTAAGAGGATCAGTCAATGACTTGGGACTCAGATGCTTAAAGTTAGGAAAGCAACAAAAATATAGATCACTTTTTATATTACAACACCTGAGGCTTCTGAAAGTCAAAGAAATTTTCTGACTAAATATTGCCCGCAACGGTAAGATATGCCTATGCTTCTATTTCATCTAAATTTAACTTATATTTTGGGGACATTTCATCAATATTTTATGGAAATTTTACCAATATTTTATGGAAATTTCATCTATATTTTAGGGACATGTCACCAACATTTTATGGAAATTGCACCTATATTTTAGGTACATGTCACCAATATTTTATGGAAATTGCACCTATATTTTATGGAAATCTCACCAATATTTTAGGGAAATGTCACCAATATTTTAGGGAAATTTCACTAGTATTTTTGGGAAATTTCACTAGTATTCTTTTTGGAAATTTCACTAGTATTTTTTGGAAATTTCACTAGTATTTTTGGGGAAATTTCACCAGTATTTTTGGGAAATTTCATAAGTATTTTTGGGAAATTTCACCAGTATTTTTGGGAAATTTCATTAGTATTCCACCTGTGTGTTACCGGAACCCTACAGCAAATGTTTACTGATTGCCGATTAAAAATCCACATCATAGCACACTGCGCTCATAGGTGCTCCGTCTCTCGCAGCAAATGTCTGAAGGACTAGACGCTAACTGTTCCCGTAGCACACTGATTATACACACGTCGTTCTCCTCCTCTCATGCGTCTCTCCTTGCCGGACCCGCTTCTATTTCCTCGTTCCCAATTCGAGACATCTAACCTCTTATTTTCTGTCAGCATTCGTTTATAAATGGTCTTCACAATGTTTCCTTGTCCAGTACGAGTGTTCCTGCAGCTATCGCTTTTGTAGCCAGAAAATCGGCTCTTTCATTCCCTCGCACACCTGCATTCCCGGACGCTACATCAGCATGAGCACCTGTAATGTTGACGTGCGAATGCTTGGTATCCCCTCGTGTCACATGTGGAAGAATATGAACACCATAACCATATAAGCATGTCGTACAGGCATATAAGGATGTTGGCGTGAGACTATGATATCCACTCGTGTCACATTTGGAAGAATATGAACACCATAACCATATAAGCATGACGTACAGGCCTATAAGGATATTGGCGTGAGACTATGATATTCACTCGTGTCACATTTGGAAGAATATGAACACCGTAACCATATAAGCATGTCGTACAGGCAAATAAGGATGTTGGCGTCAGACTATCAACTCCTCTGACAACTTTATTTTTCCAAATAGTAGAAAAAAAAACCCACTAGCCATGGTCTGGCCTTTTTCTTGAATGTTGAGCGTCGGCCATACCCCCTAGTAATTACTTGCAGCGCCATTCTTATTAGACTTAGATAATCTAGATGTGCCCCTTCGCCGTTAACTCACTCCCAAAGGACCCTTAAAAGTCTAGCTGATCACGCATCGATTTTCCACGAAGGTTGTGCAGAACCACGTGTGCTGGGTAGGTAGAGCTGGCCTCAAAGCCCACCTGGTATGGATATGGATAGCGCTACACCGAACATCTTTGCTTCCTAGAGCAATACTTGATATCCCCTTTAGACAAAGCTGGGCGGAGAGCAAACCAACACTCGCTTGGTTGATGATTCAAACACTGAGATCGAAACAGCACCAAGGACAACAAAGACAGATTCATCACCATCATGTGCCCTGCCAACTGGCGTAGGCGCTCATGCATCTCCACAGATCACGATCCCTGGTTGCCTGGAACAGCTCTCTTGATGATATCCCTTCATGCCGTTGTTTTAGTCCATCCAGCATCATCTCTATTGGTCTGCCTCTACTCCCTTTTCCACTGATCTTTCCAGTTGTCACGATGTTCTCCAGTGTCCCTCTTCTCATTGTGTGGTCAAAGAACAGTGTTTGTCTCTTCCTTGTTGTAGTATATAGAGATCTACTTTCATTAGCCTCTTTCAAGCAGTCGTTGTTAGTTACTCAGGCCTTCCTAGGTTTTCGTAACATTCGTCTCAGAAACCACATCTCTGTTGCTTCAAAATTCTTCCTAATTTGTTCAGTGACATTCCAAGATTCGCTGACATACAGAGGAACAGGTTTTTTTGTAACGTTTTAGCATCCTCTTTTAAAGACAGATTATACATTTTATGTTAGTTTTTTTGTTTTGTTTTTGTGCTCAGCTGTCTTTCTCTTCTTCGCGTTCACCAGCTGTAAACTCACGCTGGAAGTTCTCTTTGTTTGTCCGTTTCTGGACATTAGTCTTGTACCAGAACTTGAGGTTTGCGTGCACATCCGTTTTACATATCTGGCTTATTTGTATACAGATCTGCTTATAAAATGTAGGCAGAGGAAAAGGAAAGGATAATGCAGAACAACGGGAATAACAACAACAACAAAAAAATAACCAAAAAAAAAACAAAAAAAAAAAAGGATTCAAAATAGTAATAATAATTATAATACTTGTGTTCCCAATGGTTAGAAAGCATTCGAAAGTCGCAGTTAACCTCCATCATCGGGATCTAAACCTGGTAAGGCAGGAGTACAAGGCAATGAAAGAGCTGACCAGCTGGCAAGTAAGGCGCCAATGCAGACGGAAAGAACCATAGAAAGGGCCGATTTTATCGACGCTGTACGAACTAGGGTGGGGGATAATAGCGAATCTCTGACGCTAACACGACTGGGTGACCGAGGAAATTAGGCTTGGGGAAGCACGTCTATGTCGTCTTCGAGGTAACAGCAGGAGATTCTATAACTAACTCCTCATGGGAACAATCAGTAGAGGTACCTTGGAGTGGTTGCTGCATCAGAGGACTGAGCACGCATCGGATGCCCAATGTTCAAAGACGTCAACTGTGAGTTTAAAAAAAAAGGTTAGTAAATTTGCCTAGAGAAACCACACAACAGCCAGGGGCTGCTGGGGTTGGTTCTGCAACGTCCTGTAAAGGATACGCAACTAACCAGTTTGCCATCAATTGTGATTTTTTTTTTTTTTTAACATATCCAAAAACCATGAGTTGTAAACACTTTGGCTCGTTACTATGGATATCGCAACCCTTCGGCCTTGATTCCATTATAGGTACCGTTAATCTGGGAGAAATGTGGCTTTTCTGCCTACCCCCGGGAGTGAACCCGGACCACAAGGAGTTCGTTACCCGGTCGCAGCGAAAGTCAGGTTTAACCAACTTCGCTAGAGAGTCGGGCATCATCAATTGTGATAACATAACATTAACATAATACTTGTCATCAAATAAAATAAAAAGTAATATCTTGACTGCTGTCACCTCTGGGTGTCTATAGTTCTCTTGATTCGTTGGTCCTACTTTTTAGTTTCCTGTAAAACAAACATAACTCCTTTGTTCTTTTCGCATTTAACACTATCCTCTAGGTAACGTATATCTTTGTTCTTCGTTTCTTTGTTCTTCGGTGCTTTTGCCACTCACTGGTCACCAACTTCGTGTCCACTAATCGGTCAATCAGGGCGTACCACATTCTCCACTTGCTAGTGCGGAGCTTTCTAAACGGTATGGCCCGACACATCAGTGAGTCAACTGCAGTGTGAAAGTGTGTCACCAAAACACAAAATGTTCAACAGAATAATCGGCACGCAATGCTGCGGTTTTTCGTGTTATTTAACGCATTTTATTATTTTTTAAATTATTATACTTGTCATTAATTATGTCATAGACATTAATCCTGAAAACATAAATACATTTTTAATATCAGAACAGACAATACAGGAAATCAAAATCAAATAATTGGGACATTTAGGGAGATATGATTTGATTCAAGAACCGACATCACAGCACTCAGGGCATTCCCATAAGCGCTCAATACCCATCTTCAGCAGAAAGCGAAGAGTTTAGATACCAACGGTGCTAGTAGCATTCTGATAAAACGTCCGTCTTGCCTTTCCTCTGAGCCTCGAGCATCCGCCAGAACCTCTCGTCACCCCCAACTGCATCAATCTCACCAGACTGTGGTGATCCATCTGCTCCTCCGAAATGTACACGCTCTCCCACAAGGCACCAACCACGTCTGCCTTATCATGTATCAATATTCCACCAAGTTGAGCAGAGCCAGCCAGTCTGTCCACATGTTCATTTCCCAACACCACACCGGCATGACCCGGTGAAAGGAGAATGCCCTGTGATGCCATACCATACACCAAAAGAGGAGATGGACGAAGATCATGAGGTAGACTAAGAGCAAAATGGAAGGATAACAAACAGACGGCACGGCGTCTCTAAGGTTAAGGCGACCCGAAGAGCAAGAAACAGCACCCTAATTTCCCTCGTCACCTGAAGCGTTAAAATAGGAAGAGAAGAAGAGGAAGAAGAAGAATTAAAGGTTTTCATGAGATAATCTGTGTCGGAGAGCATTTATTTATTACATTTATGTATTTGTTAACATCTCTTAATTATTTTAGTCCCATAAAGTTGAAGCTAATGTCCCAGGGAGCTGCGAATTGCACTAATACACCTGTGGGTATATCACGTCCACAGGGGCCAAATATACAAACCTTGCAGGAAACGAATAATTTGTCAGAGTTCTTAAAAGATGGAAAAACATATATAATATTTTTATTACCAAACGGTAATATCATCATCATCATTATCACGTGCCCTGCCACCTGCCTTGCATCCACGCAAATCACAATCCCTGGTTGACAGGAACAGCTCTATTGATGATATCCCTCCATGCCCTCGTTTTAGCCCATCCAGCATCATCTCTTTTGGTCTGCCTCTAACTCTCCTTCCACTGATCTTTCCAGTTGTCACGATGTTCTCCGGTGTCTATCTTCTCATTACGTGACCAAAGAACAATGTTTGTCTCTTTTTTATTGTTGTAAATAGATATCTACTTTCTTTAGCTTTCGTTAGTTACTCTAGCCGTCCAAGGTATTCGTAACATTCGTCTCAGAAACCACACCTCTGTTGCTTTAATATAATCAAACATAAATGTATCCAGGACCGGATTTAAACTTGATGAGGCCCCTAAGCTACAGAAAACCATGAGGTCCATTGCCTTCTAAATTTCGCCAGCTAATTTCAGAAAACGTTCAGATATATATATACACCTTTGAAATACATGAATTATGGAAATATATCGTTTAATTTTTAGTTGAAGAAATAATAAAGAACTTGTCTGCAAATTCATAGAAATGATATTTTATGATCATCTTAAAGATTTTATTTAAAGAAAATTCCATTTGTGAACACCCCAAAACCCCCCCCCCCCCCCCACTCCCCGCCTTTTCACAATAATAGACAATTCTTGAGGCCCTTGCAGAATGTGAAGCCCTGGGCTGCAGGTTAGCTTATGCCCAAATCCAGCACTGCAGGCATAGTGTGTTTATTGAGGTAGAAAAAGCTGTAATGGGTCAGTTTAACATCTGGTTGGCAAATAGATTAAACGTGTCGCGAAATTATCTGTGTCTAAAAAAAAGTAAAGTGTATCATCGACATGAACAGTTTGGAAAGCCCTGCGCTAGTGACTGCTTTCTGCCCGCGCTGGACACAATACGGACGATTGTTGCCGGGAGCAGCATGTGATACGTAGATCCATCACAAGTTGTAACACTGTTTATCTCAACGGTATCGCCAACTTCTTAGCTCTTTTCAACGACGCTTATTTGTTGCTTTCCTAGCTTATCAAGATAGAGATGAAGGATACGTGGAGCAAAATGGACGGCTTTGTCTCGTGTCAGTGTTCCAGCGACTTGTTGCCAGTGAAAGTGAAACTTCTCGCCATTTGCAGTTCAAATAAAAAAGGGCGAAATGTGGCTTTGTATGTGACACTTGAGCTGTGAAGAAACCTGGTCTCAGTTCCTTGTATGGTTGGTAGTTTATATATTTCCGAGCACCAACTTAGATCCACAATCATTGTGTCGGGAAAACTTACAATCATTGTGTCGGGAAACTTACTTTTTCTGACGGAGAGTGCGGCAGATTATCACTTTGGAATTCATTACCACTTACGCATCTGCGGATGAAGACTTGTTGGTATTTTTGTCAAAATACGGAGCTGTATACACTGTGTACTTCGGCCTATTTAAAATAGAAATGGTAAAGTGATAGTTTCGTAGATATTGATCTAGTTCATTATAATCAAATATAATATTTCATGAATATGTGTATATCTTCTTCTCAGCCTTCACAGGCAGTAGACTTCAGCAGAGTTCTGACTGTTCTTCCACTTAAGGATTTAGGTCTTGTTACAGAACTCGAGTTTTGCGTGCATTTCTGCTTTACATATCTGGCTTATTTGTATGCAGACTGTTGATTCCTCACCCCGCAGGAAGAAGCATTTTTACTTTGAATGAAACCCCTTATAGGTCTACTTTTACGACATGCTTGCTAGAGGGCGGTCGGTGTGTGAATTCTTTTGTTTTCCCTTTAAAAAATGTCATTGAACACATAGGGAGAATATCGATATTTAAAATGTACTGAATCTTATTTAGAATAATTACAGACATTATAGACCAACGTTTAGCTGTTTACTAGATTAGATAAGAGCCAGGCGCCCAATATCTTATTTAAAATAGTTACAGACCTTATAGACCAACGTTTATCTTTTACTAGAGTAGACAAGAGCCAGGCGTCCAATATCTTATTTAGAATAGTTACAGACCTTATAGACGAACATTTAGCTGTTTACTAGGGTAGATAAGAGCAAGACGCCCAGGATCTTATTCAGAACAGCTACAGATCTTACACAACTCCTAATTAGTTTAGCTTCTCTAGTCCCAAGCAGCGGGTATTGTGGGATTAGCTCTTCTGTGAATCCCGCTCAAAGTGTAATGTGTTCTCTCACATTTTCTTTTACATTTGGACACAGCATACATATATCTAACCTTCCCGGTGTTTAGTTTCTTATAAAGCACATGTGATTGTTCATAATGTTATTGGTACCTTTTTGTATCTAATGTGAAACATTCACGTACTAAAAGAGCTAACAAGAAGTTACGTTCTAATTTTTATTTAAAAATAAAGATGGCCACCCCACTTTTGACATGCACCAAAGTTTCAAAATGGAACGACTTCTGTGACAGACTGTTCACGGCCGGTTAAGGTTCGCCGAGTAATGACCTCCCAGAGTCTGTTACAGGCGATTGGAAACTTCCTACTTACTCATATACTTGTTAGACTGGCAGGCAAGCATAGCTATTCTGGACTTTAAAAAGAAACGGTGGGGGTATGGGTGGGGGAGGGGTAAATGAATACGGCAGGGGTGGCGAAAGATGTCTATAGCATCGTATTCTGACGCTTCTGGTACTGTATTTAGAAGTAATTTAGTTCACAAAGGTCGGCTTGCTGGATTGGTTGAAGACATCCTGAAGATGACAGACAAGTGATATCTTTTAGACCCTCTGTGGTCAGCAGGCATCAGACAGCACTCCCGCCCCTTTCTCCTGTCTGTAACCAGCTCGGGCGTAATGATGACTTATGTGTGGCCGATTACGTTCAGATTGGATGTAATTTTGCTGGTGCAATGTTGACTGTGGTGATTGTGCTTCAATTCTTTTGGTAGCAGGACCATTGGTGTTGGCATATCTGACAACTGCCTTGTGCATTTTTTTTTGCGTGTGCAAGTTGAACGATTTTGCCGGGACTGACAAGTTTTTCACTAGTTTTCAAATGGGCCAAGGAGGAACATTCGGTGTGATTTCCATCGGCAGAGAAATGGAGCAGACATGGGACAACCTGTCTGCGGTGAGAGGTTCAAATCTCGACTAACTACCAATGACTGAGGTCAACAATGCCCTCGTACAAGCCGTTGAAAAGGATTTTAAAAAGTTCTGCTTTAGAAATTAGCAGTTCGAAACATCGTTTCCGGCTTTGATATATATATATATATATATATATATATATATATATATATATATATATATATATATATATATATATATATATGTATATTTATGGGAGTCACCGTGGCGTAGCGGCTAGACACTCGCCTGTGGATCGGAAGGGCTTTGGTTCGCTTTCTGGTGGAGCCAAACTTTTTTCAAAAGTGACCTTGGCTCTCAGGTCGACCCAGCCTTGAATGGGTACCAGGTGTAGACCTGGGAAGTAAAAGCGGCACGCGTGATGTTGACCACATCACCCTTCTTGTGCCATTGGTCTATAAAATAAAGGTCTAGCCCTATATACCCATTACGCATGAAAGGCGTGGGAAAAGGGTCCTTTACTTTTATTTTACTATATATACATGTATATATATATATATATATATATATATATATATATATATATATATATATATATATATATATATATATATATATATATATATATATTAGGGCTGTACCGAATAGTGATTTTCACTTTTCGGCTGAATACGAATAGCGAGACCAACTATTCGGCCGAATACGAAAACGAATAGTGTATAGTGTATAAAATATATATACAAATCTATAAAAAAAAAAAAAATAAATAAAAAAAAACCACATCCATAATGTCAAATGCACGCTGAACTTTTACTTCACATAAAGTAGCACAGAATAGTCATCTTCTTCTTTAGCATTCTGAGCCCATGAGTTTTACTGCTGCATATATCACTCGTCTCCATTCATCTCTCTGGCTGGCCTTATCTTCACAATTTGTGACACCAGTTGTTTGCAGGTCTGGCTGGACATTATCTCTCGATCTTCTTGTTTGTCTGCCTCGTGATCTACGCCCATTCCTCTCTCAGTGTATACAGTTTTTACTTCTCTGTCATCTGACATTTTTTTTCAATATGCCCCAAACATTTTAATCTGTTAGCTCTCATGATGCCAGTAATCAATGGTATTTAAACAGATTATGTGTTACGTTGTTGCTTCTCACTCTCAATTTCCCGCTGTTAGCATCTTTGATGGGTCCAAAGATTTGTCGCAAGACTGTTTTCGAAAACCTGTATATATAAAACGACTGGTCCTATCAACGTTTTATATATTTTGATCATGATGTTGCGAGACACTTTGACTTTAGCAGATGTTGAAGGGCATAGTATACTTTATTTCTAGATTGTATTCTAGATTGTATTTCTTCTCTCAGCATGTTGGAGCAGTTGAAGTTTGCACACAAGTACTTATATGTTTCCGTTCGTTTGATTTTCATATTATCGACTTGAATGTGGCTGAAGTTTATATACTTTCCATGTTTCACTATTCGTACAGAATAGTGAACATTTAAAAACATTTTATGTTTTGCATCCTTCAGTCAGTCGGTGGTAACTAATAACTAGGAATGAAAGAATCCTAAGTATTATAACAAGTAACTGAAAATTGCCACTGACAGCTTAGTTAATGCAGGAAATCTGCATTAGCTATAAACAAAACCAATCGTTCCATGTTGTCAGCGTTAAGGTCGTGTATGCAGAAGCGGGTGTAAGGTAACTACTATTCGTATTCGGCCCGACCGCAACTATTCGGTCCCGAAGCGATTACGAAGCGAATATTCGGTACAGCCCTAATATATATATATATATATATATATATATATATATATATATATATATATATATATATATATATATATCGGGAAACCCATTATATAATATATTGGATGTCTTCATTACTATTACTCTCTCTCTCTCTCATAGTACACAGCTCTTTGGCGTAAATGTTGATGAAATCGTTTCAAAGGCAATCCTAGACATGTAGAAAGGTTCGATTCACGCAATGATCAATTCGTATATGTAAGCGTTATCAGGGTAACAATCAATAGCAAAAGTAAGTTGAGGATCCTGTTTCACAACCCTTTATGCGTACTGGGCATATAGGGCCAGGCCTAGGAAGGGAACCAATCGGTACTCGATGGGAGACGTTATCAGCATCACTCTGGCTGCCTCCCCATGACTTTTCCTGGTTTCAGTTCAAGGCTGAGGCGACTTAGGGGTCAGGGTGATAAAAACTGAAACCCACGGTCTTCGGGTCCGTAGCGGAGAGTGTAAAAAAAGTTAAACAGTAATAATAAGTAGTAAAAATCATTGTAACGAATCCACTACACCCTGGCTGTTGTCGCGACCGCAAATATAAACTAAGGATTGAACAGGGTTTCTGGTACTGGTGCGGGATGATCCTAATGACAATGGTGGGACTTTGTGTCACCGAGTGTTGATGGCTCGTTGTACCATTCTGCTGGGATTGAACCACACACACGAGTAGTAAAAAATTGCACTTTTCTGGCAGTGGACTGTTAGCCGTTACATGCACAACACGCCACTGGATTCACGCCGTGGGTGGTTTAGAAAACGACCGTCCTCGCATTTTTCAGACACTGGTACGAGAGTAGCACCGTGAAAACGATTGTGGCCTCATTACAACATATTCCGACAGTGATTACAATGCAGTCGACCCCCATTGTGAAACGCCATAATTCTCCAGAACTCCCAAGTACTAGGAAAAAATTCCCTCCATGCGTTGGGTCTAAATCTACATGAAGGGAGGAAAACACATCCGCATATCTGTATCCAAATCGCCAGGTCTGCCTCTTCATTGCGACTGCAATCGCAAACAAACACATACAACTTCTTCTTTGAATATCAGCTTCATCTATACCGGCCATGTTTTCCCGCCGTGTCCAACGGCAACCTGAAATGTTGACACGCGCATGCGTAACTCTCACCGTCTTATCCACGATCGCCGGATAAGCCAAATCTGGAAGATTGTATCTGTGCTAGCTGTTTGACGTCCTAGATACACCAGCTTCCCCTAGTCTTTATTTGACAAATGCACGCCGACAGAAAGAAAGCTAAATAAACTCTGCTTTGTCATTATCAGGTGCCGCGATGACATGGAAGAAATGCTCTTCAACACTTGGAGTTCTGTAAAAGATATGTTATCCCGCGGATTTTTTCTCTGATGAATTAGCGAGGGTAATCTTTTCCGAGTGGAGTGTGGGTTAAGGGTGTGAGGTTTACGTTTCCATTGTTGCTAGGGTCATTGTGAACTTCCTGTGTGCAATAAAATGCTGCAATGCGAACGTTGGGGGAACTCTGGGACCCAGAGATTAGCATGTTCCGGTCTGAAGTGTGCACAAACGTTTTTCTATTTCCTCATCCTCCCCACCCCTCTTTTCTTCTACTTTTTTTTTCTTCTTTGTGTTCATTTTTTTCTCTTTCTTTTTCTTTCTTTCTTTCTTTTCTTCGTTTTTATACTTGCCTGCATTCTTATCATAGTCATCCTTTTTACCATCACGGTTGTGTTCCCTTCTTCGTCTGCCTTTGGGGTCACGGTGGCAAACTGCACTACTGCTATCACTAACACTATTACTACTATCTCAGCTTTTACTACTACTACTACTGCTGTTGCTGCTGCTGCTACTACTACCGCTACCATCACTAATACCACTATCACCGCTAGTACTACTGCGGTTGCTGCTGCCGCTGGTGCTGCTGCCTTCGCCGACGCTGCTACTACTACCACTATAATTTCTACTACCACAACAGCTTCATCTGCTACTACCACTACTATTTCTACTGCTGGAACCGCTACTCGCTGTTGTTGTTTCTACTACTACTACTACTACTACTACTACTACTACTACTACTACTACTACTACTACTACTACTACTACTACTACTACTACTACTACTACTACTACTACTACTACTACTACTACTACTACTAATACTACTACTACCACTTCTACTACTTTTTCTGTTGCCACTGTTGCTGCTACTGCTACCGCTGCTTCTACTGCAGTTACTACTACTACTACTACTACTACTACTACTACTACTACTACTACTACTACTACTACTACTAATACTACTACTACTACTACTACTACTACTACTACTACTACTACTACTACTACTACTACTACTACTACTACTACTACTACTACTACTACTACTACTACTACTACCATTACTACTGTTGCTACTACGACTACTGCAACCACATTTGCTGTTACTACTCGTTCTCCAATTGCTGCTGCTGCTACTACTACTACTTCTATTACTGCTGCTGCTACTGCTGCCGCTACTACAGTTACCTTCACTATTACTACCCCCCCCCCCCCCATTGCTGCTAGTGCTGCTGTTTTCTTGCTTCTGGGCTGCTAACTGAAGGTCTACCTTAGCTCAGTTTCGAACCCACGACAACCGGACCGACAAGCAAACGTGCTAACTCATCCAGTCTATGTCTATATCTCCACTGCCTACAAGAACATTGCTTTTTGTTTTGTCTTTAGATGAACGCCTCCACGAGGGCCTCAAGCGACCCGGGTTCCTTGCTCCCCGACTCCAGGCCTCCCTACGGTTGCCCTCATCCCAACAAGATGGCCACCAAACACACCATTGTCATCGGCGAGGACTCTCTTGATGAAGAGGACGATGACTATATGGCAGACGACGTGTTTACTTCCGATGAGTCGGCTTTTTATATGGAAGCTTCCGGTCAGCGCCTGTGCAGCGCTGATGAAGGTTGTATGTCCAACAGGTAAATATCTCCATCCATTAGCACCTGTCTGTCTTTCCAGACGATAGTGTTTTACTGCGCTAAGAGGAAGCATGAGACTCACAGCCCATGGCGATGGCGAGTATGACTATCAAGACCTCCCGTGTCAAGAAAAGTCTTCTACAATGATAGCATGGGATTTTAGGACCATTGTTGTCAACATTTGTGTTTAATCCGTTTCTTTTCAGATGCTCAGCTCTCCTCCTTTCTGCAATCATTTCTTCCTTCAGTCTCATTCCCTTCCTGATACGCCCTTTCCACACAAAACGGTCCATGGCATTTGCTCTCCATAGCACAAAGCCTGGGCAGTATTGTAGAGACCATATGTTGCCCATGCATAATGATCCCTCTCTCGACCTGCCTTGTTTACTCTAAAGGAAAGGTAAAACCAGTACGCTTGGAACGAGGCAGGTTGCAGAAGCTGCCGGATCAGGAGAGCAGTGCTCTACCTCTCCGCCTGTTGGAGCTTCCCTCCTAGACCAGCTGCCAGACAAGGCGAAGGGCCTAGTCTGCCCTGCCATAACATAAAGTTTTCAGGTTGCATTTCCTCTTCCTAGTATACGGCTAGTCTCCTCCCCCAATGAGCTTCTCCGCCCGAAGCCGTTGGCACAATATGGGATGTTGGGTTAGTATACGCCGCCCAACATTCGGCGCAACAGAAGACAGGTGGTACAGGCTACTGTTATACGGTAGCTCAGTCATATCTGCCCAAGACCTTACAAGCGGTAAATATCTACCTGTCTACATATCTACTAGGGGGTCGCCAGTCTGTACCAGCTCCCCCATGTACCCGAAGGTCGAGGATTCATTTCCTGGGGAAGCCGGAGTTTTTTTTTTTTTTTTTTTTCAAAAATGACTTTGACTTTCAGATCGATCCAGCCTTAAATGGGTACCAGGTAAATTCATGGGAAATAAAGGCGGTCGGCGTGATGTTAAACTCGTCCCCCACTGAGTGCCGATATGCCGATTGGTCAATGAAATATAGGTCTAACCCTATATGCCCAACACCTCTAAAGGAAAGCGTGTCATTTACTTTACTTGTACATATCTACTTGCCTACACGCTTACATATCTACTTGCCTACACGCTTACATATCTACTTGCCTACACGCTTACATATCTATTTGTCTACACGCTTACATCTATACCCTCACGTTTGTTTACAGGGACATCCAAACGTTAGGGGCATTGGCCCCCATGAACGCCCCTCTTGGAAAAATTGTAGAAGAGACTGAGCACCCCCTCCCCCACCCACACCAGAAAATGTGTAAAG
>CAJHNH020005592.1:5000-19527 GCA_905116865.2 Candidula unifasciata
TACGTGTCCACGTCTGGCACCGATAGCATAGTGTTGGCCAAAAAGTAGTTTTGATAAGAATCACTTAAGTACTCCGGGGTATCTGCTTGTGTGTCAACAGGGGCAATAATTGTCCCATTACTTGATTAGCTAATTAACTCCTATTACTGTGGTTTAATGTATCAAAGAACATTATGAAGAATCCTTAGAATTCCTTGGACAGCTAAGAGGAGCAACCCAAATGTTTTGAAAGAGGCAGGTGCTCGTAGACAACTTATCACAAACATCAGAAAGAGACAGTCATCATTTTTTGGTCATGTTATGAGATGCGGGAAAATGGCACATGTTGTGACCACTGGACAGATCTGTGGAAACAGAGGCAGAAGAAGGCAGCGCAAGAAGATTCTTGACAGTGACTTGTCATGGCATGGAGGGGTGTCGACACAGGAACTGATACACACGGTTGCTGATCGCAGATTGTAGTGAGGCGTGATCGCTCACGTCAGTCAGCAGGGCACTTGATGAATATAAGGATGATGTTGAATGTCTAAAGTCACCTAACTGTTATTCACCCTATTAGTTGGTTTTCTACTGATATAGGGGGCTGCGTGGTGTCGTGACATGGTGTCCGCCTCGGGTGTTGGAGGTTCCGGGTTTAATTCCCCAGTAAGGGCTTGGATTGTTTCACGTTGGCTTGGACTTCTAGTAATTCCCCCTAGTCTCTGGCTAGTTAGATCGGACATCTGTGTGCATTGTCGCGCACTTAAAAAATCACTTGGCAGTTGGAAATCGAAAAGAGTAGCCTAACTGCGCTACCCGGGCCAAATTTTGAGTTAAAATCTACCCAAAGTATTTCAGGATCCTCGCCGGTGCTATAGAGCCTGTGCACTGTGCTTAACTTCTTTGAACTCTTCTATCTGTCTATCTTATTTTACCACACTAGGACATCACACAAGCGATAAAAACCCGATGACACAAAGTGCCACCATGTGGATGAAGATCACCCGTGGAGTGGTCCCAGAAATCGCCTTCAGCCATTAGACCACATTTATGACTGGGTTATATTGCGGCCCCTGGCAAGAATCAGAGTAGGGCTTCAAATAAGGAAAAATTGCATCCCAGAAAGGGTTGAAAAGACTGACTCTTCGGACTCAGACTTGAATTAGAAGAAGAACGGAGCACTAATGGGTTACTACCCGTGTTCTATGATGCTGATCCGTTTCTCAAACTTCAACCTTAGCTTTCTTGATCTTTCTCGGTCTATATCTGTAAGGCATAGTGATGGCGTTCTTTGTGGTTGTTGTTGGCACAGAAAGAAGCAGGGCAGACCGACTGACGTTCAACCCTACCAGGACTGCACGAAGAGGGATAAACACCCGGCGACACAAAGTGCCATCATTCGGGTGAGAATTACCCGGGTACAAGACCCAGAAAACCCCGTTCAACCGTAAGGTTATATTAGGGCCCGCGACAACGGCCGGAGTGGGGCTTTAAAATAACACAAAAATTGCGTCCCATATCGAGACGAAGAATGGGCATTTTAACCGGAACGGAAAAGCTGTCAGACGCCTGCGGATCATAACGTCGTGGGTTCGCGTCCTGACGAGACAAAACTTTTTTTTCAAAAATGACCTTGACTGCCAGGTCGACCCAGCCTTGAGTGGGTACCAGGTGCCGTCCTGGGAAGTCAAGGCGGTTCGAATGATGCTGACCACATCACCCACCAAGTGCCGACTGGTCTATTTAAAAAAATAATAGGTCTAACCCTATATTCCAAGTACGCCTAAAGGCGTGGAAAAAACTGACCTAAAAAGGAAAAGCTGTTGGGTGACCTGTTAACTATATAGTTGGGTGCTTTAATAATATCCTACCCCAGATGATGTTACAGGACAGTCCAACATTTAAGAGGGTGGTAAGAATGGGTTTCCCAGCTTTCTGATGCTTTTAACGACCCCCAAAAATATAGAACTGCAGTAACCCCAACCCACTTATGTCCCGCGGGAGAGTGCAGCCTAGATCCTACGACTGCATGCAGCCTGTCTACAACCCCCTGAAATATTAAACTCTACCCAGACCTGTGAATTTCCCCTGTTTGGGGTAGATTATTAACAAAGCACCTAAAGTTAGAACTGCGATTACCTGACAGAATTACTTACTCAGGGCCTGATGACCCTTGGGAACTCAAGGCGGATCTCCTGTGTTTTCAGCGGTGGTGTAATGTTTTATTGACCTCGCCGATTCTAAATCCGGCCCTTCTTAAAGTGGCTAGACATGAAGCCTGATCACTAAAGACAGGCAGACGTCAGAAGGCTCTAAGTACATGCTTAAAAGTGTGTTAAATCCACTCCTTGCTTCCTATCGTGTTTTTCTTTCTATTCGTGTCTGCTGATCCACTCCGCTGATCTGGCACACCCGGGCGGGTATTGGAATAACAAGTTTCGGCTTATGTATTCAAGAACCAGTCGGTCGACTGTGGCCAGAATGCCGAGATAACTCAAAGGATATGAATCATATCGGATAGGGAGGTTAAATCATCAACATTATGTACCCTGTTGATAATGCTGTGATAACTTGGAACATATAAATCACATCGGAGGGGGTAAATCACTAACATCATGTGCCCTGCTCGCTTACGCTCAGGATAATGCAGGCTCTACAAACATCAGCATTATCATCAGCATCATCATGTGCCCTGTCAAATGGCTTAGGCGCTCATGCGTCTTTACAAATCACGATCCCTGGTTGCCTGGAACAGCTCTCTTGATGATATCCCTCCATGCCATCGTTTCAGTTCATCCAGCATTATCTCTCTTAGTTTGCCTCTACCCCTCGACAAACACTGATATAAATTAGGTATCAGCCAGACAGCTCTCTGCTGGTGTCTTCATGCTGAACAGACTCCAGAACATGTCTTGAAAGCTCCCCTTGTGCGTTCTGGGGTCCCATTGTGGGGGAAACAAGAATAGACCCACTGCCTGCTCAAAAGCATGTCGTAAGGGTCAATAAAATGGTAGTCTCCTTCGAAGTCGTAGTACATCTGCCTGAGAGGCAAGAACCGCAGTCTGCATGCAAATGAGTCAAACTTATGTGCACGCAACACTCAGTTTCTGGAATAGGACTGGATTCCAGAAATAGATGAACAACCAGAACTTTCCGTCGGAATTTAAAGCCAGTGAACACGGCGAAGAAGAAGAAGAAGAAGAAGAAGAAGAAGAAGAAGAAGAAGAAGAAGAAGAAGAAGAAGAAGAAGAAGAAGAAGAAGAAGAAGAAGAAGAAGAAGAAGAATGAAGAAGAAGGAAAGAAGAAGAAGAAGAAGAAGAAGAAGAAAGAAGAAGAAGAAGAAGAAGAGAAGAAGAAAGAAGAAGAAGAAGAAGAAGAAGAAGAAGAAGAAGAAGAAGAAAAAAAGAAGAAGAAGAAGAAGAAGAAGAAGAAGAAGAAGAAGAAGAAGAAGCAACAGCAGCAGCATGAGGTCTTGCAAGACTGTGCTCTCTCTCTGGAGGAACTGTGAAGCAAAGTGTGGCCACATAAAGCAGACCTGACAACCAAGCTTTGGGGAAACCTGAGAGTTCTCGAACTGACATCCCAGTTTATGGCCTACAGTGGATTAAACGCATGACCAGTGATCGCTGAAGAAGAGTGTGCCTTGTTGATAATACCGAGATAACTTGGAAGATATGAATCATATCAGATGGAGTAAATGATCAAGAGTATGTGCCTTGCTTGCAGTGGACAGATAACTTGGTGGATACGAATCTTCTACTTCTTCTTTGTTCGCCAGCTGTAACCGCGGAAAGTCCTGGTTCTTCGTCCTTTTGAACTTTGCCTTTGCGCCAAACCACTTCATTTGTTGTTCTTTGATTACCTGTAAGACTGGCTTTATTACTAGCATTCGTCTGATTTCGTATTCTGTCTTTCCTTGAAACTCCTGCAGCTCTTTTAAGGCATTTCATCTCTGTTGTCACAAATTAACGTTCATTGGTAGCATAGTGTTGGCCAAAAAAATAGTTATAAGATTTACTTTAGTACTCCGGTGTATCTGCTTGTGTGTCAACAGGGAAGATAGTTGCCACAATATTTAATTAGCTTTGGCACATCTAAGCTAATTTCTCTGTTCAGTTTTCCGTCGGATGTGAGAATTGCTCCCAAACACTTAAATTTCTCTGTTTGTCTTAAGGTATTGTTTTTTAATTTTTTTTCTAAATTGTCTTACTGTCTTTCTATCACCATTGTCTCTGTCTTCGTGGTGTTTATTATTATTATTATATTCCTCACCTTTAATTAAACGTAAAATTAACACTTGCGAAATGAGATACCTGAAAAAAGCTGCCAACTTAACCATCCGAAGCCAAGGTTAGAAATAATTTTATCAGACAGTCTGTAGGAACAACACCGTGCAGCAAATTCTCTGAAAAACAGAAGATTAAGTGGTTTGGTCATTTAGTAAGAATGCAGCCAGAACAAGTACCAACGCAGGCGTTACACATGAAAAGATCTTAAATATTTTTCTTCTTTGCGTTCAGCAGCTGTAAACTCTGTCGGAAAGTTCTGGTTGTTCATCCACTTTTGGAATGCAGCTTGTTCCCGAACCTGTGTGGTCATTCTGCATCCATTTTACAGATCTGACTCATTTGTATGCAGACTGCTGGTTCCTTACCTCTCAGGCAGATGCACTCCGACTTCGAAGGTCTGAAATGAACTCAAGAGGCCGCCCTATGAGAATATGGACTGATAACATTAAAGACATAGACACGGAATGACAATAGCCATTACTGCCCATCAAACAATACATCTCAAAGTGTTTCTCCCCACAACGTATAACGGCAGAAGTGGAAACTGATGATGATGACAACATACCGACAGTTCCTCGTCTAACTCCAGTTTACTCTGGGGGCTGCGTGGTCTCGAGGCATGGTGTCCGCCTCGAGTGCTAGAGGTTCCGGGATCAATCCCTAGAAAGAGCTGGGATGTTTTCTCAGAACTTGGACTTCTAGTAATTCCCCCTGGTTTCTGGGTAGTGAGATCGGACGCCCGTGTGCATTGTTGCGCACGTAAAAAATCCCTGGGCAGTTGAAAATCGAAAAAAAAGGGCTAACGGCGCTGAGCGGGCAAAATCTAGCCAAAGTATTTCAGGATCCTCGCAGGTGCAAGAGCCTGTGCACTGTGCTGAGCTTCTTCAGACTCAGACTGTAGTTAGAGAAAGAACGGACCACTTACGCGTTACTACCCGTGTGCCAAGATGTTGATCCGTTGTTCAAACCCCAAACTCCAGTATACCCATTCTCTGTAACATTCATTTTGTCCCGACCGTTTTATGATGTCGCTGCTGCAGAAATATAACAAAAGCGTGGCATACACACATAAAAATGCCCTCATTACTGCAAGACCCTGAACCGGTCTAGCAAGACTGGTTATATATTCAGCTTCGCACGTAAATACGTTTATCATATCCTATTAAAAGTAAGTCCTTTTGATTGCACATACAGACTGCACTGTAAGTATTTTATCACATTGCTCGTTTATCCTTTGAAATGTTTTAGTATCGCCTTTTTTAACCGGATTTAGACATTTGTGTATTGTAACAAATGTAAAATGAGATGCCTTAGAAAAGCCGCCAACTTAACCAGTCGCGAGAAAGTACGAGATGATAATATCAGACAGTCTGTGGGAACAACAACGTGCACCAAATTCATTAGGAAACACAAGATCAGATGGTTTGATCATCTTGTAAGAATACAGTCACAGCTACCAACACAGGTGGTATATGTGGCCCGGAATACACAGGCGTCGATGGGAATAAAAGAGCTGATAGGTTGGCTGGATCCGCCATCCCTACCGACGGTCAACCAATTGATCATGCTGTGTTATTAATGCCCTCAGAGAAATGGGAAGGGTGGAGGACTGTGGGGGGCAGTGAATCCACATCACTCGCCAGAATGATAGACTTTAGAGTAAAAAAAAAAACGGAGAAGCAAAAGCGAATAAAATAACATAAAATGAACTGTTGAACTAATATCTGAGACAAAGCACGTAAAGAAATCAAAAAGCAACGTTCTAAAGCAAAGAAAGTCACGGGACAACGAACGCCACATATACCTTTGTCCACCACAGCCAATCTAATAACTATTTGTTTTTGGCCTGCTCTGTGCCAAAAGTGTCAAACCTGGACCCTTACTAGAACTAGAGAGCGTAAATTCACAACAGAGATGAGAGAACTTAGAAGAAGTAACGGAGTACCAAAAAGAGATACAATTAAACATGCAGAAGTAAGAAGACTTAGCCTGAATCCTAAATAAAAATAAAAATCTATAGAGCATTATCTTTCCTGTAGCAACATACGGATGTGAGTCGTCGACTATCTCTAAGTATCTTTCCTGTAGCAACATACGGATGTGAGTGTTCGACTATCTCCAAGTATCTTTCCTGTAGCAACATACAGATGTGAGTCGTCGACTATCACCAAGTATCTTTCCTGTAGCAACATACGGATGTGAGTCGTCGACTATCTCCGAGTATCTTTCCTGTAGCAACATACGGATGTGAGTGTTCGACTATCACCAAGTATCTTTCCTGTAGCAACATACGGATGTGAGTCGTGGACTATCTCCGAGTATCTTTCCTGTAGCAACATACGGATGTGAGTCGTCGACTATCTCCAAGTATCTTTCCTGTAGCAACATACGGATGTGAGTGTTCGACTATCTCCAAGTATCTTTCCTGTAGCAACATACGGATGTGAGTCGTGGACTATCTCCGAGTATCTTTCGTGTAGCAACATACGGATGTGAGTCGTCGACTATCTCCAAGTATCTTTCCTGTAGCAACATACGGATGTGAGTCGTCGACTATCACCAAGTATCTTTCCTGTAGCAACATACGGATGTGAGTGTTCGACTATCTCCAAGTATCTTTCCTGTAGCAACATACGGATGTGAGTCGTGGACTATCTCCGAGTATCTTTCCTGTAGCAACATACGGATGTGAGTCGTCGACTATCTCCAAGTATCTTTCCTGTAGCAACATACGGATGTGAGTCGTCGACTATCTCCGAGTATCTTTCCTGTAGCAACATACGGATGTGAGTGTTCGACTATCTCCAAGTATCTTTCCTGTAGCAACATACGGATGTGAGTCGTGGACTATCTCCGAGTATCTTTCCTGTAGCAACATACGGATGTGAGTCGTCGACTATCTCCAAGTATCTTTCCTGTAGCAACATACGGATGTGAGTCGTCGACTATCTCCAAGTATCTTTCCTGTAGCAACATACAGATGTGAGTCGTCGACTATCACCAAGTATCTTTCCTGTAGCAACATACGGATGTGAGTCGTCGACTATCTCCAAGTATCTTTCCTGTAGCAACATACGGATGTGAGTGTTCGACTATCTCCAAGTCCTTAAGAAAGAAAATGTGAACTTTTGAGCTAAATTGCTATAGAAATATGAAAGTAAGTAAAGGTCCCTTTTCCACTCCTTCGGACGTATTGGGCATATAGGGCTAGACCTATATTTTATAGACCAAACGGCACTTGGTGGGTGATGTGGTCAGCATCTCGCGGGCAGTCTTTACTTCATTTGACTGCACCTGGTACTCACTTAAGGCTGGGTCGACCTGGGAGCCAAGGTCATTTTTTAAGGAAAAAATTTAGTTGTGTATCATTTACAGGACGTTGCAGAACCAACCCCAACATTTTTTTTTTTTTTTTGTGTGGCTAGTGTGATTTTTCCACACACATTTTTACGTTCAGTAGTTTCCCATTAGTTCTAAACGGCCATCACTCGGTACCACTGTCGAAACCAACGCAAGACAAATCTTCCGCAGCTGGGATCGAACAAGGGATCTCGGTATTACGAAACACTTTCGCAACGCCTAAGCCACAGAAGCAGCGTAGTTGGTATGGGTGCCATAATTAAAACTTTTTCGGAGGTTGAAAACGGGGTATCTGGGATTTATCTTGGTGGTATGACTTCCAGATAGAGATTTTGGCTTTTCTCCGAATGATGGGTCTGAATGATCGCGTCAACACTGTAAAATTATGATTTTTTCCGGCAAAAGCCCCAGGGGCGGGTGGCAAAGGTAGGATTACGAATATACGAATATTTCTATGACAGGCAGCAGCGGCAGACGATCAGTCCCTACACACATTAGCGATTCAATAACTGGCAGTTGTAGATGTCAGGCCTGCCGACTTATATATAGTAATGAGCAATAAACTGCAGTGGTTGTCGTTACTGGCTACACATAGATTAATAAGGAACGCAAAATGTTTTTGGTGAGTATGTCTAATTGTTCCTGATCTTTATATTTGTGTTCCCACTTTTTAAATATTTCTAGTCGAATACCTATCGAGGCCCTGTTAGGGAATATTTTCAAACGCGATCATTCAAGCCCCTCATTCGCAGGAGAGCAGAGATTATTTTTTTTTAATTTAAGGCTGGTATGATAAACTTTTAGTTAGCAGCCTTGAATGAACAAACTGATCGATTGATCGGCAGTTTCTCAGTGTCTTCGTACGACCCTCAACCCCTGCTCTTTCCTCGGAATCATAGCCTTCACTACTGTATGTTTCCCTACGGTTTCATTGCGTAAGTTACTGAGTTTAATGCTTGGTGCAGCATTGTGAGTTGTGTTGTTGTTGTTGTTTTTTTTTTCTGTGGGGTGCCTTCCATTTTTGCTACTCCCCGTGTGGGTTCTGCTCTTTTGTAAGGAAGTCAAGAAGTGATCCATTGTCTACCCAAAAAATATGTCGTAAAAATCGACTAATTGGAAGCTTCCTTCCATGCCAGAGTGCATCTGCCTGGGAGGCAAGGAATTAACAGTCTTCATACACATGAGTCAGATCCTGTAAAATGGATGTGCACGAGACACTCAAGTTCTGGAACAGGACTAGATTCCAGAAATGGACGAATAACCAGAACTTTCCGTCGGAGTTTTACAGCCTATGAATAGGAAGGAGAAAGATTTATCTTGCGGTTGCGTCGTGGTATTTAGTATGGCTAGTAGCCGATTTACCTGGGGGTTCGCGAAATACCTTATGTAATAATTTTGCGTGTATATGGCCAACTGATCGTAACTGACTATTTCTATCAATGACAAACAGCATTTCTACGACAGTTGGCGCTGGCACCTCTAGCAAATGTCTTATGTATTTACTGCGTGCGCATATTTCTGGATTGTGCCGGGACTAAATTGTTCACCAGTTTTTCAAATCAGACAGCGAGGGACATTTGATATGATTTTCACTGGCACGGAAACGGCGCAAGTATGGTGTTGATCCGATTATAGTAAAATTGAAACCTCGACTACGATTACTTGTATAGTAGTACGACTACTATACTATCCTAACCATTTATGATGTTTCCAGAAAAGATATAAGACCGAACGAAAAGTAATGTCAGCAAGCTTCACAATATAACAAAAACAAAACGTGAACGTTGCGGCCATGGAGCCTTTATCAGCACAATTATTAATCAAACAGTACTACACAAATACACAAAATCACTTATAGACGAATGTGACAGGCACAGATAGTAGCAGTTCTGTGCAGGCAAGACACACGAGTTATGTGAAATTAATGAACTGATGTGAAGCTATAAAAAAATATCCCATATATCTCGGTCTGTCTCCGAAGAACGGCTAGTTGCCTGCCGAGAATGTGCCACAAAGTACTAACTCCGTAGTTCTGGCGATGATCCTAATGGATCACAGTAAACAAGGCTCTTGTGAACTGGTCGGCGGCTTCGTGTAAAGGACTGACAACCTTCAGAGCGCGAGACACACTGCTTGAACACGACCGGCTCCAGCTGACAGGCCGTCACCGGGTCGGGCTAACGATGCGTTAACGCAGAATTTCTAAAACTGGGTGCTGGGGCACCCTGGGATGCCGTGAGCGGCAATAATCAAGAAAAGACGGCTAAATATTGTGGATTCATTAAAGAAGGCATGTAGTTACTTAAAAGTTAATAAAAAAAAATAGTTTATTTCTTGTTTGAGAAACGCTGCGTTAACGCATCGTTAGCCTGACCCGGTGACGTCCGCAGCACGGCCCGTCAGTTGGAGCCGGTCGTGGCTTGACCACAGCAGGATCTTAATTTTCCTCTTTCCAGTGCGTTATAGAAGTTGGTCTTCATGACTGTAAGGCTTTTCTTGGTGCCTTCATTCCATATTCTGTGTAGTCTTCCCGTGCCGTGTCTTCCCTGTGGCAGTTCGCGCCAGGGCATTCTCTTCAGATGGCCAAACCATCTTATCTATTGTTCCTAATCACTGATTTCATGCCTCACCATCATTCATGTAGCAGGTCCTTTGCATAACGTCGCTCTCATTACTGTCTGCATGAAAGAAACGCGGTATCTTGCCAGCTATCCCGCCTCGTGTACTTTCATATTCAAGGAGCCACTTATATCCTGTGCCCATCTTCGTGTTGGTCGGCCCCTGCCCCTCCTTTCTGGTACCATGCCTTCTGTCATTATTTTTCCCAGTCCGGCATGGCGCTTGTTATGACTAAAATATTTTTATTTATTAGCCAGTCTTCCTTGATGTTCAGATCTTTTAAATTGTCAGTATTTCTTCCTTTCTTTGCCCATTGTATTCTGAGAATTCTTTCTATAGCATTTTAGCTCGAGCACCTATTTTCTTTTGTAAGGACTTGGAGATAGTCGACGACTCACATCTGTATGTTGCTACAGGGAGGATACATGTTCTCTTGATTTTAATTGTAATTTAGGTTTCAGGCTTAGTATTCTCTCTTCTGCACGTTTAATTGTATCTCTTTTTTGGTATTCTGTCACCTCTTCTAAGTTCTTCCATCTCTTTTGTGAATTTGCGCTCTCCAGTTTTAGTAAGGGTCCAGGTTTGACACTGGTAGTACAGACAGAGTTTTCCTAAAAAAGTAGTTATTAGATTCACTGTGGGGGCAAAGGTTGTGGTGTGCATTGTCCCAAGATTTTCTTCGTTTTAGAACATCGCTCTTTGATTTCTTTACCTGTTGTGTCCCAGATATTAGTTCAACTGTTAACTTTATGTTATTTGTTTCGCTTCTTCTTCTTCTTCATCATCATCTTCTTCTTCTTCTTCTTCTTCTTCTTCTTCTTCTTCTTCTTCTTCTTCTTCTTCTTCTTTTCTTCTTCTTCTTCTTCTTCTTCTTCTTCTTCTTCTTCTTCTTCTTCTTCTTCTTCTTCTTCTTCTTCTTCTTCTTCTTCTTCTTCTTCTTCTTCTTCTTCTTCATCTTCTTCTTTTCTTCTTCATCTTCATCTTCTTTTCTTCTTCATCTTCATCTTCTTCTTCTTCTTCTTCTTCTTCTTCTTCTTCTTCTTCTTCTTTTTTCTTCTTCTTCTTCCTCTTCTTTTCTTCTTCTTCTTCTTCTTTTCTTCTTCTTCTTCTTCTTCTTCTTCTTCTTCTGCTTCTGCATCTTCTTCTGCTTCTTCTTCTTCTTTTTCCTCTTTTTCTTCTTCTTCTTCTTCTTCTTCTTCTTCTTCTTCTTCTTCTTCTTCTTCTTCTTCTTCTTCTTCTGCTTCTGCTTCTTCTTCTGCTTCTTCTTCTTCTTCTGCGTCTTCTTCTTCTTCTTTTTCCTCTTCTTCTTCTTCTTCTTCTTCTTCTTCTTCTTCTTCTTCTTCTTCTTCTTCTTCTTCTTCTTCTTCTTCTTCTTCTTCTTCTACTTCTGTTTAGCATTCACTAGCTGTAAACTCCGATAGAAATTTCTGGCTGTTTGTCCACTCCTGAACTTTCGTCCTTATCCAGAGTTTGAGTTTTGAAGGCGAATCCAATTTACAGATCTGCCTTATTTGTATGCAGACTGGTGGTTCCTTACCTCCCAAACAAATTACTCTCTGACTCTGAAGGAAACGCCCATAATTAATCCACTCCCACGACATACTTGTTGACATACTATTGGAGGGGGCGGGGCAGTGGGTCTGTTCTTGTGTCGTCCAGTTTAGTGCCACGTGACCCACGCAGGGAAATTCGTCTCCCCTGAACATTTATTAGTTTTAGTAACAACTGTTTACATCATGACGAGTTAAAGGTAAAATGATTGGCACTCACGAGCAGCAGCTTCCGCATCTCCTGCAGCTTTGCTCGTGAGTCACAGCAATCTAGTTTAGCCCCAATCCGCGTGAGCGGCGTACGGTATACTCTCGGCGGTGGCGGTAGTCGCCGGAAAAACCGCAAATTAGGTCGCCGGAAGTGCGCAATTGACACGTGACTGAGGCCCTGTTCTTGGCCGCCATAATATGTGCCCGTTATTCGGAGGATAGCTGGGGGCAGTATGTTCGCATCAACACTGCAGGAGTCTTTTTCATGGCTCTTGGTGGCGCGCAGTGCTAAGCCATTTTAAATAGCACACATAACCTGGTCACAATTATAGTCTAAAGCTCCCCCTTCGGGCCTGCTGGTTGAACGCGAAGAGAAAATCCCCCAGGTATAAATACCATAAACCCTGTTCAACCCTAAGGTTATATTGGAAACCCCGAGGTAACTTCTGGATACTAAAACAAACAGTACAGGCCAAACGCAGATGTTGAGGTGCCATTCTGTTCATAGGTGAGAGTTCTATTACTTCCTGATTTAGCATCCAAAGAAAATTTATTGAACACACACCCACATAAAAAAGGTAAAGTCGGGAGATGTGAACCAGCGTCAATGCACACGGTTATAAACCATAAGTGCTCTGTCACCAGTATGGACAGCTGATAAGAAACTGTCCGCCTGTGTCACCGTCAGCACGCAACTCCGTAGCTACAGTGACGTTCCTCAATTTACCCCAGAGTGTTAACTCTGGTACCCATTACCTAGAGGCTGGGTGAACCCCGCGAAGCGCCCAGTTTCGTGGGCTGCAGCTAGTGGCACGCAGCTGGATTTAAAAGCGCGTCTCCAATCGAATGCGCTAACGCGGCTCCTTACACGCGCACATTTCCACTGGAAGTGTCATAATTCGTTAATTCGAGGCACTGAACACTTCTCAGACATCGTTAATGACACTTCACAACAGCCTATTTCGAAAATGTAAATAGAAAGCAAGGTAACAACGCATGTAAAAAAAATTGCAGTTCCTCTATTTACTTTCAACCTAAAAAACTACACAACGTGTTAGCCTAACACACACATTCCAGCTAACATTCCATGCTACTTGGCTTATATTGAGACGGCCTTGATTTGGCCAGCCGTGGTTCTATAAGAATCCCAACTTGTATAGCTAATATACTCGGCAAATCGCTGATACCTTGTGATACCTCCATTATAAGTGCGGCACCAGTACGACTCGGTGTACCTGTGTGTGCACGCCATTTATCCTCTCAGGGCCGTTACCTGAAATACTGCGTGGTCTCTGGGCATGGTGTCCGCCTCAAGTGCTAGAGGTTCTGGGTTCAATCCCCGGTAAGGGCTGGGATTTTTACACATAGACTTGGACTTCTAGTAATTTCCCTGGTCTCTGGGTAGTAAGATCGGACGCCCGTGTGCAGTTGGAAAAGGAAAAGAGCAGCCTAACGGCGCTTCTCGAGTAAAATTTGGAGTTAAAAAACTACCCTAAGTATTTCAGGATCCTCGCCGGTGCTATAGAGCTTGTGCACTGTGCTGAGCTTCTTCAGACTCAGACTTCAGTTAGAAGAATCACGGAGTACTTATGGGTTACTACGAGCGTGCCATGATGTTGATCCGTTGTTCAAAACCTCAAAAACTTCAAACTGCAGTTCTGTGGGGACAGGGATTACGTCAGAAAACTATGAACGAGCTTTCTCACTTCCTACCTGGACTGCAGCCTAAATGATTAATACCCAGTGACTTAAAAAGCCACATTGTGGGTGCTAATCCAACGTGAATGAATCTCAAAAGCCCATAAAATCGTGTAGAACAGTTCTGTTAGGGTACTCAGCGTTTACGAAATAACCTGTTTCATGTCCTAATTGAACTGAACTCAAACGCAATAGTGACCTAATTTCTCCTGTGTATTTCTCCTGCGTCATAATTTATTATCACTATCAAGCAGTTATTACTGTAAAGCGACAGTGTAAAAGAAAACAAATTGCCAAACAATTAAAAGTCGTGCAGGCTTCTGAAAGAAAGTTTTAAACAATGAATAAACATAAAATCTTCACTACGTCAACTAGCGTTTAGCCCTGTAAAACAGGCAGGTACATTGAGGATTTTTGTATTTCAGTTGAAAGGATTCTCCCTGTGCTGTCTCGACCGCACGTTTGTATTATTTCTTTGAGGGGTGGTGTAGGAAGAGACATGGAAAGGGGAAGAGGTGTTAAACGTGAGAATTTGGGGTCACATTCTCTCATCAGAAAGGTGTACATGAAGTAGTATTATGAAACAATTAGCTTACACAAATTACACAATATATAAAATAATAAATGTGTACTTCGATGTCGGCCTCTGTGGCTTTGGTGTTGCGGGTTGCCGGGTTCGATCCCTGCTGCGGACGGTTTGTCTTGCGATGGTTTCGACCGTGGTACCGAGACGACAGCAAGCAATGGCAAACTACTGGACGTGAATATGCATAGAAAAACCACAACAGCCAGAAAGTGCTGGGGTTGGTTCTGCAACATCCT
>CAJHNH020005593.1:0-19507 GCA_905116865.2 Candidula unifasciata
AGAAATCAATGAACTGCTCTTTCAGTAGCAGTTAATATAGAACTATTTATTTATTAGAAATCAACATTTTTCTATTCCAATAGCAATGAATGTAATGCTATATTACAATGTAGATATGAATGTGGGTCCACATGTCATCACATCTTTGAGTGAAAATATAAGGCCAGCTTCACCGCTGAACCATAACAGCCTAAAGACACCATCCTCATTCTATGAACATGGTACCAATGCCGTTTCAGTAAAGGCCACTATATTAGTGACGTGATCCTTGTCTAGCCGATCGCCTTTATTTCCATCGTCCTTTCGTGTTGTCTATATTCAGTTAGCTCACCCTGCCGACACAATATGAAAAAAAAAAAATAGTAACTCATGAGCATTTTGAACTTACGACAATCGCGTACATTTTTTGTCTTAGCCTTGTCATCATCATCATCAATCTCATCAGGTGCCTTGCCGACTGGCATGGGCGATCATGCCTCTCCATAATCCACGATCTCTTACAGCATGTATCAGTTCGTGTGCCGACACAACTCCATGCCATGCAACAAGACTGTCATGAATCTTCTTTCGTTGTCTTCCTCTATACCTCCTTCCACAGATCTTTCCAGTGGTCACAACATATTCTATTTTCCCCCTTCTTATAACATGGCCGAAAAATGATGACTGTCTCCTTCTGATGTCTGTGATAAGTTGCCTTCGGGCTGATGCATCTTTCAAAACCTCTTGGTTGCTCTTTTTGGCTGTCCACGGTATTCTAAGCATTCTTCTCTGAGGCCTCAAGAAATTGTTTGGCCTGCCTACCGATTGTCCAGGACTCACAGCCATATCTTAAAACTGGATGTATATAGCAAGCCAGAATTCTTTTTCTAACTCTCAATGACAAGGATATATTGCACAAGATGTTCTTCATTTTATAAACTACAGTTTGTGCCTGTCCTATTCTGTTTCTTATCTCAGTTATGCATCTTCCATCTAAGCCTTGTACATTGGTGGACAGGGAGAACTGTGTAGTGTGCATATCTCAGCTCTAGGATAGGTCTACTTGTAATTTTGAATGGGTCGAAGATGTCACTGGCCTCTTCACTAATTGCATTTCTCATAATATTTTCAGCCTATATTCTATGTTGAGATAGTGTTAACAAATATCCTAGCGAGAAATCGCAGGAAGCATGGAGATAAGCTATTTTAGAAAGATGCGGACGATTACCTAAATCGTTTTGGGATGAATTGTCGCCAGTTCCGGATCGCTTCTCAATGCATGGAATCTCATTGCACCATCAAACTTGTCAGTCCTCAGGTTTTCTAAGCTTCCACGCCGTGTGGGGTTGGTCATCGTCTCTGTCGCCTTGTCTCTGTCGACACTGTCCCTCTGTCTCTGTCGTCTCTGTCCCCCTGTCTCTGTCGTCTCTGTCCCTTTGTCCCTGTCGTCTCTGTCCCTCTGTCTCTGTCGTGTGTCTCTGTCGTCTCTGTCCCACTGTCTCTGTCTCTGTCTGTCTCGTGTTCTGTCTGTATGTCTCTGTCTCTGTCCTGTCTGTCTGTCTCTGTCTGTCTGTGTCTCTGTCTGTCTCTGTCTCTGTCTGTCTCTGTCCTCTGTCTGTCTCTGTCTGTCTGTCTCTGTCTGTCTCTGTCTGTCTCTGTCTCTGTCTCTGTCTGTCTCTGTCTGTCTCTGTCTCTGTCTGTCTCTGTCTGTCTGTCTCTGTCGTCTTTCTCTGTCGTCTCTGTCTGTCTGTCTCTGTCTGTCTCTGTCTCTGTCTGTCTCTGTCTGTCTCTGTCTCTGTCTGTCTCTGTCTCTGTCTGTCTCTGTCTCTGTCTGTGTCTGTCTCTGTCTCTGTCTGTCTCTGTCTTTCTCTGTCTCTGTCTGTCTCTGTCTGTCTCTGTCTGTCTGTGTCTCTGTCTGTCTCTGTCTCTGTCTGTCTCTGTCGTCTCTGTCCCCCTGTCTCTGTCGTCTGTCTCTCTGTCTCTGTCTGTCTCTGTCTGTCTGTCTCTGTCTGTCCCCCTGTGTCTCTGTCTCTGTCTGTCTCTGTCTCTGTCGTCTCTTTCTGTCTCTGTCTCTGTCTCTCGTCTCTGGTCTCTGTCGTCTCTGTCTGTCTCTGTCTCTGTCTGTCTCTGTCTCTGTCGTCTCTGTCTTTTGTCTGTCTGTCTGTCTCTGTCTCTGTCTGTGTCTGTCTGTCTCTGTCTCTGTGTCTCTGTCTGTCTGTCTCTGTCTCTGTCTGTCTGTCTCTGTCTCTGTCCTCTGTCCCTCTGTCTCTGTCGTCTCTGTCCCCCAGTCTCTGTCTCTCTGTCGTCTCTGTCTCTGTCGTCTCTGTCGTCTCTGTCCCTCTGTCTCTGTCGTCTCTGTCCCTCTGTCTCTGTCGTCTCTGTCCCTCTGTCTCTGTCGTCTCTGTCCCCCTGTCTTTGTCGTCTCTGTCCCTCTGATTCTGGGGTCTCTGGCTTCTAGTGTAATGCCAATCATTTTTTGTGTGTGCATAATTGTATTTTTTTTATACCATAGAGTCCAAACTGTCCAAGGTAAATTCTATGTCTCCCTCTGCATCCTTACCCCCTGACACTACCAGTTGTTCTCCAGATCTGGTTTCCTTCTGTCCCTATGTCTTCTTATGTGGAAAATCAGCTTTCTCTGTGGATTAATTGTTTTTCCCAAGATATTGTAACGAATTTCCAAATGTTCGTTACTGTCTCCTAGAGTTGCTTATGAAATCACATCTCCGCAGTTTCCACATTGTTTCTTACAAATATGCGGACGATCCGTGAATTATGTCCATAATCTGCCTGACTCCATCGTGTTGGATTTTCATTATGATTACAATATAGGGTGTTATTTATGAACATTTACGTTATAACACATAAATAGCCTATAGGATTTTTTTTACTAGTCATACTAAGCTCTTTAGGTCAATCAGGTACCGTCTCCACAGTGTTGGTTGTCTGTAATTGTACCGTAATAATCTGTCTCTGTCACTGGTTGTATTCTCAGACTGCTGTTCAACCATTTCTTCATGTTGTAATCCAATTTACAACTATTTCTCTGCTCTCTTGCCTTCAACTTTTCCCCAAAGCCCAGTTTTTGATAACAGTGTATCTTTATTATTATTATTTATTATTGTTATTTCTGTCAACACTCTCTTTTATCCCTAGCCTCTCACGACCCTCTATAATTGATTGTTTCTGTTTCAGGAGTGTGGAAGGGGGGGGGGGGGAGGGAGCGGCTTCGAAAACGCGAACATAAAATCCAGTACATCTGCTTGACAGAGGTGGAGGGGTCTAATCACACAACAAACAGCTAAAGGGGCCCCCATATGTATACGAACTGTGATGATGACACATACACTCACACATTTATCATTATAAAAACACACACGGAGCACAGGGCAGCAACCACTAGGTCATTGCTCTGTGTGTATCAAAATGTACTATCACGGACATAAGAGAAACCTTTGCTGAAATTAAGAACACCATCAGGTCATCGGAACGAGTTTGTAGCTGTTCCCGATTGTATTCGACATGAAGACATTGACAGGCTGCTAGCAACATCCATGGACGACCTATAAAGAGCACACAACGGCAGTATCCGTAATGGAACCCTTTATGCAAGCTGGCTACATAGCAACTTGTTGCCATTTTGGAAGTGCAGATGTTTTCATAGTTGCAATAGAGACATGCTATGGCGCCATATACATAAACTGTGACAGAGTTATTGTGATACACAACACATTAGTTCAAAATTGTGGGAAAGATAATGGTTGGAAGGCTTACAAATAGCACTTACTATCCCCTTCCCTCCCACCCCAATCTTTGTTGGATGTCTTGTCGATGGATATCTTCTGCACTGTTGCAGAGGATGGCGATGAGTTATAATCCAGACAAGAACCCCTTGTCTCTCTATGTGCATCTCTGTCCTTGTGTCGACCTATGTCGGTGTTCAAGGCATCGAGTGAGCAGATTTGACGGCAGACGATGCGGTAGCGTGAATGGTACAGAACTGGACAGGAGTGATGACTTTAATGACATGCCAGATGCATACTGTGCAGATGATTATGATAACAGGCAAGACAACTCCAGGTTGGTAGATAGGGGGTGGGGGGGGGCGGAGCAACCGATAGCTGACAGTTCACACAAGAAACAAGATATTTGTCTCTGCCGTTCTATGTATCCACAGATGCGTCCGATGTGGCGATTGGTGGGACGTTGTTGCAATCCAGAGAGGGCACCCTACTTCCTGTTGTTTATGCCAGCAGGAAGCTGTCGCCTACTGAATGCCGTTACAACGTGGGCGAGAGGGAGGCACTAGCCATTTTTTGGGCAATAGGGAAGTTTACCCAATTCCTGTATGGCAGTCACTTCTTTATCTTGACGGACCATCGTCCACTCGAAGTCTTGAACTCAGCACCCATCAAAAACTCACGCTTATTAAGATGGACAATGTTTCTACAGACGTTCTACTTCACAGTTATTTATCGCCCAGGGAAAGAAAATGTCTTGGCCGATTTTTTGTCGCGCACACCAATGCAGTAGAATAGATTTGATGTTTTGTGTCTTGGTTTGAATTTACATGACATTATTAATATGTTCTGTTGAGCTTAGTCATTACTATATTTTGCATTAATATAATAACGTATATATGATATATTGAACGTGAGTATCTGTGTATTCAAGTGTTCTTGTTTGCTCTCTCGTATTGGTGCTGTTTGCCGCGACATGACTCCAGTTTTCCGACCGAGACTACGGCAAGTCCTAGTGCTCGGTCGTCCTCGGGGAGGGGGGAAAAGCTGTCGCGTGCGAATGTGCACTAGAACGCACCGGTACGGAGTGAGCAAATAAGACGTCAAAACAATACGTAACGTTGTGAAGGAAGGTTGTCAAAGCAGTCGATGTTTATAGTCCGAAGGAGACGGACGTGTGGATCCTTGAGGACGCTCTACCCCGGGATCCCACGGAAGCAAAAGTTATATGAAGTTGGATCCTTGAGGACGTTTTACCCCGGGATTCCAAGATAGACCTCAGCAGGAAGCTGGTGAACACTACATTCTCGGCAATAAGCCGGTATACTTTCATTGCTTAATTCGGACTTGTCCGAGGACAAATATAATCGTCTGGATCTCAAGGTCGGACTGCGACCTATCGTGAGGACATATCAATACATGGATGTACGAGCGAGCTTTGGTTGAGCGAGTGTGAGTTGTTGCTTACATATTTTCTCATTGTGTCGATTATCGATATTGTCAATACACAAATGGAACTTTTAAAGAGAGTTCTCGTTCTGCTACGTTGGAAGCTTCAGCATTCATCATGTTGTGTTACTCTTGGCCAGTGGCATGTTAAGTGTTGATGCCATTTGTTACATTGCGACACCCCAGTCACTTTTACGCTCGTCAAATCAATGAAGCCTACGCAACGTTAAGCTCCACTCGTTACAATGAAGCTTCCGCACGTCACAGTATAATAAACGCAGACGGGTTGTGGACAGTCTGTTCACGTTTGTGGAGCTATTGAAGAGGAGATTGGAACTGCTATAGATCTGTCCAGTTGTGATGACAGTCTTCACTAGTCCCAAGTTTCACAATCGCCGAAACAAACACGATGTATAATCTGTCAGTGCAGGTTGGAACTGGTTGGTTGTTGATGCTGCTGGAAAACGTGTGGCCGATGTTTGAGTGTGTGGTGCTTGATTTCCAACATACATATAGTCTGTCATAGCAGGTCCGATACTATAGGGCTGGAACCTGTTGAAAAGTTAGTAATCAATTAACAAATGTTTTCAATTAAAATACAAACACTGAAGAACGTTTAGAGAAATTCTATTTTTGTTTTAAGTTTAAATTTAGAACTCTCTCTTATCTTTGCAGTCATTTTAGATATTCCCCTAAAGAGTTATTTATGCAATTGATCTCTTCTGGATCTTTCTTGTTGTCTTACTTTCGCAATATTATCTTGTTGCCTATATAGTATACATGTATTTCAACTACCTGGTTATATGTGGAGCTGATATATTATCAACTAAGTTAGTTTAGTTTTTTTTTTCGCCTGTGCAGAATATAGGGGGTTATATTGTGCGCTGTAATCTCTTATGTAGTGCCATGGCTAAGAATAAAAGAGTGAATAAGGAGGTTGAAAAAGACACTTGTATTTGACAGAATAAAGTTTAGGAAAACCCTGTAACAATATAAAGTCTTTTCCCTGGAACCCATCCTTTCAAAGAAATAATGACACACATACACACACCCACAGACACACACTCACACACACATACACACACACACATGGAGTAGAAAACTGGGGGATGAAATCAAATATACAATGAGTTAGCCATGCGGAATAGCAAAGGAAAAATCGACTTGTTTGAGGGCCTTGGCTGGAGAGAGAGAGAGAGAGATAGAGAGAGAGAGAGAGAGAGAGAGGGAGGGAGAGAGAGGGGGTTAGGAGAAGTAGAGGTAATTATGATTGAATGTTGAATTACGAATCGACATCACAGCACTCGGGATACTCGTATAAGTGCTCATTCCCCATCTTCAGCAGCAAGCGAAGAGTTCCCATTTCGATGGTCCCAGTAACTGTATGATTGTATATCCGAAGGAAATTATGATTTAAAAAAGCAGTTTTGTGTTCAGTCAACAAATTGCTTCAGAATATAATCAAAGCTTTGAGATAATAAAACGTCATCTCTTACCGGCATGAACTCGGATCTCTGGGGCGATCACTTTGATGGGTGATAGGAGATAGTTGATGCTGGTGAATCAGGGTGCCTCATTTATCTCTTTGAAGGTATGGCCACAGTGTGGCACGCTAGCAGCAGTGTTACAGTCAGGCAACGTCCGGGCACTCTGATATCTGTTGGAAGCACAACAATAGAGTTATAAAACAAATCTACAAGTTCATATACACTCTGGACAAAATGTGTTTATGTACTTACTTAATTAATACTACATTATTCATAGTAGTCGAAAACAGATTCTGTGTGTCGGATTGAAAATAAGGGTCCCCCATATCAACACATAAGCCGGCATTTAGGCGGGGGTGGGGAAGGTTGGATTTTATTATTTGCATTCAAGGATAAGGATCTGTCGTGGTGAAGCAGCTAGAGGGTTGCCGTCGGATCCGGTCGCGGGTTCAGATCCTGACAGACTTGATCTCTTCACAAATTACCAAGGCTCTCATGTCGACCATGCCTTACATGGATACCAGGTAACATCATGGGAAGTAAAAGCGGCCGATGTGATGTCGACCACATCACCCACAAAACGCCTACTATTCTATAAATTATAAATCTAGCCCCATGTGCCCAATATGCCTGCACGCGTGGAAAAGAGTCCTTTAACATTACTTACGGACAGACATAAAGAGAAGCAGAAGAGTGTCTTCTAGTTTGTTGCACTCAGAGAAAGGATCAAATCCTCTAGAATGTTCTAGACTGTCTAGGTGATCAGTAGATCAAACACGTTTTAGATTGAACGCGATGTGGCGTTGGTAATCTTGTATTTAACACTGCCTTCTGTCTAGTATTTTGCTAACATTGACTAGTATACTGCTAACATTGTCTAGTATACTGCTAACATTGTCTATTATACTGCTAACATTGACTAGTATACTGCTAACATTGTCTATTATACTGCTAACATTGACTAGTATACTGCTAACATTGTCTAGTATACTGCTAACATTGTCTAGTATACTGCTAACATTGTCTAGTATACTGCTAACATTGTCTAGTATATTGCTAACATTGTCTATTATACTGCTAACATTGTCTAGTATATTGCTAACATTGTCTATTATACTGCTAACATTGTCTATTATACTGCTAACATTGTCTAGTATACTGCTAACATTGTCTAGTATACTGCTAACATTGTCTAGTATACTGCTAACATTGTCTGGTCAAGATGTTTTTTCCTTGCCAAGAGATTGCTGTGGTCAGCATGAGACTGGTTGCATTTCTACCCCTGGACGTTCCATTCCGATTCCTCTCTGGGAAAAAAATTAAAAGTTCGACCACTTTGAGACTGCTGCTAGCTAGCCTAAACTGCTAACAATCTTCGCCTATATTTGTGGTCTGGTTTATTTGCGCCACTTACATGACTGAAGTTCTAGTATTTGCGCCGTCTCTGGGCTTGATGCTTCCTTTCTTCATTCGGACCGCTTCTTCTCTGCCCTGTTGTTAGCTGTGTGCTTCTTGCCTTTTCCTTCCTGGTGTTTCCTCCTTGGTTTCAGCTCCTTCTGATTTAGCCAGGCGTATTTCGTAGAAGAGCGCGCTTCTATACGTAACCTCCTTTGGACCACCATTTATAGTTTTAAAATTGTAAGTATTTTACTTGGCCAATAACTACCGAGAACACCCCTGGACGTTAACTTTGTACCTGTTTATAGAACTTATCGACCTGGATGTACAGATCACCTTACCCCTCTCTCTCTCTATCTTTCTCTCTCTCTCTCTCTCTCTCTCTCTATTTATGTCTCTCTCTCTGTCTCTCTCTCTGTCTCTCTCTCTCTCTCCCTCTCTATCTCTCCCTCTCTCTCTCCCTTTCTCTCTCTCTCTCTCCCTCTCTCTCTTTCTCTCTCTCTCCCTCTCTCTTTCTCTCTCTCTCTCTCTCTCTCTCTCTCTATCTCTCTCTCTCTCTCTCTCTCTCTCTCTCTCTCTCTCTCTCTCTCTCTCTCTCCCAGTCTTGATTACTTTACCCGAACAGCTTTTCTCTTGTCAAGACATACTTTCGTCTCGTGATAGGTTGGGTAACAGGAGTTCCTGCATTTTCTAACTGCCTTTCCAAGTCCAATAATCGGTCTGCTGCCTCCAGAAGGATGGAGATGTGTGACCGTTTGGCCCCATTGTTAATGGCGGGTAGTGCATTTTCCAAAGTTTTAAAAAATGTCATTTATATTAGATTGCCGCAGACGCTCCTGTTTTAGAAAATCGATATAATATTATAATACATACAGTATTTTAGGAAACTAAAGGGAAATATCAGACTATACATTGCTCAAATTGTGAATGTAACACATACAGTAGAAGTAGTCAGTAGCAGATACTGACTGCCTATGTGATTTGAGGTCACTTGTAACCTTGTTCGCCGCCTTTCCATCCCAGACATATCCCAGCAAGTTTTGAAGTTATCGGACAATTGTTTTTATGTGGCTGGGTAGACCTTATAGTCCGCATGAATCATCGGGAAATATCTTTCTTCTTCTGGAGATTACATCCTGGCACTGCCTCGAAATAAAAGTGTACAAAAAAAATTCCACTGTGCTTATGTGTATATGTGTCGCTGTGTAAGCGCGGGCGTGAATTTTGCAGGATCTGTGTCAGTGTAAATCTATCGGAATTTAGAGCTTACATTACCAGTTTCATGACAATATGAGGTTTTACAAAAAGGGCTTTTGACGAGACGTCTTGAAATCCCAACATGGATGACCGGCCTGTCTCTACTTGTCTGTTCTCTATCCTTTGACCTGTCCAGCTAATGTGGCCTTGCTGGTAGAAACGATATAGCCAGCATAGTTCTTATAATACGTTTAAATCACAACTAATTACTGGCATCACGAGGACTAATAAACTGCAATGGTTGGTCTATTTAGAGAGAATGACAGATGACAGACAGACACAACTGACTTAACAGAAATGTGTTAGATAAAAGAGGAGGACGAAGGAGAGATAATATATAGGCAGATTTTAAAACATTTGGAGTCATCAAATAGAAAAGAGGAGTCCAATGGCAGAGATGAAAGAGGCGGGTGATGTCTGCAGCAATGAACTTGCAGGGCCTGAATGCTGAAGGAATAGTGTCGTCTTTCCTAAACATTTTCCTGAATATTCAGGAAACTATCTTTTTTTTAGTGTCTCCCCCAAGACCTTAATGATCGTGAGAAATCCAGCCTCGGAAATAAAGCAAGGCAACAATCTCAGCAGGCAAGGAGATTTAAAGCACTGTGCCATCGTGGTGGATATTGTAGTGTTCTATTCTTCGCCTCTTTGGCGATGCTTCTGCGTGAGGTTTACAAGTAAGCATTTATGCGATCTAACGGCACAGTTTTATAATATATCTGCAGATATAAAATGTTGTGACCTCACCAACAGAATGCGATCTAACGGCACAGTTTTAAAATATGTCTGCAGATATAAAATGTTGTGACCTCACCAACAGAATGTGATCTAACGGCACAGTTTTATCATATGTCTGCAGATATAAAATGTTGTGACCTCACCAACAGAATGCGATCTAACGGCACAGTTTTATCATATGTCTGCAGATATAAAATGTTGTGACCTCACCAACAGAATGCGATCTAACGGCACAGTTTTATAATATGTCTGCAGATATAAAATGTTGTGACCTCACCAACAGAATGCGATCTAACGGCACAGTTTTATCATATGTCTGCAGATATAAAATGTTGTGACCTCACCAACAGAATGCGATCTAACGGCACAGTTTTATCATATGTCTGCAGATATAAAATGTTGTGACCTCACCAACAGAATGCGATTTAACGGCACAGTTTTATAATATGTCTGCAGATATAAAATGTTGTGACCTCACCAACAGAATGCGATCTGACGGCACAGTTTTATCATATGTCTGCAGATATAAAATGTTGTGACCTCACCAACAGAATGCGATCTAACGGCACAGTTTTATAATATGTCTGCAGATATAAAATGTTGTGACCTCACCAACAGAATGCGACCTAACGGCACAGTTTTATAATATGTCTGCAGATATAAAATGTTGTGACCTCACCAACAGAATGGGATCTAACGGCACAGTTTTATCATATATCAGCAGATATAAAATGTTGTGACCTCACCAAAAGAATGCGATCTAACGGCACAGTTTTATCATATGTCTGCGGATATAAAATGTTGTGACCTCACCAACAGAATGCGATCTAACGGCACAGTTTTATAATATGTCTGCAGATATAAAATGTTGTGACTTCACCAACATAATGTGATCTAACGGCACAGTTCTATGAAATGTTTGCAGATATAAAATGTTGTGACTTCACCAAAAGAATGTGATCTGCCGGCACAGTTTTATATTATGTTTGCATACATAATATGTTAGGACTTCACCAACAGAATGTGATCTAACGGCACAGTTTTATATTATGTTTGCATACATAAAATGTTGCGACTTCACCAATAGAATGTGATCATACGACAGATGTGAGCGTAATTATAGAGGTAGTCCAAGAGCATATTCGACAACTGGGATGTGAAATATTCGAGTTCTTGTCGACTTTTCTTCCACGACAATTCACATAACATTCGGAGCATTAGCTAGTAACCAATTTTTAAAGGTTTAAGAATGAACAAACTATAAACATTATGATAGCAAATTAAAAAGGTCAAGTGAAGAAGGATATTAAAGATGAAAGAAGGAAAGACTGCACATGCTGACAATAAAACACTAATCCAAATTTGCGAATGATACTATCAGACACATTTGTAATGACGTAAATATCATCGGATTCCTGCTAAATGACTTAGATACATCTGGTTTCATCAAACTGGCTCAGAAGTCAAAATCGATTGAATGTGAAGACCAACTGACTATTACCGTAATGAGCTTCAATAAAAAATGCAATCTTCAAGATACAAGACACAGTTCAAAAACACAATCGATACACAAACAGTAGAATGACAGTTTGGATTCCTTGACATAAAAAGTCAGAATTTGTTTGAATGGAGCTAAAAAGAAAAAAAAAAAATACATATATAAATCAATAAAAAGCAATAGTTATTATTTTTTTTTTTTGAGTTGAAAGACAGTTTTTGACAAGATATAACACGAGCAGCTGATTACATGGCTTCAAGAACTTAACAGCAGCAGCCCCATACGACACTGTTAAAACATGACACGTCGATATACAAAGATAAGCACTACAGAAATGTAAGTGTGTATGTTAGTGTGTGTGAGTGTGTGTGTGTGTGTGTGTGTGTGTGTGTGTATGTTATCCCCAGCTTTCTTATTCTAAGTTGTAGAAAACAATTTAAAAACAAGTTGAAGTACTGTCTATTCTGGTTATCAACGGAGGAAGAAATTGAAAGTATCATTAAAAGATGATGACACAGAGCTACTAGAAGAAAGTGAGGAATAGTTAACACCTACTAGTGCAAGTAATAGGGGCCTCACAGAGCTACTAGAAGAAAGGGAGAAAGAGTTCACACCTGCTAGTGCAAGCAATAGGGGCCTCACAAAGCTACAAGAAGAAAGTGAGAAAGAGTTAACACCTGCTAGTGCAAGCAATAGGGGGCCTCACAGAGCTACTTGAAGAAAGTGAGCAAGAGTTAATACCTGCTAGTGCAAGCAATAAGGGGCCTCACAGAGTTACTAGAAGAAAGTGAGCAAAAGTTAATACCTGCTAGTGCAAAGCAATAAGGGGCATCACAGAGCTACTAGAAGAAAGTGAGCAAGAGTTAACACTTGCTAGTGCAAGCCATAAGGGACCTCACAAAGCTACTAGAAGATAGTGAGAAAGAGTTAACACCTGCTAGTGCAAGAAATTGGAACTTTTGAAGAGACTGCAAGTAGATATGAATATTTATGGCACAGCTACCACAATTAGGAATGGAAAGCGGAGACCAAGAATAAACTTCATAGCAAATTGATAGATAAAGCAAAAATGTAGCACATGTAATAACAATTGATGAACGAAATTATTCAAATATAAATAAGGGAACATAAATGAGAGGTCATTTTCAATAATTTGCGAAATTGTTCACTCTAAAGAGATCCTTTTACGTTTAAAATTAGGATTGCTGAATGTTGAGTATACAAAACCCTACAATATGATGCCTATACATGCACAGTAATCAAGCAATTAGATAGTTCATTTGAGGCTGTGGGGGTCTGGAAATACAGGCGATTAAAAAAAAAAATAACATGAGCATGGACACAAACAAACAACGAGATTTTACAGAGCAACATCAATTGAGAATTGTTGACTAAGATAATACACGGGCAGGTTTTTTGTGGGAGGGGTAAAGGCGGAGGGATATTGAAGAAAGACTCTCTAATAAAAATTATACTATGGAGAAAGATGAGTGCAGTTTAGCAGGTTGCAGACATTGATATAAGTGGGAGCAGGAGGTGCGGTCTCAGAGTAAGCACAAACGGACCGTGAGACAACGAGTGTTGTAGATTCCCTCCAGTCAACCATAATTGACGAAACGATATATTTAAATAATTAAATAAGTAATAAAAGTTAATAACATACTCTACGATTTGCAATCTGTTGTTTGGCTTCAGCCTCTTCTGCGCTCAGGTTAGCATACTTTTTATTGATAGACTTGGTATTCTTAACCATTTTTGAAAATTATCCGAGAACTATCTGATTTAAGAAATAAAAACACAAATAAGGTAGAAATCTCCAATTTTTTCACTCTAAACCAACACTTTCAGTAGCCGAAGTAGACACATGTTTACACCTGGCAGAAACATGCTGAAGATGGATGCTAATAAAGCCCAGAAACCACTGACGGTCACAATTTAAATTTTTTTCAGCACTAGCAGGCCAATCAGATATCGGGAAGGGCGTGGCTTAAGGTGGTTAGAAACGCTACTCGACAAGGAGATTAACAGTACGCCCACAAGTGTTCTTAAGTCCACCAGGAACAAACAGAATTGAGAAAATGGGAGGAATTAAAAAAAAAATGATTACATTTTATAAATTCAAAAATTACGATTGTACCGACGGTAGAGATATGACATAATATAATAATAATAAATTAGACAAGTGGAACTACTCATCGCGCTTATAAGTGAAAACAACAATAATACAATTACATTCATGCAGTTAAACAAAAGACAGTTTCTCTATCTCTTTATAAACAATATAAGTAAAATCCAAACTAACATGTGTTGAATATTCTGAAAGTAAAACAAGGAACTGTGGAACATTAGCAAGCAACAAGAACAGTTGAACTAGGACTCTGTAGTCAATGATAGACAAAAGAAATTAGACCGAATTTCTGGAAACAGAAACAATTAAATAGCGAGATGGTTAGGAATTAAAATATAGCTTCTGACAGAACAAAACATACATATTCAAAGATATACAATTTTAACCAAACCATTACTATATGGGAACAAATAAGTAAGTCTAGCCAAAAATAAACAGTGATACACTTGGTAGTATAGCATCCAGGAATTGATTAATAGCAGTCTGAGAGTACACAACCAGGACGACCGGCTTTTAGATACCCTTTAGAGACAACCTTTATGGTGAAGATGGCACTTGATTAATTGTATAAAGAATAAAATGATTAAATCAGGAATGAGGTCATAGAAGATATTGTCGCTATAGAACCATTCCTGAATCAGACGATCAATAGCTCATCTTCCACGGCCAAGAAATTCCAGAGAAATTCTGACTTAAAAGCTCAACAAAATGGGGAAGCAGAAAAACGTTCATAAAACAACACAAATAACGTAACGTTTCGGCCGGGCAGCTTTTGTCCAACTACACAAACATAACAACGAGGAGAGTATACAGATCTTTAAGAGTGACGTGAGCAACGTTTTTAAAAAAAAATTTAATATGGAATAAATGAAATAAAATAAAATAAACAATGGCTAAAAAAATATAGGCGCAAAAAAAAAGTAATATTTGTAATATTTAATATCTTCTTCTTTTGTCAAAATCTGCTTGTGCCGCTAGGCGTCGCAGTCTATCAGATGATCGGCAACCGAGCCAGGCCGCGCTCAGTCGCTTCATATGCCGTGATGTTATAAAGTCTCAAGTTGTCCGTGACTCCTTCAAATCATCTTCTTCTTGGTCTTACCCTGCCTCTTGGTGTTTCGATTTTCATGTTGTATGCTCTTGATGCTGGCATCGTTGGTTCCATTCTCACGAGATGACCAAACTATTTCATTCTTTGCTTCTCAATAAATTTAACGATGGGTATGGTTCCAATAGTTCTCGTAATCACATCGTTTCTCACTCGATCTCTTCTGCTTTTATTCGCAGCCATTCTCAAACATCTCATTTCACAGGTGGTTAGTCTTCTCTCGTGTTCTTTTGTTAATGTCCAAGTCTAACATTGATAACCTAATGTCGGTATAAAGATTGTATTTATAATTTGTCTTTTTATCTCAGCTGGGACAGCAGGGTGTTTTAAAATTGGGGCAAGCTGGTATGCGACATTGTTGGCTTGTTGGATTCTTGCTTCGATCTCTCTGTCTATTTTACCATTGAATGTAAAGATACTTCCCAAGTATTTAAATTCTTGCACTTGTTTTAGGCTGTGATCTAGAATCTTTGTGTCGATGGTCTGTTGCTCTCTACTTATGCTCATGACTTCTGTCTTTTCAGTATTGATCTTTATATGATGCTTGAGGCAACTGTCGTGTAGTAGGTTTATCGTGTCTTGCAGCTGTTTACTATCACTGTGAAAAATGCATTGATCGTCGGCAAAGAGCAGCTCATTGAAGTCCTCCTGTTTATCGACATCTGTTGGTATTATGTCTATTTTATTAATATTGTCCATAAGTATTATGAAAAGTAAAGGTGATAATACACAATCTTGTCTTACTCCTGATGTTACTGGGAACCAGTCTGTGATGCCAGCTCTTGTTCTAATGGCGCTTTCACTTTGTCTATAAATAGCCCTAACACAATCTAAAATTGTTCCATTTATACCGTAGTTTTCAAGAACTTTCCATAATAAATTTCTGTTTACTCTATCGAAAGCTTTTTCTTGATCTATGAAAGCGATGTTCATTTGATGTCTGTGTTCTATTGTCTTTTCGCTAACTTGTCTTAAAGCAAAAATAGCGTCAGTACACCCTCTTCCTTTCCTAAATCCGACCTGTGATGGGCTCAGGATCGGTTCTACAACGGATCTAATTCGTTGTTTCAGAATTTTGGCAAACATTTTTCCTACGTGGCTTAGAAGGGAGATGCCTCTGTAATTGTTACAATCTTGCTTATTGCCTTTTCTTTTCCAAATTGGGACTATAAGGGCTCTTTGCCAGTCTATTGGTACAGTTCTTTCATTCCAGGCTTTCCTAAATATGTGGAGTAGCCAGGTGACTCCAGTTTCTCCACAAGCCTGTATTGCCTCGGCTGATATTCCATCAACACCTGATGCCTTATTTTTGGGACTGCATCTGATTGCTTCTATGACTTCTTGTTCGATTATTGTAGGCTGTTCCTCGTTTGTATATCTGGGTGTGAATGGTACTGTTTCCTCATTTCCTGTTACATTCAGAAGAGTCTGAAAATATTCTTTCCACCTTTCTCTGATCTGGCCCTCCTCATGTATGGGTTTGCCTTGACTATCATTGACATATTCAGATGGCTGGAATGGTTCATCTCTAGTCCTCATTTTTGCAATGGCTTTGTAAAACTGTCTACTAGATTTAGCACAGATTTTGGTAAGATTTTCCCCATACATGATCCAGGATGTTTCCTTGGATTGTTTAATTTCTCATGCAGATTGTCGCCTGGCAATTCTGTACTTGATATAATCGTCATCTGAGCGGGATCTTAGCCATTTCTTGTATTGCTCCTTTTTACATTTCACTGCTTATTAATATTTAATATAATAGTGGGAATAAAAGAAATACAAACGTCAATGATACATAAATGATACTGATACTAGATAAAATAAAGTAATAATAATATTAGGTATAGCAATGGATCGTTTTGTTTCGTTTATTTTGCTATACATTTTCGTCGGTAACTATAGATGCGATTGCGACCCGAAAATTTGAAAACCAATTGTCTGTTATTGAGAAATTGTTTTTCTGTGCTCTTTACGTGAAAGATAAAATCGGAAAAGTTATTAGAAGTTATTGGAGAGATGCCAGGCTTTGACCTGAGATGGTTTTCACGCGTATAAAATAAATCGATTTTTTTTTGGCAGCACGCAGTGAATAACGGTAAGTAATTTCGTAAATATCTTTTTAATTAGCCAGATTACCGCAATGTGTGTTGTATTTTTGAATTCTGCGGTAATTTTTATACAAGTGTGTGAAATTTTACAAACATTGGCAAATGCGCAGATGTTTAAAAAAATTGTTTAGTGGTATCACTTTTTCCCTTTAAATACAATAACGGTAAGTAATTTCGTAAATATCTTTTTAATTAGCCAGATTACCGCAATGTGTTTTGTATTTTTGAATTCTGCGTTAATTTTTAAATAAGTGTGTGATATTTCACAAACATTGGCAAATGTGCAGATGTTTAAAAAAATTGTTTAGTGGCATCACTTTTTCCCCTTTAAATACAATAACGGTAAGTAATTTCGTAAATATCTTCTTAATTAGCCAGATTACCGCAATGTGTGTTGTATTTTTAAATTCTGCGGTAATTTTTATATAAGTGTGGGAAATTTCACAAACATTGGCAAATGCGCAGATGTTTAAAAAAATTGTTTAGTGGCATCACTTTTTCCCCTTTAAATACAATAACGGTAAGTAATTTCGTAAATATCTTCTTAATTAGCCAGATTACCGCAATGAGTGTTGTATTTTTAAATTCTGCGGTAATTTTTATATAAGTGTGGGAAATTTCACAAACATTGGCAAATGCGCAGATGTTTAAAAAAATTGTTTAGTGGCATCACTGTTTTCGCTTTAAATCCAATATGTTTGCACTAGGAGACCGTTTTTTACGCTTTATAATTAACTTAAAATAATTATTAAATTAGCTAACGTTATTTAAAGAATTTTTTTTTAAATCTAAAACCATTGTAGCATTTGTTCATGCATCTGTAATTATTTAGAGCCCTTCGTATTCTCTGTTGGAGATATTTTCGCCTGATCACCCCTAAATCCCAATAATTAATTTAGGCCATCATTGGTAAGATGATTCTTTGGTAATTAACTTAGGATGCTTAGTAAATTGACAATGTTATGTGAGTTACTTTTTAAACATCCACAAACATTGTACCAATTTTTCATGTGTTTCCTATTATTTAGAGCTTACAGAATTTTATGTTGGAGATATTTTTACCTTGATCACGAAGCAGCTACACAGAGATACGTGGCACCCAGGTACTCAGCAGCACCAAAGCAACCAAGTGGGAAGCCAGCACAACGGACATCAGACAGAGTAACCGACAAGGCGATCACAGCCGCAAAGGACCCTGAAATCTCGCTACAAATCTCAGAAATTTTAGCTGAAATCAGAGCTCTCCGCAAAGAAAAGTCTGACGCCAACGACACCGACGCTGACAAAACCGAGTTGCTAGACCTGATTTCGCAGATGCGTGACGAAATCAAAGCCTTGAAAGACGACAGACAAGAACAAGTTTCGCAGCAAACAAAGTGGCTAGCAGAGGCTGCACAAATGCAGAAAAACCTGTCAGAAATGACACTAAAATTACAAGCAGAAAAAGCTGCAGACGAGACCCGCCGACAAGAAGAAAGGGAGGAGAAAAGAAAGGAAACCGAAACACTTAAGGAAGCCCGAGAAAGCACTTATAAAGAAGTCGCCCTCATGATCCAAGCAAAGGCAGGAGCCGAAGCTGGAGTGCTGACGGCAAGAACAGAGCGTGCCCTGCTATAGAAAGAAAGAGAGGCTTCCAGGAAAAATGTAAAGCAACCGATTATCAACAAAGCCGACAAAAGCACAGTTACCGAGACTGTAATGACGCAACACCAGGCACAGATGACAGATGCTACGACAATTGAAGAACGAAGCGAAACACCCATCAGGCAGCCAGCCACCCCACGCGTGAGCCAAACAGCAGCAGCCAAAATAACTAGCTTCGACGACTTTAAAGCGAGGGTTAAAGATTACAACAAGCAGGCGGCTCCGCACACGCTGGAGTATTTCGACGACATCGAACGCTACGTTGTCGGCTACTCATTTGAGGAATACGGAGATGAAGGCGAAACACCTGAACTGCTTGAAAAGAGCAAGAAAGTGACCGATTCTGCGACGAGTTAAACTCAGCCCTAGACCAGCTCCGAGCGCCAAAGAAAAAGCAGAATAGAAGAGGCAACCGCCAATTCTAAGTAGTCACAGAAAGAGCCCACCAAACAAGCCGCCATCTTTACGGACAGCCCAAAACAAACAACCGCCAACCGGACAGCGGGTCGACGTACCGAAGCCACTCCCACCCGCTCCGCCCCACTGGCAAATAACCGCGTAATCACCATTGAACTAACCAAAATCTTAATCTAGTTTATTTTCAGAAAAAAAGAAGACAACGGAAAATACCACAGGCCGCCCGATGCTCCGAAGCAGATAGCCGAGGGCATTGCACCTAAGGGGACCAGCACTTGGGAATTCCAGTCACCGTCATGCCACCCCACCCCACCCCACGTGTATGTTAACAATTGCCTTTCAATTTTATTTCAGACCAGGTGACCTCAGCCGACCTGGGTGGATCCTACCTCTATCTGTCACTCTCATTCTCCCGACCTTACTATCACATCTACTGGCACATTCGGGCAAACTGATCTCTCATTTGCAGTCTATCTTACCTCCACTACTTCTCCACACTCCGTGGAAAAAAAAAAAAACAGGCCGATCACAACAACAGATTGTGACGGCCCTGTTT
>CAJHNH020005594.1:0-19462 GCA_905116865.2 Candidula unifasciata
CAAATTTACAAAATTTAAAAAAGGAAAAGATTAAATGGTTTTGGTTTGGCATTTTTGAAAAGGGAAAAAAAAAAAAACCCCCAAAATTTTTGAATTTGTTCCTTTTGGAAAAAAAATATTTTCAAAAAATTAATTTTTAGTAAAACAAATTACGAGAAAAAAAAAAAAAAAAAAAAAAAAAAAAAAAAAAAAAAAAAAAAAAAAAAAAAAAAAAAAAAAAAAAAAAAAAAAAAAAAAAAAAAAAAAAAAAAAAAAAAAAAAAAAAAAAAAAAAAAAAAAAAAAAAAAAAAAAAAAAAAAAAAAAAAAAAAAAAAAAAAAAAAAAAAAAAAAAAAAAAAAAAAAAAAAAAAAAAAAAAAAAAAAAAAAAAAAAAAAAAAAAAAAAAAAAAAAAAAAAAAAAAAAAAAAAAAAAAAAAGGGGGGGGGGGGGGGGGGGGGGGGGGGGGGGGGGGGGGGGGGGGGGGGGGGGGGGGGGGGGGGGGGGGGGGGGGGGGGGGGGGGTTGCAGAAATTTATGTCTTACGCGTTTGGCCAAAATAATATTTGCAAAAAAGTTGCCAATTTAGTCTCAGTCTATCATTTCACACTTGACGAGATACTCTGGATGATAAATTGGACACTTTGGAGCTCGTTGGTGACAGAAAAATAGATAAGATAAAAGTGAAAAAAAAATTTTACGAAGAATTGTTCCTAACAACTTGTTTGTGTCCTACCACTAAAAACAGTGAGTCCCAGACAATTATTTTACACATGAATAGACACGCTAGATGCAGAGTATGTTAAACTGAATGTCTGATTTGCATTTTGGTACAATCTGGGGGCAACAATTGAGATAACATAAAAAATGACCACAAGTGACATTTTTCCAGAATTTATGCCTTACGCGTTTGGCCAAAATCATATTTTGCAAAAAAGTTGCCAATTTAGTCTCAGTCTATCATTTCACACTTGACGAGATACTCTAGATGATAAATTGGACACTTTGGAGCTCATAGGTGACAGAAAAATAGATAAGATAAAAGTGAAAAACAAATTTTACGAAGAAATGTTCCTAACAACTTGTTTGTGTCCTACCACTAAACAGTGAGTCCCAGACAATTATTTTACACATGAATAGACACGCTAGATGCAGAGTAGTTAAACTGGATGTCTGATTTGGCATTTTTGTACAATCTGGGGGCAACAATTGAGATAACATAAAAATGACCACAAGTGACAATTTTGCAGAATTTATGCCTTACGCGTTTGGCCAAAATCATATTTTCCAAAAAGTTGCCAATTTAGTCTCAGTCTATCATTTCACACTTGACGAGATACTCTAGATGATAAATTGGACACTTTGGAGCTCGTTGGTGACAAAAAAATAGATAAGATAAAAGTGAAAAAACAAATTTTACGAAGAATTGTTCCTAACAACTTGTTTGTGTCCTACCACTAAACATTGAGTCCCAGACAATTATTTTACACATGAATAGACACGCTAGATGCAGAGTAGGTAAACTGAATGTCTGATTTGGCATTTTGGTACAATCTGGGGGCAACAATTGAGATAACATAAAAATGACCACAAGTGACAATTTTGCAGAAATTATGCCTTACGCGTTTGGCCAAAATCATATTTTTGCAAAAAAGTTGCCAATTTAGTCTCAGTCTATCATTTCACACTTGACGAGATACTCTAGATGAGAAATTGGACACTTTGAGCTCATAGGTGACAGAAAAATAGATAAGATAAAAGTGAAAAAAAAAATTTTACGAAGAAATGTTCCTAACAACTTGTTTGTGTCCTACCACTAAACAGTGAGTCCCAGACAATTATTTTACACATGAATAGACACGCTAGATGCAGAGTAGTTAAACTGGATGTCTGATTTGGCATTTTTGTACAATCTGGGGGCAACAATTGAGATAACATAAAAATGACCACAAGTGACAATTTTTGCAGAATTTATGCCTTACGCGTTTGGCCAAAATCATATTTGCCAAAAAGTTGCCAATTTAGTCTCAGTCTATCATTTCACACTTGACGAGATACTCTAGATGATAAATTGGACACTTTGGAGCTCGTTGGTGACAGAAAAATAGATAAGATAAAAGTGAAAAAACAATTTTACGAAGAATTGTTCCTAACAACTTGTTTGTGTCCTACCACTAAACATTGAGTCCCAGACAATTATTTTACACATGAATAGACACGCTAGATGCAGAGTAGTTAAACTGAATGTCTGATTTGGCATTTTGGTACAATCTGGGGGCAACAATTGAGATAACATAAAAATGACCACAAGTGACATTTTTCCAGAATTTATGCCTTACGCGTTTGGCCAAAATCATATTTTGCAAAAAAAGTTGCCAATTTAGTCTCAGTCTATCATTTCACACTTGACGAGATACTCTAGATGAGAAATTGGACACTTTGGAGCTCATAGGTGACAGAAAAATAGATAAGATAAAAGTGAAAAACAAATTTTACGAAGAAATGTTCCTAACAACTTGTTTGTGTCCTACCACTAAACAGTGAGTCCCAGACAATTATTTTACACATGAATAGACACGCTAGATGCAGAGTAGTTAAACTGGATGTCTGATTTGGCATTTTTTGACAATCTGGGGGCAACAATTGAGATAACATAAAAATGACCACAAGTGACAATTTTGCAGAATTTATGCCTTACGCGTTTGGGCCAAAATAATATTTGCAAAAAAGTTGCCATTTAGTCTCAGTCTATCATTTCACACTTGACGAGATACTCTAGATGATAAATTGGACACTTTGGAGCTCGTTGGTGACAAAAAAATAGATAAGATAAAAGTGAAAAACAAATTTTACGAAGAATTGTTCCTAACAACTTGTTTGTGTCCTACCACTAAACATTGAGTCCCAGACAATTATTTTACACATGAATAGACACGCTAGATGCAGAGTAGGTAAACTGAATGTCTGATTTGGCATTTTGGTACAATCTGGGGGCAACAATTGAGATAACATAAAAATGACCACAAGTGACAATTTTGCAGAATTTATGCCTTACGCGTTTGGCCAAAATCATATTTGCAAAAAAAGTTGCCAATTTAGTCTCAGTCTATCATTTCACACTTGACGAGATACTCTAGATGAGAAATTGGACACTTTGGAGCTCATAGGTGACAGAAAAATAGATAAGATAAAAGTGAAAAACAAATTTTACGAAGAAATGTTCCTAACAACTTGTTTGTGTCCTACCACTAAACAGTGAGTCCCAGACAATTATTTTACACATGAATAGACACGCTAGATGCAGAGTAATTAAACTGGATGTCTGATTTGGCATTTTTGTACAATCTGGGGGCAACAATTGAGATAACATAAAAATGACCACAAGTGACAATTTTGCAGAATTTATGCCTTACGCGTTTGGCCAAAAAAATATTTGCAAAAAAGTTGCCAATTTAGTCTCAGTCTATCATTTTACACTTGACGAGATACTCTAGATGATAAATTGGACACTTTGGAGCTCGTTGGTGACAGAAAAATAGATAAGATAAAAGTGAAAAAACAAATTTTACGAAGAATTGTTCCTAACAACTTGTTTGTGTCCTACCACTAAACATTGAGTCCCAGACAATTATTTTACACATGAATAGACACGCTAGATGCAGAGTAGGTAAACTGAATGTCTGATTTGGCATTTTGGTACAATCTGGGGGCAACAATTGAGATAACATAAAAATGACCACAAGTGACATTTTTGCAGAATTTATGCCTTACGCGTTTGGCCAAAATCATATTTGCAAAAAAGTTGCCAATTTAGTCTCAGTCTATCATTTCACACTTGACGAGATACTCTAGATGAGAAATTGGACACTTTGGAGCTCATAGGTGACAGAAAAATAGATAAGATAAAAGTGAAAAAAACAAATTTTACGAAGAAATGTTCCTAACAACTTGTTTGTGTCCTACCACTAAACAGTGAGTCCCAGACAATTATTTTACACATGAATAGACACGCTAGATGCAGAGTAGTTAAACTGGATGTCTGATTTGGCATTTTTGTACAATCTGGGGGCAAAAATTGAGATAACATAAAAATGATCACAAGTGACAATTTTGCAGAATTTATGCCTTACGCGTTTGGCCAAAATAATATTTGCAAAAAAGTTGCCAATTTAGTCTCAGTCTATCATTTCACACTTGACGAGATACTCTAGATGATAAATTGGACACTTTGGAGCTCGTTGGTGACAGAAAAATAGATAAGATAAAATTAAAAAACAAATTTTACGAAGAATTGTTCCTAACAACTTGTTTGTGTCCTACCACTAAACATTGAGTCCCAGACAATTATTTTACACATGAATAGACACGCTAGATGCAGAGTAGGTAAACTGAATGTCTGATTTGGCATTTTGGTACAATCTGGGGGCAACAATTGAGATAACATAAAAATGACCACAAGTGACATTTTGCAGAATTTATGCCTTACGCGTTTGCCTAAAAAAAATATTTGCAAAAAAGTTGCCAATTTAGTCTCAGTCTATCATTTCACACTTGACGAGATACTCTAGATGATAAATTGGACACTTTGGAGCTCATAGGTGACAGAAAAATAGATAAGATAAAAGTGAAAAACAAATTTTACGAAGAAATGTTCCTAACAACGTGTTTGTGTCCTACCACTAAACAGTGAGTCCCAGACAATTATTTTACACATGAATAGACACGCTAGATGCAGAGTAGTTAAACTTAATGTCTGATTTGGCATTTTTATGCATCTGGGGGCAACAATTGAGATAACATAAAAATGACCACAAGTGACAATTTTGCAGAATTTATACCTTACGGCTTTGGCCAAAATAATATTTTCCAAAAAGATGCCAATTTAGTCTCAGTCTATCATTTCACACTTGACGAGATACTCTAGATGAGAAATTGGACACTTTGGAGCTCATAGGTGACAGAAAAATAGATAAGATAAAAGTGAAAAACAAATTTTACGAAGAATTGTTCCTAACAACTTGTTTGTGTCCTACCACTAAACAGTGAGTCCCAGACAATTATTTTACACATGAATAGACACGCTAGATGCAGAGTAGTTAAACTGGATGTCTGATTTGGCATTTTTGTACAATCTGGGGGCAACAATTGAGATAACATAAAAATGACCACAAGTGACAATTTTGCAGAATTTATGCCTTACGCGTTTGGCCAAAATCATATTTGCAAAAAAGTTGCCAATTTAGTCTCAGTCTATCATTTCACACTTGACGAGATACTCTAGATGATAAATTGGACACTTTGGAGCTCGTTGGTGACAGAAAAATAGATAAGATAAAAGTGAAAAACAAATTTTACGAAGAATTGTTCCTAACAACTTGTTTGTGTCCTACCACTAAACATTGAGTCCCAGACAATTATTTTACACATGAATAGACACGCTAGATGCAGAGTAGTTAAACTGGATGTCTGATTTGGCATTTTGTACAATCTGGGGGCAACAATTGAGATAACATAAAAAATGACCACAAGTGACAATTTTGCAGAATTTATGCCTTACGCGTTGGCCAAAATCATATTTGCAAAAAAAGTTGCCAATTTAGTCTCAGTCTATCATTTCACACTTGACGAGATACTCTAGATGAGAAATTGGACACTTTGGAGCTCATAGGTGACAAAAAAAATAGATAAGATAAAAGTGAAAAAAAAATTTTACGAAGAAATGTTCCTAACAACTTGTTTGTGTCCTACCACTAAACAGTGAGTCCCAGACAATTATTTTACACATGAATAGACACGCTAGATGCAGAGTAGTTAAACTGGATGTCTGATTTGGCATTTTTGTACAATCTGGGGGCAACAATTGAGATAACATAAAAATGACCACAAGTGACAATTTTGCAGAATTTATGCCTTACGCGTTTGGCCAAAATAATATTTGCAAAAAAGTTGCCAATTTAGTCTCAGTCTATCATTTCACACTTGACGAGATACTCTAGATGATAAATTGGACACTTTGGAGCTCGTTGGTGACAGAAAATAGATAAGATAAAAGTGAAAAACAAATTTTACGAAGAATTGTTCCTAACAACTTGTTTTGTGTCCTACCACTAAACATTGAGTCCCAGACAATTATTTTACACATGAATAGACACGCTAGATGCAGAGTAGGTAAACTGAATGTCTGATTTGGCATTTTGGTACAATCTGGGGGCAACAATTGAGATAACATAAAAATGACCACAAGTGACAATTTTGCAGAATTTATGCCTTACGCGTTTGGCCAAAATCATATTTGCAAAAAAGTTGCCAATTTAGTCTCAGTCTATCATTTCACACTTGACGAGATACTCTAGATGATAAATTGGACACTTTGGAGCTCGTTAGTGACAGAAAAATAGATAAGATAAAAGTGAAAAACAAATTTTACGAAGAATTGTTCCTAACAACTTGTTTGTGTCCTACCACTAAACAGTGAGTCCCAGACAATTATTTTACACATGAATAGACACGCTAGATGCAGAGTAGTTAAACTGGATGTCTGATTTGGCATTTTTGTACAATCTGGGGGCAACAATTGAGATAACATAAAAATGGCCACAAGTGACAATTTTGCAGAATTTATGCCTTACGCATTTGGCCAAAATAATATTTGAAAAAAAAGTTGCCAATTTAGTCTCAGTCTATCATTTCACACTTGACGAGATACTCTAGATGATAAATTGGACACTTTGGAGCTCATAGGTGACAGAAAAATAGATAAGATAAAAGTGAAAAAACAAATTTTACGAAGAAATGTTCCTAACAACTTGTTTGTGTCCTACCACTAAACAGTGAGTCCCAGACAATTATTTTACACATGAATAGACACGCTAGATGCAGAGTAGTTAAACTGGATGTCTGATTTGGCATTTTTGTACAATCTGGGGGCAACAATTGAGATAACATAAAAATGACCACAAGTGACAATTTTGCAGAATTTATGCCTTACGCGTTTGGCCAAAATAATATTTGCAAAAAAGTTGCCAATTTAGTCTCAGTCTATCATTTCACACTTGACGAGATACTCTAGATGAGAAATTGGACACTTTGGAGCTCATAGGTGACAGAAAAAATAGATAAGATAAAAGTGAAAAAACAAATTTTACGAAGAAATGTTCCTAACAACTTGTTTGTGTCCTACCACTAAACAGTGAGTCCCAGACAATTATTTTACACATGAATAGACACGCTAGATGCAGAGTAGTTAAACTGGATGTCTGATTTGGCATTTTTGTACAATCTGGGGCAACAATTGAGATAACATAAAAATGACCACAAGTGACAATTTTTGCAGAATTTATGCTTTACGCGTTTGGCCAAAAAATATTTGCAAAAAAGTTGCCAATTTAGTCTCAGTCTATCATTTCACACTTGACGAGATACTCTAGATGAAAATTGGACACTTTGGAGCTCGTTGGTGACAGAAAAATAGATAAGATAAAAGTGAAAAACAAATTTTACGAAGAATTGTTCCTAACAACTTGTTTGTGTCCTACCACTAAACATTGAGTCCCAGACAATTATTTTACACATGAATAGACACGCTAGATGCAGAGTAGTTAAACTGGATGTCTGATTTGGCATTTTGGTACAATCTGGGGGGCAACAATTGAGATAACATAAAAATGACCACAAGTGACATTTTTGCAGAATTTATGCCTTACGCGTTTGGCCAAAATCATATTTGCAAAAAAGTTGCCAATTTAGTCTCAGTCTATCATTTCACACTTGACGAGATACTCTAGATGAGAAATTGGACACTTTGGAGCTCATTGGTGACAGAGAAAAATAGATAAGATAAAAGTGAAAAACAAATTTTACGAAGAATTGTTCCTAACAACTTGTTTGTGTCCTACCACTAAACATTGAGTCCCAGACAATTATTTTACACATGAATAGACACGCTAGATGCAGAGTAGTTAAACTGAATGTCTGATTTGGCATTTTGGTACAATCTGGGGGCAACAATTGAGATAACATAAAAATGACCACAAGTGACATTTTTGCAGAATTTATGCCTTACGCGTTTGGCCAAAATAATATTTGCCAAAAAAGTTGCCAATTTAGTCTCAGTCTATCATTTCACACTTGACGAGATACTCTAGATGATAAATTGGACACTTTGGAGCTCATAGGTGACAGAAAAATAGATAAGATAAAAGTGAAAAACAAATTTTACGAAGAATTGTTCCTAACAACTTGTTTGTGTCCTACCACTAAACAGTGAGTCCCAGACAATTATTTTACACATGAATAGACACGCTAGATGCAGAGTAGTTAAACTGGATGTCTGATTTGGCATTTTTGTACAATCTGGGGGCAACAATTGAGATAACATAAAAATGGCCACAAGTGACAATTTTGCAGAATTTATGCCTTACGCGTTTGGCCAAAATCATATTTGCAAAAAAGTTGCCAATTTAGTCTCAGTCTATCATTTCACACTTGACGAGATACTCTAGATGAGAAATTGGACACTTTGGAGCTCATAGGTGACAGAAAAATAGATAAGATAAAAGTGAAAAAACAAATTTTACGAAAAATTGTTCCTAACAACTTGTTTGTGTCCTACCACTAAACATTGAGTCCCAGACAATTATTTTACACATGAATAGACACGCTAGATGCAGAGTAGTTAAACTGAATGTCTGATTTGGCATTTTTGTACAATCTGGGGGGGCAACAATTGAGATAACATAAAAATGACCACAAGTGACATTTTTCCAGAATTTATGCCTTTCGCGTTTGGCCAAAATCATATTTTCCAAAAAGTTGCCAATTTAGTCTCAGTCTATCATTTCACACTTGACGAGATACTCTAGATGATAAAATGGACACTTTGGAGCTCATAGGTGACAGAAAAATAGATAAGATAAAAGTGAAAAACAAATTTTACGAAGAAATGTTCCTAACAACTTGTTTGTGTCCTACCACTAAACAGTGAGTCCCAGACAATTATTTTACACATGAATAGACACGCTAGATGCAGAGTAGGTAAACTGAATGTCTGATTTGGCATTTTGGTACAATCTGGGGCAACAATTGAGATAACATAAAAATGACCACAAGTGACAATTTTGCAGAATTTATGCCTTACGCGTTTGGCCAAAAAAATATTTGCAAAAAAGTTGCCAATTTAGTCTCAGTCTATCATTTCACACTTGACGAGATACTCTAGATGAGAAATTGGACACTTTGGAGCTCGTTGGTGACAGAAAAATAGATAAGATAAAAGTGAAAAACAAATTTTACGAAGAATTGTTCCTAACAACTTGTTTGTGTCCTACCACTAAACATTGAGTCCCAGACAATTATTTTACACATGAATAGACACGCTAGATGCAGAGTAGTTAAACTGAATGTCTGATTTGGCATTTTTGGTACAATCTGGGGGCAACAATTGAGATAACATAAAAATGACCACAAGTGACATTTTTGCAGAATTTATGCCTTTCGCGTTTGGCCAAAATAATATTTTGCAAAAAGTTGCCCAATTTAGTCTCAGTCTATCATTTCACACTTGACGAGATACTCTAGATGATAAATTGGACACTTTGGAGCTCATAGGTGACAGAAAAATAGATAAGATAAAAGTGAAAACAAATTTTACGAAGAATTGTTCCTAACAACTTGTTTGTGTCCTACCACTAAACATTGAGTCCCAGACAATTATTTTACACATGAATAGACACGCTAGATGCAGAGTAGTTAAACTGGATGTCTGATTTGGCATTTTGGTACAATCTGGGGGCAACAATTGAGATAACATAAAAATGACCACAAGTGACAATTTTGCAGAATTTATGCCTTTCGCGTTTGGCCAAAATCATATTTTCCAAAAAGTTGCCAATTTAGTCTCAGTCTATCATTTCACACTTGACGAGATACTCTAGATGAGAAAATTGGACACTTTGGAGCTCATAGGTGACAGAAAAATAGATAAGATAAAAGTGAAAAACAAATTTTACGAAGAATTGTTCCTAACAACTTGTTTGTGTCCTACCACTAAACAGTGAGTCCCAGACAATTATTTTTACACATGAATAGACACGCTAGATGCAGAGTAGTTAAACTGGATGTCTGATTTGGCATTTTTGTACAATCTGGGGGCAACAATTGAGATAACATAAAAATGACCACAAGTGACAATTTTGCAGAATTTATGCCTTTCGCGTTTGGCCAAAAATAATATTTGCAAAAAAGTTGCCAATTTAGTCTCAGTCTATCATTTCACACTTGACGAGATACTCTAGATGATAAATTGGACACTTTGGAGCTCATTGGTGACAGAAAAATAGATAAGATAAAAGTGAAAAACAAATTTTACGAAGAATTGTTCCTAACAACTTGTTTGTGTCCTACCACTAAACAGTGAGTCCCAGACAATTATTTTACACATGAATAGACACGCTAGATGCAGAGTAGTTAAACTGGATGTCTGATTTGGCATTTTTGTACAATCTGGGGGCAACAATTGAGATAACATAAAAATGACCACAAGTGACAATTTTGCAGAATTTATGCCTTACGCGTTTGGCCAAAATCATATTTTCCAAAAAGTTGCCAATTTAGTCTCAGTCTATCATTTCACACTTGACGAGATACTCTAGATGAGAAATTGGACACTTTGGAGCTCATAGGTGACAGAAAAATAGATAAGATAAAAGTGAAAAACAAATTTTACGAAGAAATGTTCCTAACAACTTGTTTGTGTCCTACCACTAAACAGTGAGTCCCAGACAATTATTTTACACATGAATAGACACGCTAGATGCAGAGTAGTTAAACTGGATGTCTGATTTGGCATTTTTTGTACAATCTGGGGGCAACAATTGAGATAACATAAAAATGACCACAAGTGACAATTTTGCAGAATTTATGCCTTTCGCGTTTTACCAAAAAAATATTTGCAAAAAAAGTTGCCAATTTAGTCTCAGTCTATCATTTCACACTTGACGAGATACTCTAGATGAGAAATTGGACACTTTGGAGCTCATAGGTGACAGAAAAATAGATAAGATAAAAGTGAAAAACAAATTTTACGAAGAATTGTTCCTAACAACTTGTTTGTGTCCTACCACTAAACAGTGAGTCCCAGACAATTATTTTACACATGAATAGACACGCTAGATGCAGAGTAGTTAAACTGAATGTCTGATTTGGCATTTTTGTACAATCTGGGGGCAACAATTGAGATAACATAAAAATGACCACAAGTGACAATTTTGCAGAATTTATGCCTTTCGCGTTTGGCCAAAAATATTTTGCAAAAAAGTTGCCAATTTAGTCTCAGTCTATCATTTCACACTTGACGAGATACTCTAGATGATAAATTGGACACCTTGGAGCTCGTTGGTGACAGAAAAATAGATAAGATAAAAGTGAAAAACAAATTTTACGAAGAATTGTTCCTAACAACTTGTTTGTGTCCTACCACTAAACATTGAGTCCCAGACAATTATTTTACACATGAATAGACACGCTAGATGCAGAGTAGTTAAACTGGATGTCTGATTTGGCATTTTTGTACAATCTGGGGGCAACAATTGAGATAACATAAAAATGACCACAAGTGACAATTTTGCAGAATTTATGCCTTACGCGTTTGGCCAAAATAATATTTGCAAAAAAAGTTGCCAATTTAGTCTCAGTCTATCATTTCACACTTGACGAGATACTCTAGATGAGAAATTGGACACTTTGGAGCTCATTGGTGACAGAAAAATAGATAAGATAAAAGTGAAAAACAAATTTTACGAAGAATTGTTCCTAACAACTTGTTTGTGTCCTACCACTAAACATTGAGTCCCAGACAATTATTTTACACATGAATAGACACGCTAGATGCAGAGTAGTTAAACTGAATGTCTGATTTGGCATTTTTGTACAATCTGGGGGCAACAATTGAGATAACATAAAAATGACCACAAGTGACATTTTTGCAGAATTTATGCCTTTCGCGTTTGGCCAAAAAAATATTTGCAAAAAAGTTGCCAATTTAGTCTCAGTCTATCATTTCACACTTGACGAGATACTCTAGATGATAAATTGGACACTTTGGAGCTCATTGGTGACAGAAAAATAGATAAGATAAAAGTGAAAAACAAATTTTACGAAGAATTGTTCCTAACAACTTGTTTGTGTCCTACCACTAAACATTGAGTCCCAGACAATTATTTTACACATGAATAGACACGCTAGATGCAGAGTAGTTAAACTGGATGTCTGATTTGGCATTTTTGTACAATCTGGGGGCAACAATTGAGATAACATAAAAATGACCACAAGTGACATTTTTCCAGAATTTATGCCTTTCGCGTTTGGCCAAAATCATATTTCCAAAAAGTTGCCAATTTAGTCTCAGTCTATCATTTCACACTTGACGAGATACTCTAGATGAGAAATTGGACACTTTGGAGCTCATGGTGACAGAAAAATAGATAAGATAAAAGTGAAAAACAAAATTTTACGAAGAATTGTTCCTAACAACTTGTTTGTGTCCTACCACTAAACACATTGAGTCCCAGACAATTATTTTACACATGAATAGACACGCTAGATGCAGAGTAGTTAAACTGAATGTCTGATTTGGCATTTTTTGTACAATCTGGGGGCAACAATTGAGATAACATAAAAATGACCACAAGTGACATTTTTGCAGAATTTATGCCTTACGCGTTTGGCCAAAATCATATTTTCCAAAAAGTTGCCAATTTAGTCTCAGTCTATCATTTCACACTTGACGAGATACTCTAGATGAGAAATTGGGACACTTTGGAGCTCGTAGGTGACAGAAAAATAGATAAGATAAAAGTGAAAAAACAAATTTTACGAAGAATTGTTCCTAACAACTTGTTTGTGTCCTACCACTAAACATTGAGTCCCAGACAATTATTTTACACATGAATAGACACGCTAGATGCAGAGTAGTTAAACTGAATGTCTGATTTGGCATTTTGGTACAATCTGGGGGGCAACAATTGAGATAACATAAAAATGACCACAAGTGACAATTTTTCCAGAATTTATGCCTTTCGCGTTTGGCCAAAATCATATTTTCAAAAAAGTTGCCAATTTAGTCTCAGTCTATCATTTCACACTTGACGAGATACTCTAGATGATAAATTGGACACTTTGGAGCTCGTTGGTGACAGAAAAATAGATAAGATAAAAGTGAAAAACAAATTTTACGAAGAATTGTTCCTAACAACTTGTTTGTGTCCTACCACTAAACATTGAACCCAGACTATTATTTTACACATGAATAGACACGCTAGATGCAGAGTAGTTAAACTGAATGTCTGATTGGCAATTTTGGTACAATCTGGGGGCAACAATCGAGATAACATAAAAATGACCACAAGTGACATTTATCCAGAATTTATGCCTTTCGCGTTTGGCCAAAATAATATTTTCAAAAAATTTGCCAATTGAGTCTCAGTCTATCATTTCACACTTGACGAGATACTCTGGATGAGAAATTGGACACTTTGGAGCTCATAGGTGACAGAAAAATAGATAAGATAAAAGTGAAAAACAAATTTTACGAAGAAATGTTCCTAACAACTTGTTTGTGTCCTACCACTAAACATTGAGTCCCAGACAATTATTTTACACATGAATAGACACGCAAGATGTAGATTAGTTAAACTGAATGTCTGATTTGGCATTTTTGTACAATCTGGGGGCAACAATTGAGATAACATAAGAATGACCACAAGTGACAATTTTTCAGAATTTATGCCTTATGCGTTTGGTCAAAATCATATTTTCCAAAAAGTTGCCAATTTAGTCTCAGTCTATCATTTCACACTATCATTTTGACGAGATACTCTAGATGAGAAATTGGACACTTTTTGGAGCTCGTTGGTGACAGAAAAATAGATAAGATAAAAGTGAAAAACAAATTTTACGAAGAATTGTTCCTAACACTTGTTTGTGTCCTACCACTAAACAGTGAGTCCCAGACAATTATTTTACACATGAATAGACACGCTAGATGCAGAGTAGTTAAACTGGATGTCTGATTTTGGCATTTTGTACAATCTGGGGGCAACAATTGAGATAACATAAAAATGACCACAAGTGACAATTTTGCAGAAATTATGCCTTACGCGTTTGGCCAAAATCATATTTTTCCAAAAAGTTGCCAATTTAGTCTCAGTCTATCATTTTCACACTTGACGAGATACTCTAGATGAGAAATTGGACACTTTGGAGCTCATAGGTGACAGAAAAATAGATAAGATAAAAGTGAAAAACAAATTTTACGAAAGAATTGTTCCTAACAACTTGTTTGTGTCCTACCACTAACAGTGAGTCCCAGACAATTATTTTACACATGAATAGACACGCTAGATGCAGAGTAGGTAAACTGAATGTCTGATTTGGCATTTTGGTACAATCTGGGGGCAACAATTGAGATAACATAAAAATGACCACAAGTGACATTTTTGCAGAATTTATGCCTTCCGCATAAAAAAGATGACCACAAGTGACAATTTTGCAGAATTTATGCCTTGTCGCGTTTAGCCAAAATAATATTTTGCAAAAAAGTTGCCAATATTAGTCTCAGTCTATCATTTCACATTTGACGAGATTACTCTCTTTAGCCATGAGAAATTTGGACACTTTTCGATTTGGGCAGCTTTTACATCTGGGGGGGACATTGATAGATAACATAAAATGGCCACTAGTGACAATTTTGGTAGATTTACGCCTTATGCGTTTGGGTCCGTAAGCAAAATGTGCAAAAAGGTTGCTAACTTTAGTCTCAGAAGATCATGTCACACCTGACCGACATACTCTAGCTGAGAACTTGGAATTGGCACCTTGGAGATTGTTGATGACAGAAAATACCTAAGATACCACTGAAAAACAAATTTTACGAACAATTGTTCCCAGACAACTAAATGATGTGCCTGACCCCATATATTCTGTCCCAGACAATGGAATGAGACACGAATAAACATGCTAGGAGTAGGAATCCGTTAAACGTGGAGATGTCTGAATTTACTCGGCATTTTGTGTACAATCTTGGGCGACAAGGAGCCGAACTTATTCTGTGATAATATTTAAACATGACCACAACGGTGCGCAATTTTTTTTTTGGCCCCAAATTTATGGCCCTCACGGCGTTTGGGCAAAATCGTATTTGCAAAAAAAGTTGAAAAAAGTTCCCCACAATTTTTTAGTCCTTCATGTCTATCATTTCACACTTCAACGTGGTACTCTAGATTGAGAAATTGGACACCCTATTGTTTGCAGCATATTAGAGTGAGAGGAAAACAATAGAATAACCCGTTGAATGTGAATTAAAGACAAATTTTACGAGAAAACGAAATTAGAAATTTTCTAACAAACTTCGTTTGTGTCCTACACCACTAAACAGTGAAGTTCCTTCTAGTACAACTTATGTCTACACAATGAATTGTCACGCTTATAGATGCAAAGTTGTAGTTTACAACTGCGATGTCCCTGATTTTTGGCAAGTTCTTGGTTAAAATTCTGGGCGCGATCGTGCATGCGCAAAACGTTTTGTTTTTTTTTTCCCAGTCAAACACAAAAAAAATTCGGAGATAACATAAAAAAATTGGCCAACAGAGTGCCAAATTCTTGCAGCAGAATTTTTGCCTTTTACGCGCGGTTGTTGGCTAAATCATATTTGCCATAAAACGTTTTTTTTTTTTTTTTGCCCAATAATTTAGTCTCAGTCTATCATTTCACCACTTGACGAGATACTCTAGATTGATAGATTGGACACTCTTGGAGCTCATAGGTGTGACAGAAAAAATAGATAATATAAAACACCGTGAACAGATTTGTTGATAAGATAAAAGTGAAAAAACAAATTTTCGAAGAAATGTTCCTAACAACTTGTTTGTGTTCCTACCACTAAACAGTTGAGTCCCAGACAATTATTTTACACATTTTACACGCATGAATAGTTAAACACGATGTCTAGATGCACAGTACAGTTTGTAACTGGATGTCTGATTTGGCATTTTTGTACAATCTGCAATTGGGGGCAACAATTGAGATAACATAAAAATGACCACAAGTGACAATTTTCCAGAAATTTATGCCTTACGCGATTTTTGGCCAAAATCATATTTTCCAAAAAGTTGGGACAATTTAGTCTCAGTCTATCATTTCACACTTGACGAGATACTCTAGATGATAAAATTGGACAACTTTGGAGCTCATAGGTGACAGAAAAAATAGATAAGATAAAAGTGAAAAAAACAAATTTTACGAAAAAATGTTCCTAACAACTTGTTTGTGTCCTACCACTAAACAGTGAAGTCCCAGACAATTTTTTTACACATGAATAGACACGCTAGATGCAGAGTAGGTTTAAACTGAATGTCTGATTTTGGCATTTTGGTACAATCTGGGGGGCAACAATTGAGATAACATAACTTAAAAATGACCACAAGTGACATTTTCCAGAATTTATGCCTTTCGCTGTTTGGCCAAAATCAATATATTTCCATTAGATAAAAAGTTGCCAATTTAGTCTCAGTCTATCATTTTCACACTTGACGAGATACTCTTAATTGAGATGAGAAATTGGACACTTTGAGAGCTCATAGGTGATCCAGAAAAATAGATAAGATAAAAGTGGAAAAAAAAACAAATAAAAAAAAGAACAAAAAAAAAAAAAAACAAAAAACAAATTTTACGAAGAAATGTTTCCTAACAACTTGTTTTTGTGTCCTCCCAACTAAACATTGAGTCCCCAGCACAATTATTTTACACATGAATAGACACACGCTAGATGCAGAGTATAGTAGTTGAGGAAACTGAATTGAATTGTCTGATTTGGCATTTCCATTTTTGTACAATCTGGGGGCAACAATTGAGATAACACATATAAAAATGACCAACAAAGTGACAATTTTGCAGAAATTTTTGACCCAAAAAACGCGTTTTGGCCAAAATATATTTTGCAAAAAAGTTGCCCAATTTAGTCTCAGTCTATCATTTCACACTTGACGAGATACTCTAGATGATAAATTGGACACTTTGGAGCTCGTTGGTGACAGCAAGAAAAATAGATAAGATAAAAAGTGAAAAAAACAAATTTTACGAAGAAATGTTCCTAAACAACGTGTTTGTGTCCTATCAATAAACAGTGAGTCCCAGACAATTATTTACTACACGACATAGACACGCTAGATGCAGAGTAGGTAAACTGAATGTCTGATTTGGCAATTTGGTACAATACAGAGGGCAACAATTGACGATAACAACAAGAATGACCACAAGTGACAATTTTCTAGGAATTTATTCCTTACGCGTTTAGCCCAAGAAAAAAAAAAATAATATTTGCAAAAATGTTGATAAATTTCAGTCCTCAGTCTATCATTTCACATTTGACGAGATACTCTTAGATGAGATAAATTGGCCACTTGGAGCTCATAGGGTGAACAGAAAAATAGATAAGATAAAAATTGAAAAAAACAAATGTTACGAATAAATGTCAGAACAACTGTTTGTGTCCTACCACTAACAGTGAGTCCCAGACAAATTATTGTACACAAGATAGACCAGGCTAGATGCAAGAGTAGGTAAAACTGGAAGTCTGGTTTGTCATTTTGGTACAATCTGCGTGGCAACAATGGACGATAACACAAAAATGGACCACAAGTGACATGTTTTCCAGAAATTTATGCCTTTACGCGTTTGGGCCAAAATCTATTTTCCAAAAAGTTGCCATTTAGTCGCAGTCTATCATTTCACACTTGACGAGATACTCTAGATGAGAATTGGACACTTTGTGAGCTCATAGGTGACAGAAAAATATATAAGATAAAAGTGAAAAAAGCTAATTTTACGAATTAAATGTTCCTACACAACTTGTTTGTGTCCTAGCCAACGAAACAGTGAGGTCCCAGCAATTTATTTTTACCATCATGAATATACACGCTAGATGGAAGAGTAGTTAAAACTGGATGTCGCTTTGGCCATTTTGGTTGTACACTCTTGGGTGCAACAATTGAGATAACACAACAATGAGCCACAAGTGACATTTTTTGCAGAATTTATGCCTTTTCGCGTTTGGCTAAAATCCAATATTTTCAAAAAAAGTTGCACAATTTAGTCTCAGTCTATCAGTTCACACTTGACGAGATACTCTAGATGAGAAATTGGACGACTTTGGAAGCTCATAGGTGACATAAAAAAATAGATAAGATAAAAAGTGGAAAAAACAAATTTACGAAGAAATGGGTCTTAAAACTGTTTGTGTCCTACCACTAAACAGTGAGTCCCAGACAAATTATTTTACACATGAATAGACACGCTAGATACAGAGTAGTTAAAACTTGGATGTGCTGATTTGGATTTTTTGTACAATCTGGCTGGGGGCAACAATTGAGATAACATAAAATGGCCACACAGATGACGACATTTTTCCCAGACTTTATGCCTTACGCGTTTTGGCCAAAATCATATTTTTTCCAAAAAAGTTGCCAATTTAGTCTCCAGTCTATCATTTCACACTTGACGAGATACTCTAGATGAGAAATTTGACACTTTGGAGCTCATAGGTGACAGAAAAAATAGATAAGAGATAAAAGTGAAAAAACAAATTTTACGCGAAGAAATGTTTCCTAACAAACTTGTTTGTTGTCCTACCAACTAAACAGTGAGGTCCCGAACAATTATTTAAACATGAATAGACACGCTAGATGCAGAGTAGTTACAACTGGATGTCCTGATTTGGCATTTTTATACAATCTGGGGGCAACGATTGAGATAACATAAAAATGACAACAAGTGACATTTTTTTCAGAATTTATGCCTTACGGCGTTTGGCCAAAATCATATTTTCAAAAAAAAGTTGCCAATTTAGGTCTAGTCTATCATTTCCCACACTTGACGAGAGATACTCTAGATGATAAATTAGCACACTTTGGAGATTCCATAGGTGACGGAAAAATAGATAAGTTAAAAAGTGAAGAAAAACAAATTTTACGAAGAATTGTTTCAAAACAACTTGTTTGTGTTCCTACCATCAAATTGACGAGAATATCTAGATGACGCAAAATTGGACACTTGGGAGCTGTGGTGAACCAAAATAGATAAGATAAAGTAAATAGGCAAAAATTTTACGGAAGAATTGCTTCCTAACAACTTGTTTGTGTCTTACCAACTAAACATTGAGTCCCAGACAATATTTTACCCATGAATAGACACGCTAGAGACGAGTAGGTAACTGAATGTCTTGCATGGCATTTGGTACATCTGGGGCAACCAATGGAGATAACATAAAAATGATCACAAGTGACAATTTTGCAGAACAGTCTATCATTTCAACTTGACAGATACTCTAGATGAAATTGGACACTTTTGGGGCTTGGTGACAAAAAATAATAAATAAAAATAAAACAAATTTTTTCGAAGAAATTTTTCCAACAATTTTTGTGTTACCACTAAAAAAG
>CAJHNH020005595.1:0-19455 GCA_905116865.2 Candidula unifasciata
GGGCAGAACCAGATATCTTACCTGCCTGTTCGTTTCTTAAAACACCTGTATATCCTAAAGGAAAATATCGAAAGATGCTACTAGCTACCCTGAACAGTTTTATTTTAATAAATAATACATATATTTTGACAAAGGCTGAAGGACAAAAAAAGAAAACAAAAATTCTCTGTAATCCCGCGTAGCTGAATGATTACATTTTCTTTCTAACCATTCATTAGATGGCTTTATCATTAAAGATTTCTTTATATTAAATTTATACATGAATTTTCGTCGTAATGATGCTTGATGACGTATAATACTGTATTGATTTTCAGACACCAAGCACGTAATATACAAGTCAAAGAACGAGGTCATTTAGAGGCTCTATCAAAGTGGATCTCAACCTTTCTAATGTGGCGACCCTTTAATACAGCACCTTATGTTGTGATGACCCTCAAACCTACAGTTATTTTCGTTGCTACCTCAAAACTTCAGGAAATATGTGGTTTCAGATGGTCTTTGGCTACCCCTGTGAAAGGGTCGTTCGATCCACAAAAGGGTCTCGACCCACAGGTTGAGAACCGCTGCTCTGGTTGGAGATATAAAGTATTCTGTAAATGGCTGTAGTTAAGAGGGCTAGGAGATTGAAATGGCTGTAGTTAAGAGGGCTAGGAGATTGAAATGGCTGGGGTTAAGAGGGCTAAGAGATTGAAATGGCTGTAGTTAAGAGGGCTAGGAGATTGAAATGGCTGTAGTTAAGAGGGCTAAGAGATTGAAATGGCTGTAGTTAAGAGGGCTAGGAGATTGAAATGGCTGTAGTTAAGAGGGCTAGGAGATTGAAATGGCTGTAGTTAAGGGGGCTAGGAGATTGAAATGGCTGGGGTTAAGAGGGCTAGGAGATTGAAATGGCTGTAGTTAAGAGGGCTAGGAGATTGAAATGGCTGTAGTTAAGAGGGCTAGGAGATTGAAATGGCTGTAGTTAAGAGGGCTAGGAGATTGAAATGGCTGTAGTTAAGAGGGCTAGGAGATTGAAATGGCTGTAGTTAAGAGGGCTAGGAGATTGAAATGGCTGTGGTTAAGAGGGCTAGGAGATTGAAATGGCTGTAGTTAAGAGGGCTAGGAGATTGAAATGGCTGGGGTTAAGAGGGCTAGGAGATTGAAATGGCTGTAGTTAAGAGGGCTAGGAGATTGAAATGGCTGTAGTTAAGAGGGCTAAGAGATTGAAATGGCTGTAGTTAAGAGGTCTAGGAGATTGAAATGGCTGGGTTAAGAGGGCTAGGAGATTGAAATGGCTGGGGTTAAGAGGGCTAGGAGATTGAAATGGCTGTAGTTAAGAGGGCTAGGAGATTGAAATGGCTGTGGTTAAGAGGGCTAGGAGATTGAAATGGCTGTAGTTAAGAGGGCTAGGAGATTGAAATGGCTGTAGTTAAGAGGGCTAAGAGATTGAAATGGCTGTAGTTAAGAGGTCTAGGAGATTGAAATGGCTGGGGTTAAGAGGGCTAGGAGATTGAAATGGCTGGGGTTAAGAGGGCTAGGAGATTGAAATGGCTGTAGTTAAGAGGGCTAGGAGATTGAAATGGCTGTGGTTAAGAGGGCTAGGAGATTGAAATGGCTGTAGTTAAGAGGGCTAGGAGATTGAAATGGCTGTAGTTAAGAGGGCTAAGAGATTGAAATGGCTGTAGTTAAGAGGGCTAGGAGATTGAAATGGCTGGGGTTAAGAGGGCTAGGAGATTGAAATGGCTGTAGTTAAGAGGGCTAGGAGATTGAAATGGCTGTAGTTAAGAGGGCTAGGAGATTGAAATGGCTGTAGTTAAGAGGGCTAGGAGATTGAAATGGCTGTAGTTAAGAGGGCTAAGAGATTGAAATGGCTGTAGTTAAGAGGGCTAAGAGATTGAAATGGCTGTAGTTAAGAGGGCTAGGAGATTGAAATGGCTGTAGTTAAGAAGGCTAAGAGATTGAAATGGCTGTGGTTAAGAGGGCTAAGAGATTGAAATGGCTGTAGTTAAGAGGGCTAGGAGATTGAAATGGCTGTAGTTAAGAGGGCTAAGAGATTGAAATGGCTGTAGTTAAGAGGGCTAGGAGATTGAAATGGCTGTAGTTAAGAGGGCTAGGAGATTGAAATGGCTGTAGTTAAGAGGGCTAGGAGATTGAAATGGCTGTAGTTAAGAGGGCTGGGAGATTGAAATGGCTGTAGTTAAGAGGGCTAGGAGATTGAAATGGCTGTAGTTAAGAGGGCTGGGAGATTGAAATGGCTGTAGTTAAGAGGGCTAGGAGATTGAAATGGCTGTAGTTAAGAGGGCTAGGAGATTGAAATGGCTGTAGATAAGAGGGCTAAGAGATTGAAATGGCTGTAGTTAAGAGGGCTAAGAGATTGAAATGGCTGTAGTTAAGAGGGCTAGGAGATTGAAATGGCTGTAGTTAAGAGGGCTAGGAGATTGAAATGGCTGTAGTTAAGAGGGCTAGGAGATTGAAATGGCTGTAGTTAAGAGGGCTAGGAGATTGAAATGGCTGTAGTTAAGAGGGCTAGGAGATTGAAATGGCTGTAGTTAAGAGGGCTAAGAGATTGAAATGGCTGTGGTTAAGAGGGCTAAGAGATTGAAATGGCTGTAGTTAAGAGGGCTAGGAGATTGAAATGGCTGTGGTTAAGAGGGCTAAGAGATTGAAATGGCTGTAGTTTAAGAGGGCTAGGAGATTGAAATGGCTGTGGTTAAGAGGGCTAGGAGATTGAAATGGCTGTAGTTAAGAGGGCTAGGAGATTGAAATGGCTGTAGTTAAGAGGGCTAGGAGATTGAAATGGCTGTAGTTAAGAGGGCTAGGAGATTGAAATGGCTGTAGTTAAGAGGGCTAGGAGATTGAAATGGCTGTAGTTAAGAGGGCTAGGAGATTGAAATGGCTGTAGTTAAGAGGGCTAGGAGATTGAAATGGCTGTAGTTAAGAGGGCTAGGAGATTGAAATGGCTGTAGTTAAGAGGGCTAGGAGATTGAAATGGCTGTAGTTAAGAGGGCTAAGAGATTGAAATGGCTGTAGTTAAGAGGGCTAAGAGATTGAAATGGCTGTAGTTAAGAGGGCTAGGAGATTGAAAATGGCTGTAGTTAAGAGGGCTAGGAGATTGAAATGGCTGTAGTTAAGAGGGCTAGGAGATTGAAATGGCTGTAGTTAAGAGGGCTAGGAGATTGAAATGGCTGTAGTTAAGAGGGCTAGGAGATTGAAATGGCTGTAGTTAAGAGGGCTAGGAGATTGAAATGGCTGTAGTTAAGAGGGCTAAGAGATTGAAATGGCTGTAGTTAAGAGGGCTAAGAGATTGAAATGGCTGTAGTTAAGAGGGCTAGGAGATTGAAATGGCTGTAGTTAAGAGGGCTAAGAGATTGAAATGGCTGTGGTTAAGAGGGCTAAGAGATTGAAATGGCTGTAGTTAAGAGGGCTAGGAGATTGAAATGGCTGTAGTTAAGAGGGCTAAGAGATTGAAATGGCTGTAGTTAAGAGGGCTAGGAGATTGAAATGGCTGTAGTTAAGAGGGCTAGGAGATTGAAATGGCTGTAGTTAAGAGGGCTAGGAGATTGAAATGGCTGTAGTTAAGAGGGCTGGGAGATTGAAATGGCTGTAGTTAAGAGGGCTAGGAGATTGAAATGGCTGTAGTTAAGAGGGCTGGGAGATTGAAATGGCTGTAGTTAAGAGGGCTAGGAGATTGAAATGGCTGTAGTTAAGAGGGCTAGGAGATTGAAATGGCTGTAGTTAAGAGGGCTAGGAGATTGAAATGGCTGTAGTTAAGAGGGCTAGGAGATTGAAATGGCTGTAGTTAAGAGGGCTAAGAGATTGAAATGGCTGTAGTTAAGAGGGCTAAGAGATTGAAATGGCTGTAGTTAAGAGGGCTAGGAGATTGAAATGGCTGTAGTTAAGAGGGCTAGGAGATTGAAATGGCTGTAGTTAAGAGGGCTAGGAGATTGAAATGGCTGTAGTTAAGAGGGCTAGGAGATTGAAATGGCTGTAGTTAAGAGGGCTAGGAGATTGAAATGGCTGTAGTTAAGAGGGCTAAGAGATTGAAATGGCTGTGGTTAAGAGGGCTAAGAGATTGAAATGGCTGTAGTTAAGAGGGCTAGGAGATTGAAATGGCTGTGGTTAAGAGGGCTAAGAGATTGAAATGGCTGTAGTTAAGAGGGCTAGGAGATTGAAATGGCTGTGGTTAAGAGGGCTAGGAGATTGAAATGGCTGTAGTTAAGAGGGCTAGGAGATTGAAATGGCTGTAGTTAAGAGGGCTAAGAGATTGAAATGGCTGTAGTTAAGAGGGCTAGGAGATTGAAATGGCTGTAGTTAAGAGGGCTAGGAGATTGAAATGGCTGTAGTTAAGAGGGCTAGGAGATTGAAATGGCTGTAGTTAAGAGGGCTAGGAGATTGAAATGGCTGTAGTTAAGAGGGCTAGGAGATTGAAATGGCTGTAGTTAAGAGGGCTAAGAGATTGAAATGGCTGTAGTTAAGAGGGCTAAGAGATTGAAATGGCTGTAGTTAAGAGGGCTAGGAGATTGAAATGGCTGCAGTTAAGAGGGCTAGGAGATTGAAATGGCTGGGGCATTTTGAGAGAGGACTAATGGCACAAAAGAGTTGAATGGTCGTAGATTACGACGTAGATCGAGAAAACGATGGAGAGATAAAATCCAGGCAGACCTACACACATTTAGTGTCACTAGCTGGAAAGAGAAGGCTAACCAGGGAGATGAATGGAGGCGGGTGATAAATGCAGCAATGAACCTCATGGGCTCGGAATGCTGAAGAAGAGAAAAAGTATATATATATATATGTATATATATATATATATATATATATATATATATATATATATAGAGAGAGAGAGAGAGAGATATCAATATGTATGTGTGTGTGTGTGTGTGTGTGTGTGTGTGTGTGTGTGTGTGTGTGTGTGTGTGGACGCCTCTAAGTAAGAATCCCATAGTAAACTGGAATAAGTACACTTCGAATTCTTATTCTTTAGGTACTGATCCGGCTGATTCTGCAACGTGCTTTGTTCCAAACGTGTTGGTGTTACCTTTCCTTTGGTATACACAATGCAGGACAAGATAGAGATTATGATACTTGGACATCCTAGGTTTCTGAAAAACAGCTAAGACTGTGTCTCCGGTATAATTGTCTTCCCTTTAGCACATTCTTTCGTCTGAAAAGACGGAAAATAACCAATGTAATTTGTGTGGTTCAAACATGTAGGGATAATTAGAAAAGACTCCAGCCACTTTAGTGAGACTTAAATTGTTTTTTGATGAAGTTTACCATCATCATCATCATCAAAATCATCATTATTATTTGTATTTTAATTATCTTTTAAACGATGCATGCATGTAAAAAGGTATGAAAAGTCAGAGGCCAAAAGTGCAGAGTGTAAATAATAAGAAACTCCACAGGGAAGCATGTACAGCAGGAGTCTACCATTCATCAGTAGAAGTAATCTCTCATCGACAAATGTTTCGGCCCACGAGCTCCTATACATTTTCAGAGAGTGGGCCCACCTGAGTTCATGAGACTCGGGGTTGGTTTCTCCTGTTGCACGTATAACCGGATTACAGGATGTTTACTTAACCCCTTGAAAATAATATGTGTTCTTCGTTATTTCCTTTGTTATAAGCTGATCGTTGGATACCTAAGCCGGTTTTAAAACATACAGGCCGCTGCGTTACACAGACACCGTTGTCTTTGCTACAAGCGTGCTTCATCAGCATCAGTTCTCTTTATGCCTGGTGGCACATGAGGCATCAGAGAGGACTTTCCATTCGGTCCTGTCCTGTGCAATCTTCAGTGCAGTTTCCCATGTCAGAGATGCCGGTCACTTTCCATCGTTTGTCTCCATGTTGTTTTTGGGCCCCCTTTTTTTTTCTTTCCCTCTGGTATCCACGTGAGAGCTGTTTTGGTAGGCATGTCAGGATTCATTCAAATAACGTGACCAAGACATTTCCATCTTCTCTTGGTTATCGTACTGTCTAGAGTTTCTTGGTTTGTGACTTGAAGTAGTTTAGTGTTTGAGATTGTATCTGCCCAGAAAATTGTTATAATTCTACTCATACATGTGTGGTGGAAGATGGATAGCTTGTGTGCATCCTTTTTGGTCATTCTCCAGCATTCTGCTCCATAAAGATAAACTGGCAAAATGATACTCTTGTAGAGTCGGAGTTTTGTTCCTCTGCAGTAACTGTTGGATTTCCAGATTTCGTCTCATCCGTTCAAAAGCTGTTGTAGGTTCTCTCAGGTACCAGCGTGCTTAGTTTATTATAAAGTACGTAAAGGATCCTGCTCCACGCCTTTATGAGTATACAGGGCTAGGCATATATTTCATAGAGCAAAGGACATTTGGTGAAAGATTTGGTCAGCATCATACCGACCGCATTTACTTCCAGTGACTGTACCTGGTACCCACTCTCGACCTGGGAGCCATGGTCAATTTCGAAAAATGTTAAGACCCGAACCCACGACTCTCCGATCCGCAGGCAAGTGTCTAGCCTCTAGATCAATGCGGCTCCCGTGCTTGGTTTTTAAACCGTGTAATTCTATTAACACGTATTATGATTGTGTAATTTTTGTGTTTTCTTGTCTGGAAAACCACCCAGACAAAACTACCCAGACAATACTTGCCACCTCAGTGATGGCAGACAGGTCATGAATAAGTAATGTTTCATCATCGTGTCACCTGTTTTCTCAGCCTAGCTGTCTGTATTGTCACAGTGAGACGAGAACTGGCATGACTAAGACACCCGTCTCGCCATGGGACGTTTGTTGATATTACAGCCCACCCCAGGTGGACTTCATTCTGTTCTGTAAACAATATAAAACACTAAGAACATGGTCAACTACGCACACACACCCCCCCCCCCCCCACAACAAAAAGGGTGTCTTTTTGGCCTTGACAATCGTACAACTTAAAATCCACAACTTTGGAATACGGACATAATTTATTCCAAACCATTTAAATGACACCACAGGTTACAGAAATGTATATTAACAAAGCATAGGTCGAATAACAAACACAGCAAACAATGTACGAACATATTAGACTTTAGTGCTTTGTCTAGAATACACAAAGATTTAGGAAAGATATTTGATGGTTGATTCCGGTGTGTATACGTCATTCACATAAATAAACAGTTTCTGAAATGTCATCGGTTAAGGCTCCTAATATAAGCCTACGGTTGAACTGGTTTTCTATGATTTGACCTTAAGGAATGTCATCCGAGTTGAGTTGAGTTGATGATTATTTATTTATTATTATCCACTTTCGTCCTTTTCAAGACGAAATTTTTTGTCATTTAAAGCTCTACTCTGGCTTTTGCTAGGGGCCGCAATATAGGCAGGCCATAAATATGGCCAGATGTCTGAGCGCGGTTTCTGGAACCTCTCCACGGCGATCCTCATCCGCATGTTGGCACTTTGTGTCATCGGGTATTTATCGCTTGTGTGATGTCCTGGTGGGGTAGAAAGTCAGTCAGTCTGTTGATTCCAGAACCGATATCACAGTACTCGGGGTATTTTCATATGTGCTGCGTCCCATCTTCACCAGCCAACGCAGAGTTCCAATACCATTGGGGCCAATAGCATTTCTCTTATACGCCCGTCTTGCTTTCCTCTGAGTATCGGCTAGATCCCTTCGTCACTCCCTGCCGCATCATTCTCACCAGACAGTGGTGCTTCTCTGACTAGTACACGTTATCCCAGAGGCTCTAAACACGTCTGCCTTAACATGCATCAATACTCCCCCAAGTTGTGCAAAGCCAGACAGTCAGTCCCTCTGTTCATTTCCCAACACACCAGCATGACCCGGAGAAAAGATGTAGACAATGATCATTTGAGTAATGACACTCGGCACTTTGAATCGGTTAGGATGTCTTTTTTTTTGTTTTGTTGGCCCGCTAACAGAAAAACTCCAGCCCCTCACTGGGGGTCCATACTTGCCTTAAAGTGTATAAAGAAAGGAGCTGGTACTCACTAGAAAGTGTGTGTGTTTGTATATATATATATATATATATATATATATATATATATATATATATATATATATATATATATATATATGTGTTTGTATATATATATATATATATATATATATATATATATATATATTTATTTATAAACAATTATGCCTTAAATAAAGAGGTGTCGATACTGCAAACAGTGGGGTGCCACCAGAAAAAGCGTTTTTTTCCAAATTGCGTAACAAAACAGGAATGAAGCCCATTGAGCCCACCTTCAAGCCCATAGAAAATTATCAGGGAGCTAAGCCCAGAAACCCCACAATGTTTTGTCAGTGTCAGCGTGCCTTCTTCTTTCTCTCCTTCTCAGCCTTGCCGCTTCTTCTCGCTGTCTTTTCCTTCTGTTTCTCTGCTGCTCTCTCTACTCCCTGTCTCCCTTTCTTTCCTTCTATATTTATTTGTTTTATAGTTACCTTATACTTTTTCTTACAGTTCGGTATCTTTCCTCCTCATTTTAAATGTATTCTTCCTTATCCTGATTTCTCCTCTTACTAATCAGCACCCATCATTTCTCATCCATTTGAATTTTATTCTGTCTGTTCTTTGCCCTACCCCCCCCCCCCACCCCATTTTTTTAAACCTTCTCCATAAATTGTTATCACATCTTTACATTCTATGAACTTTTTATGTTTGTTTTTCATTTCTACTTTGTCGCAGGTTAAAGATGGTCGGTATCTAAGCTAGGGAACACTCGGTTGTCTCATATGCTGTGATGTTGTGGAGTCTCAAGGAACACTCAGTTGTCCCATACGCTGTAATGTCGTGGAATCTCAAGGAACACTCAGTTGTCCCATATGCTGTAATGTCGTGGAATCTCAAGGAACACTCAGTTGTCCCATACGCTGTAATGTCGTGGAATCTCAAGGAACACTCAGTTGTCCCATATGCTGTGATGTTGTGGAATCTTATGGAACACTCGGTTGTCCCATATGCTGTGATGTTGTGGAGTCTCATGGAACACTCGGTTGTCCCATATGCTGTGATGTTGTGGAGTCTCAAGGAACACTCGGTTGTCCCATATGTTGTGATGTTGTGGAATCTCATGGAACACTCGGTTGTCCCATATGCTATGATGTTGTGGAGTCTCATGGAACACTCGGTTGTCCCATATGTTGTGATGTTGTGGAGTCTCATGGAACACTCGGTTGTCCCATATGCTGTGATGTTGTGGAGTCTCATGGAACACTCGGTTGTCCCATATGTTGTGATGTTGTGGAGTCTCATGGAACACTCGGTTGTCCCATATGTTGTGATGTTGTGGAGTCTCATGGAACACTCGGTTGTCCCATATGTTGTGATGTTGTGGAATCTTATGGAACACTCGGTTGTCCCATATGTTGTGATGTTGTGGAGTCTCATGGAACACTCGGTTGTCAAATATGCTGTGATGTTGTGGAGTCTCATGGAACACTCGGTTGTCCCATATGTTGTGATGTTGTGGAGTCTCATGGAACACTCGGTTGTCCCATATGTTGTGATGTTGTGGAATCTTATGGAACACTCGGTTGTCCCATATGTTGTGATGTTGTGGAGTCTCATGGAACACTCGGTTGTCCCATATGCTGTGATGTTGTGGAATCTTATGGAACACTCGGTTGTCCCATATGTTGTGATGTTGTGGAGTCTCATGGAACACTCGGTTGTCCCATAAGCTGTGATGTTGTGGAGTCTCATGGAACACTCGGTTGTCCCATATGTTGTGATGTTGTGGAGTCTCATGGAACACTCGGTTGTCCCATATGCTGTGATGTTGTGGAATCTCATGGAACACTCGGTTGTCCCATATGCTGTGATGTTGTGGAATTTCATGGAACACTCGGTTGTCCCATATGCTGTGATGTTGTGGAGTCTCATGGAACACTCGGTTGTCCCATATGTTGTGATGTTGTGGAGTCTCATGGAACACTCGGTTGTCCCATATGCTGTGATGTTGTGGAATCTCATGGAACACTCGGTTGTCCCATATGCTGTGATGTTGTGGAATCTCATGGAACACTCGGTTGTCCCATATGCTGTGATGTTGTGGAATCACAAGGAACACTCGGTTGTCCCATATGCTGTGATGTTGTGGAATCACAAGGAACACTCGGTTGACCGGTTTGCTGTAATGTTGTGGAGTCTCAAGGAACACTCGGTTGTTCCATATGCTGTGATGTAGTGGAGTCTCAAGGAACACTCGGTTGTTCCATATGCTGTGATGTAGTGTAGTCTCAAGGAACACTCGGTTGTTCCATATGCTGTGATGTAGTGGAGTCTCAAGGAACACTCGGTTGTTCCATATGCTGTGATGTTGTGTAGTCTCAAGGAACACTCGGTTGTCCCATATGCTGTGATGTTGTGGAATCTCAAGGTATCAGCGATTTCTTAGATCCATCTTCATCTTAGTCGTCCACTACCTTTTGATTTGTCTACTTTCATGCTGTATGCTCCCCTTGTTGGTATCCTTGAATTAACTCTCATTAAGTGGCCCAACCATTTTAGCATTTGTTTTCCAATGAATTTAATTATATTTGTTTTTCCAGTAGTACTGATAAACTTAATTATAATTACTGCAGAATTGTTGCGGCGTCCGTGGCTAAGGCGTTGTGAGTCTGACTCGTAATCCAAAATACCGCGATCGAAACCCACTGCGGGCTGCGTGGATTTTTATCGTGGTATGGGACGTCGCATGTCGACCCAGCCTAAAATGGGTACCAGGATAGCTGTCCTGGGAAAGTAAAGACGGCCGGTGTAATGCTGACCACATTACCCATTCAGTGCCGATTGGTCTGTAAAAACATGGGACGCTCTTCCTATTTACCCGATGCGCCTTAGGTGTGAAAAGGAATCTTTACTTTATTTTTTTGTACTGTAGAATTGTTTCCCCTCAACTTGTAGAGGCAGGTTTAGAGCCTGGGAATCTTGAACCCGAAGAATTACGGCTGCATGGTTAGCAGAGTCGCCATAAACTTTAGTGGTGATTTGACCAGGATCTTCTGCACGGGAATCTAGTAGTCAAACCACTCGACTAGCCGCAAATGTGTACACATTTTACAACTTCTACAACGTCTTCTTTCAAGATTGAACAGGATGATATCTAAGACTTCTCGTTGGACTGCCCTCCAGCAACTCTTTGAGTCGTGGGAGTGAGAAACTTCGGACAGCAGCCCAGTGGAGACAGTCAATCAGTCAGTCATTCAACCAATCAACCAAACAGTTAGCCAGTTATACAATTAACCAATCAATCATTTACACATTTAATCAATCAATCAGTCAATCAATCAATCAGTCAGTCAGTCATTTAACCAATCAAACAGTCATTAATTCAATTAATCAACTAACCAATCAGTCAACCAATCAATCAGTCAACCATTTGAACAATCAATCAGTAATTCAATAAATTAATTAGTCACTCATTCATTCATTCAATCGATCAATAAGCCAGTCAGTCATTCAGTAATGTAGTTCAAACAATGTTTTACGTCTGCAGCAATGCGAGAAGTACTTTTAGTTCCGAACTCCACTTGCCACCTTGAGGAAATGTCCCAAATTGTTCATTCAAGTAACTATATTTAACAAATCTATGTGCCTTTTTTATGAGAATAATGTTCTACACGTCCTTGCTAATTGAGAATTAATTGCAAACGATCTAAAATATAAATACTTGTTTCCAACCCAGTTCTACGTATCTAAATGGCGCTAATTTTTCAATTATAAAATGACATAAAAATCCTACAGGCAATTTATAGTAAGTTTTATATTAAGAGATTATTCTCGCTTGAAAGATGAGACAAATTGCTTGACGAGATTTTCTCAATTTATAGTAAGATTTATATTAGGAGATTATTCTCGCTTGAAAGATGAGACAAATTGCTTGACGAGATTTTCTCTTTTTTTTTTTTTTCCTTGATAAAGTAACAAAAAATGTATTGATTGACACTCATAGAAAGAATTAGAAAAATAGAAGAACACACTAGACAACATAAAAATTGAAAGCTAAAGTTACCGTGCCGGAAATCTAACCTTTTACCCCCAGACGACGTGTACGCCTCGCCATGGAAGCAAATGCACTAAGAACATAGTCAACGACGCAGCCTCTCCCCACCCCAAAAATAAGGATGTCTTTTTGGTCATGTCAATCTTACATCTTAAAATCCACAACTTTGGAATAGGGACATAATTTATTCCAAACCATTTAAATGGCACCATATGTTACTGAAATGTATATTAACAAAGCATAAGTCGAATAACAATCACAGCAACAATTTACGAACACATTAGACTTTACTGCTTTGTCTAGAATACACAAACATTTAGGAAAGATATTTGATGATAGATTCCGGTGTGTATACGTCATTCACATAAATACACAGTTTCTGAAACGTCATTGTTAACAGGCCTGTGACACCCCCCGAAAACAAATGGAAAGCGACGATCTAACAAAACTATTTGCTGGTGAAGTGACAGAGTCCCTGGGTAGCTCCATCAAATAAAACAAACACAAGAGCATTTTCCTGTTTATTCCGTCTTTCGACACGCAGAGTACAAGACGACTAAAACGATCTGCCATAATGAACTTGATAAATACACTTTTAATACAGCCATATAGTGAAAATTTATCTGTAGGCTAACAAAACAAACTCAAGTTAATCCTGCTATAAGGAAAAGGCCCTTGAGCTAGATATGGCGCACATTAGACATTAGATAAATGTGTACCGATATGGCGACCTTTACTATGCCTAACACCCCGCATTGTGCCAACTGCATCACACGGAAAAGTACAATGACGAGGATACAAGCCCTAACCTATGAAGAGTAAATGCAGCCTAAAATTTGTTTAGTTACCAGGTCCTTACTTAGCCTTGGTTGGCACTGGGACTATGTGGGAGGCTCCAACAGACTGACACACATAGAGCATCGCTCTGTTGATACAACAGCAGCTTGTTACAATAATTATTTGTGTTACCTTCCTCATTGTAGTAAACAAGATAGGCCATTGAAGGAATCATACTGCATGACAAACACGTAATCTCAACAGTATTAAGCACAATACTAAGGAGAGGAGAAACTTCATCCCTGGAATTAACTGGCTATGATTCCATAACAAAATCTACACGGTCTGGCAATTACATAATGATAATGGATTTATTAATGGCCAAGACACAACTGTCAGCCAAAAAAAAAAAAAAAGCATGTCATCCAAACAGCCATTTATTTAAGGTATGGCTTACTCATCAACCAGGCACTATAAAATGTGAAGACCATCGCACAATAGGTCTTATGAGTCACATGACTAAGATTTTACTGAGAATAATTATGAGAAAAATAAGGCACAACATTAAATAGAAATCAGCGATGAACAATGTGGATTTGTAGAAGGAAAAGGTACAAACAATGCCATATACATCCTAAGGACATTGTCAGAAAGAGATATAGAAGTAAAGACTGATTTGTATATATGCTTCATAGACTATACAAAAGCATTTGACTGTGTGAAGCATAAAAAAGTAATCAAACTGTTAGAAAAATTAAACATTGATGGGAAAGATCTACGAATAATAAAGAATTTGTATTGGCAGCAAACAGCAGCTATAAGAATTAAGAACTGTTTAGGTACATTTCAAAGCATAAAGAGGGGCGTACGACAAGGATGTGTACTGTCCCCTGATTTCTTTTCAATATACAGTGAATATATAATGAGAGCTTTAATTTGTATGCCCAGAATTGTGGTTTGTGGGCACAATATAAACAATTTACGTTATGCTGATGACACAGTCTTGATAGCAACAAGTCAGACAGAACTACAGGAAATGATAGAAACTGTGGTGTTAGAAAGTGGAAGAATAGGCCTCCGTTTGAATAATGGGAAGACAGAAGTAATGGTGGTATCAGAGAAACGAATTATTCCTAAATCTATATATATAAAAATCAATGTTTGTGTGTTTGTTTGCCCCTTATAGACTCGGAAACAACTGAACCGATTTAGCTGAAATTTTCAGGATATGTTTGTTTTGATACCGGATGTTCAACCATCATGGTTTGAAATTCAACCTGTCACTGTTAGAGATAGGTGACCACAATTTAAGCCATAATATTCGAAACTAATATTTATAATTTTAGTGATTTCTAATTATAGCCACGTTAGTAATTGCGCATGCGCCGTGCAGCCAACACCTCCTCTAATACATAGAGTAGGTCGTGGTACAGCAAACAAGACTATATCTATATCTGTGCAGGCAATGATTGCCACAATAACTATATTGGACACGATTTCTATTTTTTTTTTCAAACATCCTTCGCTGAGTTGAAAAGTAGCCGATGGATTGGTAGGGAAAAAGAGGAAGGGGGCATCAGGGACTATCTCGACGTCTGCGCAGACATTGACTGCGACATTAACCGTGTTAGACACGTGCGATTTCTTTTGTTGTGCCGTTTCAGTAATATATTTGGAATATCTATATATATATAAATCAATGTTTGTGTGTTTGTTTGCCCCCTATAAACTCGGAAACTACTGAACCGATTTAGCTGAAATTTTCAGGATATGTTTGTTTTGATACCGGATGTTAAACCATCATGGTTTGAAATTCAACCTGTCACTGTTAGAGATAGGTGACCACAATTTAAGCCATAATATTCGAAACTAATATTTATAAATTTATTGATTTCTAATTATACCACGTTAGTAATTGCGCATGCGCCGTGCAGCCAACACCACCTCTAATACATAAAGTAGGTCGTGGTACAGCAAACAAGACTATATCTATATCTGTGCAGGCAGTGATTGCCACAATAACTATATTAGACACGATTTCTATTTTCTGTTGTTTTTTTCAAACATCCTTCGATGAGTTGAAAAGTAGCCGATGGATTGGTAGGGAAAAAGAGGGGGGGGGGGGCATCAGGGACTATATCGACGTCTGCGCAGACATTGACTGCGACATTAACCGTGTTAGACACGTGCGATTTCTTTTGTTGTGCCGTTTCATTATTATATTTGGAATATCTGTCTATGAGAAAACAATTGCCTGCTGTTTTGAGTTGTTATAATCGGGACACTGCAGACACTTAAAATAGTTAAGTTGTCTTTTCGTTGATCCGATTAAGTGGCTGCTTGGTCGAATGGTTAGAACACTGGGTTCCTGTGCGGGAGACCAGGGTTCGAATTCGCAGTAGTTATTTTTTTTTTTACCCTGGACTAAAATAATATCCTCATCTGCTCTGTCGTGGTGACAGCACTAGCCATGTTGCTTTAATACTTAAAAAAAAAAAAAGACAAGTAAATGGGTAAACCATTTGATAATTAATTTTGACCTTTTCGCATACTTATGATTGCATTTTTTAACCTTTCTGATTGCATGGTTACGCTGAAATTTCATAGATATCATTTTATTTTCATTTAGATTTAGTTATTTCATCTGCGTTGGAATTTTAAGCTGTGCTGTTTACCATGGCTTTCATTTCCTAATTATGGTGTTTTTTTTTCTGTGTTCATTTGCTTTTCAAGTGTTTTTTTTCCTCCCAACTACTTCAATGACGGAAAGAGTTGTCGGTTAATTTAGGGGGGGGGGGGGAAACTATTAACTGAGAGAGCTTTAAGTCACAGTAACTGCTTTACCCACTTAAAGTAGCAGCAGCAGTAATAGTTGTGGTTGGGCTGTTACACCATAGTGCCCTCATGTGAAGACCGCCGGTAAGGTTATGGCGTTCTGTCGGGAAGTGAAATTATACATCCTAACCTAACCAGTCTGTGGCGACAGCACTAGCCATGCGGAACCAAATCTTCTGGCTCACGACTGTCTCTCTACTCCGATGGTAACACAGATAGCAGTGACATTATTTAATCTACTGTGGTGGTGGTCGTGGTAGTAGTTGTACTGGTACTTGAAGGGTGATGTGGTCAATATTACACTAGCCCCATTCACTACCTATTACAATTCCTGCTCCCCATTTTAGTCCAGATGGACAGGGATGTCAATGTCAGTTACAGCAACAAAAAAGTATCGCCAGGTAGTGATTTTCAAATCCTTCGAAGAGGGAGAGAGCCGTAGTCGGTGGAAGAGGGGAGGGGAGGGGGTAATGACTTAACTTTAAGATAACTTTAAGAGCTTTACATGTGATTTTCAAGTTCTCATTACCTAATATGTTTATATTTTACTAACGCTACCTCCGCTTTTCTATTTTTTACGACTTACTTTGTTATTCACAAGTACAGTTGTAGCTTTACTTCCGTCCCCTAGAGTACAAACAGCTTTAGCATGTGATAACCAAATAACCATTTTTGTTACTGTGCTGATAACACCATTTAAACGACCACTAATATAAAGACACAATTATAAGGTGCGTGTTCTAAAGTTGGAAAACCAGACTATTTCTATATCTGTGCAAAGAATGATTGCGACATTAACTATATTAGACACGTGCGATTTCCATTGTCTTTCTTTTCCAAAAAACCTTTGATGAGGGAGAGAGTAGTAGGTGGATTTAGTTGTGGTGGTGGTGGGGGGGGGGGGAAGGGGCGAGGGGATCAAAGACTATATCTATATCTGAGCAGACAATGATTGTATTAGACACGTGCGATTTCTGTTTTCTTTCATTTCCATTTAGCCAAACTATGCCACAGCAACGCGTGGCCGGGTACAGCTAGTGTGTAATAACAGTTGATGGTGTTATTTTAGGACAAGTTCAGAAATTTAAGTATCTGGGCACATGGATAACATCAGATGGAAGATACATAACTGAGATAAGAAATAGAATATGACAGGCAAAAACTGCATTTTATCAAATGAAAAACATCTTGTGCAATATATCCTTGTCATTGAGAGTTAGAAAAAGAATTCTTGCTTGCTACATACATCCAGTTTTAACATATGGCTGTGAATCCTGGACAAACTGGTAGGCAGGCCAAACAATTTCTGGAGGCCTCGGAGATGTAGTTTTACAGAAGAATGCTTAGAATACCTTGGACAGCCAAAAAGAGAAACAAAGAGGTTTTGAAAGAGGCGGGAGCCCGAAGACAACTTATCACAGACATCAAAAGGAGACTCATCATTTTTCGGCCATGTTATGAGAAGAGGGAAAATAGAACATGTTGTGACCACTGGAAAGATATGTGGAAGGAGAGATAGAGGAAGACAACGAGAGAAGATGCTTGACAGTCTTGTTGGATGGCATGAAGGTGTGTCGGCACACGAACTGATACATGCTGCAGGAGATCGCAGATTATGGAGAGGCATGATCGCCCACGCCAGTCGGCAAGGCAGCTGATGATGATGATGATAACTCATCAAGGAAAGTATCTCCAGAGCATTTTTACGAGTTTGAAACAAAATTAAATGTTCACACTTGGCTCAATGCTGTGTAACGATACGACGTGGGGAATAGGTCTCAGTAGACTGGTCAGAGCCTCTAGTGTAAAAAAGAACATTTAAATCGCTGAAGCCAAAGTAGTACGATCAACGTCTGCCCGTGCCACTGCCTACTGCGAAAGTCTCTCCTATAAACATTAGTCCGATGAACCAACTGTCCATTTGTCCCTCTGGTCATGCAGGCAGGCGTTTAAATCACTACCACAACGAGGGAGCAATCTGACATCAATATCCTTTGCACTTACCATAACGTCTTGTACGATTGTCTGATCAGCGTAGCAAGAGATAGTCCGAAGCCTGGGAGTCATGACCCGAATCGGCCGCCCCTCCCCTCCCCAGAAATAGAGTAGGTCAGCGGTTCTCAAACTGTTTGTGGAGACCCTTTTTGGGATCACTCAGGGGTCGCCTAAGACTATCGGAAAACACATATTCTTGTCCCCACAACCCAACCCCGGTTACGCCCTATAGGCCAACCCCTCCCTCCTTCCTTAGACACTCAGTGTACGCTGTTGGCGTCAAACCCGTCCCTTTTTTTTGCCCCTACTTGCGCGTTGGAGGTATATAGGCTGAGCGTCATTTCATTGAACGAAGTTTTTTTCGTCAGGGACACTAGATGAGTATCATTTATTCTATACATTAGAGTCCTATGTAGTCACTTCATAGTTAGAGCATATTTGTGTATGTGTACTGTGTTGTCCTTTATGTGCTAATGAAAGCTAATCGCCGCAACGTCCTTTGTTTGTTTATTGTGATCGATTTTGTAAAGCTAACATAAACTAATTGTTGTTTTTTACCAACTTTTTCTCTTCCCTATAATTTTCTACTCCTTATAAAAACTTGAAGTTATGAAGTAGTAACGACAATAATTGTATGTTTGGGGTCGCCACAACATGAGGAACTGTATTAAAGGTTCGCCGCATTAGGAAGATTGACAGCCTCTGGTCTAGCCGATAACGGGTCGAAATAATTGTTGTAGGGGGACCAACTTTTGAGGATCAGTACACACCCGTTGTGCATGCTCCCGCTGTGGAGTTGTTATTATTATTATTGAACACGTAACGACACAATTTCATTAGCTTAACAAACTTAGCCGGTTACTTTCCTGAACGGGCGGCGCTACAACGTTCCTAGATCATTCATCAGTAACACAATATATTCAAAATTTTCCAAGACCTCTAGTCTTTCCTCATTACCACGTACATCTTTCTATTAATCAAATCTATCTCATCTAATAACAGGACTTTGTAAAATTGTTGCCTGGAAAGACGTAAAGCGGCCAACCAGCTCTTCGAGAAATGGAACTCACTGGGAAAATAATTACAGGAAAACCAAAAATCGCATGTAAAAGATGAATAGATAGAGTGAAGTGAGAAAGCTGTGGAGGGTATAGCACAAAATATTCTAGGTGGCAAAAGATGCGAACGTTTGAGCTAATGTTGTGTAGGGTGTTTGCAGCAGGAGAGAGAAAACTATGAGAACGAACAAACGGACGAACGAACTTAATTAAAAGGTCTGAGAAATAGTAGGGGGGGGGGGCGCAATAGTCATTAAGACACACGCCCTAGATAAGCATAATAATATATTTTGCCTTGACCTCACTCCTTCCGAAATCTTTTTTACATGCATACGTCTTTTAAAAGATAATTAACTGTTAAATTGTAGTAGAATGATGATGATAGCGATGATGACGATTGATGCTTATCGGATGGGGATGTTGAAGAGGATGAATAATGACAATTATTAGGATAAGCAGGCCACGCACTTTAAATGTAAGGCCTCCCTTTCAAGCCCCATAATGTCTATACGGCAAATCAATTCTAAATATATATATATATCATTTTATCTTACATATAAGATGTGTGGGATAATATAATAATAGTATATATAAAATATATAGATATATATACTATATATAAAGATATATATATATATCAAATATAATCTACCATTGTTTATATTTCAATTTATTTTATGAATGAAAGTGAAAATACAATGTTAGAATGGAAAAAGTTACCTTTAAAATTTTCAACAAAAAATACACCTCATGCAGGCAAAAACCCGGGCATATACCAAAAACTTTTCACATATGGACACCACGTGAAGGGCCC
>CAJHNH020005596.1:0-12500 GCA_905116865.2 Candidula unifasciata
GCAACTTCAATTCTGTCAGAACGAACTATGAGACAAGCATGTCTGATGTGGCAAGGCCTTATCGATTGTATTCAGACTTCTGTCACAACAAGCGAATTAACTAAAATAATTTTGTCTTTCTTTACAACTTGCACTTTTGCCAACACTTGCTCATTCCCTGTCCGCCTTGGCATGGTCAATAGACTCCCTACAGAATCGACAATGAGCAGAGAGAAACTCTGACAAATTAATTATTAAATTTGAACAGCAAATTTTCATATCCCTTCAATAATATAAATGGCTGCAGGTTAAATCTATTTCCCTTTTGGCCTGAGTAGGTATATAAATTAATTACAAGCTTATTGACACAGGAAAAAACAAAACGACAGCATCAATGTTTACCTATATAGATCATTATCATGTAGTAGGTTCTTTGCAGAACGCGCTTCAAAAATTGGTTGTGCAATCTTCGTGTTGGGGCCCTGCCCCCCCTTTCCCAGTCCCAGCCTTTGCTTATTTGTCCTATCCCCATGCTGCTTCTATGACCAAAATATTTTCAGTTTTTAACAAGAGTTTTTTATTACTAACCCTTTTTTTATGTTGTTTTTAAAATGCGTATTTTTTTCTGGCCCTGTATTTGTATTATTTTATAAAATTTTAGCCAAAAACCCACTTTATTTCTAAAGGGGGGAGATAGCGGACTCACATCCGTATGTTTCTCAGGGGAAGGGGGATGTCCGCGACTCCACCCTTGTTTCTTCAGGAAGGGAGATAGTCCCCGGGTCAATCCGATGTTCTACAGGGAAGGGGGATAGTCAACGATTACATCCCGTACGTTGTAAGAGAAATAGAAATATGATCACATCCGTACGTGCCAGGGAGGGAGAAGTCCACGACCACATCCCTACGTTGTACAGGGAAGGGAAGTCACGACTAAAATCCGACGTTTTTACAGAGAAGGGAAGTCTACGATCCATCCGTGTTTCTCAGGAAGGAGTTAACGGGTCCATCTGTTTCGTTTCTACAGGAGGAGATAGCCAGGTACGTTGCTACAGGGAAGGGAGATAGTCTACGACTCACATCCGTACGTTGCTACAGGGAAGGGAGATAGTCTACGACTCACATCCGTACGTTGCTACAGGGAAGGGAGATAGTCCACGACTCAAAGCCGTACGTTGGAAGGTTAGATACAGGCCACAGGGAAGGGAGATAGTCCACGACTCAAAGCCGTACGTTGCTACAGGGAGATAGTCTACGACTCACATCCCGTTCGTTGCTACAGGGAAGGGAGATAGTCCACCACTGAAGCAAGGTGTTTGAGCCTCAAAGTTTAGGTATACAGAATTGCAGGCGTGTTTTATAGTAGACGAGGCAGGGGTTGACCAGCAAACACACTATCACTAGCTGAAACAAGACAGCATGAACACCGTGTGCTTAGCGCAGGGACAAGAAAAGGCGAGCCCACATACTACTGAACGTTTTAATCACAGGTTTTAATCAACGCATATAAACCAGCTATCCGTTTGCTTCTTTTCCTTTTCCTCTTTTAAGATTCGAAGACTCGGAAGGCATGCTGAGAAAGGTGGACATAAGAATGGTCCATGTAAAGCGGTAAGCATTGCTTCATGGGTCTTGAGTTGTTGAAATCGTCGCGTGTGGGTATTTTCTCCAGGGATACGGGTGTGTTGTGAAATTAACAAGCAGACAAACTGGCTGGTTGGTTCTCTACCCCTCTATTACAATGATGCATGACAAGCTTGATATGATCAGTTCTCTTTGTGAGCGAATGAACCGTGAGAAGGCACACAAAGGTTATCATGGTTCGAAAAGAAGAATGGTGAAGCGGGGGTGGGGTGACCTGGGGATTTGGTTGACACTCAACTCTCAGACGAAAGGCAAGACGTGTAACATAGGAACGATCAGGAGGTAAACAAGTAGGAAATGAAACATGCTAGGATCAACTTTTTTTCTATGAACAGATGGTGGAGACAAAAAAAAAAAAGGATATTAATTTCTCAGGGAGATGCTGCGAGACGACTGACGATAGCATTGGGATATGCCAGGAACCTTTAGGATTAATATGAACTGGTGCTATGGACAGGAAGATAACCAGAAACAGCGGAGAGATAGCCCAGGTCACGGGCACACAACTGGAAATGACGTGGCTATAAAGGATAATAAGAGAAAGGCGAGGGTGCCAAGCAAGAGAACTGACGAGAGATTGGAGGGTAGCTGAGAATAAGAGGGCGACAGGTGACAAGAATGACAAATGACCACGTTTTGAAAAGAACAAACACATGGGGAGGAAAAGGAGAGAGCTGAAACAGAAGGAGATAATGGACAGTCAGAACCGAGCGTCTTAGCCGGGGAGTCGCAAAAAGAACTGGGTTTTGTGAACAGGGCAGTTTTCTGGAGGACCGAAAGTTAAGCTACCCAAGAAGAAACTTTGAAAACAGTCGGTGACAGTGAATAACCTGTGAGTGGTGAGGCCAAAGACAGCAAACTTTAATGAAACATGAGTAGTATTTTTAATGAATAATTGTCGCTATACTGATTTGCACATTGCATTTTGTAATAAAACAACCTAATTTCAATTGATGCGTTGAACGATCACTGTCCATGTTGTAAACACAAGAGACATACAAACATTGTCTTATATATTTTGTTCCGCATAGGCGCATCTGAATGAGCTTGGGGAATGTGAAAGCTGTAATTGTACCACAGACGGACATAAAATCAGACTACTACTGCTAACACTGAAGTGGAACTCTGCTGGCTTCTGAAGAGTGGAATGGATTCTTAAGTGAATGACTCGGTTGCAATGCTGTCGGTTCTTAACTCCATGTTTTTCATACGCAAAGTCTTAATAGCAGCTCTACTGCAGCAACCGTTATTTGCACAATCACTAATGGGGAGAACGGTGTGGAAAAGACGTATTATTGGTAGAATAAATGTATGGGCAGATAGAAGATCAGTGAAAAATTATGTCGACGCAGCGGAGGTATCGTTTTATAGATGAGAACACACTGGGCAGATAAAAAGAGTAACGAAGCTGTCTGCAAAGAAACTGGCTCAATAAGTACAATGACTGTAGACTTTCTATATTGTCTGGTTATTCATGAGAAGGCGAAATTTGCGGTACATCATGACAGTGGGAAATAAATCGAAAAGGATGGGGGGGGGGGGGGGGGGGGAATGGTGAGGGAAACCAAAAGAGCAAATTTTGGCATTAAAGCATTGAAGATCATCTGTGTCAGAAGTGACTGAGGTAGGCGAGACAGAAGGTTGTGGATAGACATGACAACCAACGCCACACGACATGGACTAGAAAATGAAGAATAAGAAAAAGAAGAAGCAGGAAAAAAAGAAGAAGCAGAAGAAGAAGAAGAAGAAGAAGAAGAAGAAGAAGAAGAAGAAGAAGAAGAAGAAGAAGAAGAAGAAGAAGAAGAAGAAGAAGGAAAAGAAGAAGAAGAAGAAGAAGAAGAAGAAGAAGAAGAAGAAGAAGAAGAAGAAGAAGAAGAAGAAGAAGAAGAAGAAGAAGAAGAAGAAGAAGAAGAAGAAGAACAAGAAGAAGAGGAAGAAAGAGAAGAAGAAAAAGAAGAACAAGAAGAAGAACAAAAAGAAGAACAAAAAGAACAACAAGAAGAAGAAGAAGAAGAAGAAATCTATAATTAATAACCAAATCTCAAGACTCGTAACTCTCACAATATTTCAGTTGCCTATAAAGTGTCCCCATCATTAATATTTGATATTGACATTATTGTATAATGTGGCGGGTAAATTCGCTTTACACTAGCGAAAGCACTATGTGCAATTTACAGAGGGAACTACAAACAGTGAATCATCATAAACGTTTATATTACCCCCAGCCTTGCTGGTTAAATGAGAGGATTCGGGATTCGCCCATATCTGATTCCCTACTGTTATTAAATTGTATATTTAAATGTACTTAAGTTCACTTACACAAATAATTACAGTTAAAAAAAACTTCATAACACTAGAAGAAACATTAAAACTATAACATTTATTTGGAAAATTCTAGCTATTATTTGGAGTGGCTGTAGAAATAAAATTCTTTATAATGGTTTGGGATATTAACACTTAGCTGTAGCTCAAGTTTCTTTGGTCAGCTTCCAGCCAAGCCTCGGAGACACATCAGGCAGGCCGACTCTTCCAGTCCAGTCCAGACAATCGGGCATCTGCAGCTACGTTGGGATTTACTTCTGGAACTCCCACCTGGAACTACCATCTGGAACTAGAACAATAGAACAGTCCCTATACAAACAATTTGGAAAGTTCTCACTGGCGACAACAGTACCTCCAGTTCTCATATAATGTTACACTACACATACATATGGAGTAAGGTAATCACAAGTGTTCACATTCTTTACTGGTACAGAATGGGAGTGTTTACAGAACAAGGCCCATAATTCTGATGGGGAAATATTTAGGAAACATTAGTTTCATGAATACTCCCTAGCCCAATAGTTTACATCACACAATAAAAAAGAACATTCATCAGTGTACATTGTTTTGATGTCGGTACACCAGTACTTCTTTGAAGGGATAACATGCTTACACACACAGTCACATTTCACAATATTCTCATTTCAACCACATGGGTTCACATCACAAAGAATGAGAATCAGGGAGTGAGTTTACATGGGCCGGAAACTTATAACAGGTGCTTTGTACGGTTTGAAATTAAATAGGATTGACACATCTCCATCAATAAAACTGGGTGCTGGGATAGATGTCATAATGCAATCATAGGTGACAATGGGCATTCCATCCGTCACACTATTAACATAAAATATACAACACTCACTCCAGTTTAAATCTAAATCCACATGTGTGAGAAAATCTTATGCAGTAGAGTTTAGAAGTTGTGAGGGGTGAAATATAATAATTAAAATTGTAAGGCCACCTGCTGTGGTACTGAAAATATATTCCTGGTAATAGGAAAATATATATACAATAATAATTACAAACATGGGCCATACATCTCTCTTCTTCTTCTCCGACAGTGTGAATATTAAATTTAGCCACCCTGTGTTATTCACTTTTTTTCAAGCTCTTAAATCAGTCTCAGAAATATCTGGACTAAATCTAAATTAAAGCAAGACAGTGATTTATCACGCTAATATCACCATGAGGTCAAATCAACTTAGTAAGGATTAGGTATAATGAATATACACTTCATTCCTTTTTTAATTGTCTTACCATGCTGAAAATCGGAACTGGCCGAGATTTCACATGAGGACATACATTATCACTTAATTAATATAATTATAATAATTAAAAATACCAATGCACGTTTATAGTATCAAGTAAACATTATTTTAATCATCAAATAGATAATATGTTTGCATACATGTATTTACTAGATTATAAATGTGGTTAGTTAGGATCAGGGAATTCACAAGGATTTCTAAGCCATGCGGGCATCACATTTCTTAGAGTTTAACCTGTGAAATTAATTCAGAGGAATAAGCAGCAATAAGTCAAATTAAACTAATTCTTTTCACTCACCCCTGGTAGGGAATTCAAACACACAATGGTGACTGCAGTGGGTTATACTGCTGAGTCATAAGCAGACAGAGAACCGTCTAGCTTACCAAGTGTTCTGTTTCAAAAGGAAGTTCTAAAAAGGGGAAAATAACTCTTGAGTTTACTCATTGCACTACTCTTCGCTTTTTATACCTTTCAACTCCTAATTAATTAACTAATAATATTGCTATAATAAAGCAATAAGTAAAAATTAAGAAAATTTAATAATATTGCTAATGCAAAGCAATACTTAAAAGGACAGAAACAGTTGTCCAGACCAGCTCGTCACATATAAACAAAAATATGTTTTCCTGGAACATGTTCACGTTATGTCATCTATGTTTAGTCCGCCTGCAATATGAGTTATCTCCAACCACTTCACGAAACACTTGTGCAAAAACAAACAAAATTACATTATATGCATGCTCCCTCAATTATAGTTATTCAAATACAAGTTATTCACAATAAACACAGCAAATGAGGATTTGTGTTCACATTGTCAGAGGTGAATCAACATTTCCGTCAACTATTCATTGATTGATCTGCCTGCAATACGAAATCATGAAATCAGACGAATGCTAGGAATAAAGCCAGTCTTACAGGTCATCAAAAAACAACAAATGAAGTGGTCTGGACACCTAACAAGAATACCCTGGAACTATTTGTCACATCGAGCCACACTAAAACGTTACAACGGATATAGAGCGAGTGGAAGACCTCGGAAAATATTGAGTGATGGCATTAAGAACATCCTTACAGAAATGAACATCAGTCTTAATAGTGCTCTTGACACAGCTCATGAACGAACATTACATCTCCCTCTGACACTTTGATGAGGTGCAAGGTGGAAGAGAAGAAAAAGAAGATCTGCCTGCAGGTTTACCACCCTGAGATTTCCACATCAACAACAATAACAGCAACAACAAAAACCATTTTTTTAAAAACCTGGGCAGGTCCCAGTTCAGCCCCCAAGAAAGTTACAATTAGGGCACTTGTTACACCAGATAACCGCTACACCAGATTGGTGTCACCTGCCTTCTGTCTTCGGGAAGGAAATGTGGTAATCGATTAGGAAGAAGGACTGCATGTCCTTAAAACACACTTAAGATCCCTTATTAAACAAACGCATTTAAAAATGCATTTTCCACTTTTGAATACAACTGATTTTAGATGAAGCGATAGCACAGTGCTTTTAAATAATTAGGATAAAAGCATTTATTTCAGCTCACCAAGTCTATAGTACATTCATTAAAAATATTCTTGTCATTCTAGGCCATTTGTGCTCTTTAGTGTTAGATATTATTATTATTATTATTATTATTGTTATTATGTTATCAATAGCTTCTGTAAAATCTCTGAGTGGGGACATGGGAAAAAGGGAGGGGGTGGGTAGGGGAGAGATGCGCTCAACCTTCCTAAAAAAATCTAGATAATGGAGTTAGGGTGCTCATGGTACCTGAATTGCCAGGTTCGGAACCTTTGGCTGGGTTCCTGTGGAGATACAAGTGCAGATACAAGTATTTAACCTGCACACACCACCAGACAGGCCAGCAGAAATCACTGACCAGGGATATCAAAGAAAACACTTATAAATAAAATAAAATAAAAGAATAAAAGAGAAAAGGGCAAGCACCTCTTCTTGTTTCTGAAGTTAATACCATGCAGCATTGGTTATCGTGCCGTACACAGCCTTGTGACACCCTGAGACCAGCAAAATTTAATGCCATGTAGCATTGGTTATCGCGCCGTACACAGACGTGTGACACCCTGAGACCAGCAAAAGTTAATACCATGTAGCATTGGTTATCGCGTCGTACACAGACGTGTGACACCCTGAGACCAGCAAAAGTTAATACCATGTAGCATTGGAAGCCGTAAAGCCAAATTAAAAGCAACCTTATGCCTAGATTACTTTCAGGAAAACACAATAGACCTTCTTGCTAACATGCATTCTATATCAACAGGAAAGAAAACACTTGAAATACTAATTATATATATTAGGGCTGTACCGAATATTCGCTTCGGGGCCGAATAGTGGACCTAATAACTAATCTGTATTCGGCCGAATATTTGCGGTCGGGCCGAATACGAATAATGGTTACCTTACACCCTTTTCTGCATACACTGCGATAGACTGAAATAACTCTCTCATTAACACAATAGTTGCTGTTGCCTAAGTCTGTCGTAGCGGGGAAAACTGCGACCCGGTTGCGCGGTACAGCATCCAGTTTTAACATATGGCTGTAAGTCCTGGACAATCGGTAGGCAGGCCAAACAATTTCTTTAGGCCTCAGAGATGTGGCTTTTCAGAAAAATGCCTAAAATACTTCCCAAAAAAAAAAAAAAAAAAAAGCAATCAAGAGGTTTTGAAAGAGGCGGGAGACCGAAGACAACTAATCACAGACATCAGAAGGAGACAGTCATTATTTTTCGGCCATGTTATGAGAAGAGGGAAAATGGAACATGTGGTGACGACTGGAAAGATCTGTGCAAGGAGGAATAGAGGAAGACAACGCGAGAAGATTCTTGAAAGTCTATTTGCGTGGAATGTAAGTGTGTCAGCACACGAACTAATACATGCTGCAGGAGATCGCAGATTGTGGCTAGGCCCACCCCAGTCGGCAAGGCACCTGATGATGATGATACACTATTTGTATTCGTATTCGGCCGAATAATCGATCCCACTATTCATATTCGGATGAATAGCAAAATTCCTATTCGGTACAGCCCTAATATATATATATATATATATATATATATATATATATATATATATATATATATATATATGAGTCATTGATATCCAAGCAATGCTTACATGTCGATAGTAATGAGAACATACAGATACAAATAAACACACATTCATTTGTAGGACACGCAAACACATATGTCTCTATAGATAAAGATGTGATAAGACAGAGACGGTAAGGTACAGTAGAAGAATTAAAGAAGATGAGAAATAAAACAGAAGGAATTTAGTTGTGTGAAACAACTTAAGCTAACCAAAACTGCTTAACCATTCACTTATAGTAGTGGATATTGAGAAAGTCTTACAGATACAAACCAAAAAAATCAAACTAGTAACAAATGGGCACATAATAGGACAGAGGCAAAACTGTAGGCTAAATAATACACAACGATAAAGGCTGGGTCGACCTGAAAACTAAGGTCATTTTTGAAAAATGTGTTTGCATAGAACCACATGTACATGCATTCCTAGGTGTGCTCATGTGTGTGAATACAACCACATATACATGCATTCCCAGATGTGCACATGTGTGTGTAAACGACCACATATACATGCATTCCCAGATGTGCACATGTGTGTGTAAACAACCACATATACATGCATTCCCAGATGTGCACATGTGTGTGTAAACAACCACATATACATGCATTCCCAGATGTGCACATGTGTGTAAACAACCACATATACATGCATTCCTAGATGTGCACATGAGTGTGTATGCAACCACATATGCATGCATTCCCAGATGTGCAAATCTGTGTGTAAACAACCACATATACATGCATTCCCAGATGTGCACATGTGTGTGTAAACAACCACATATACATTCATTCCCAGATGTGCACATGTGTGTATATACAACCACATATACATGCATTCCCAGATGTGCACATGTGTGTGTATACAACCACATATACATGCATTCCCAGATGTGCACATGTGTGTGTATACAACCACATATACATGCATTCCCAGATGTGCGCATGTGTGTGCATACAACCACAAATACATGCATTCCCAGATGTGCAAATGTGTGTATACAACCACATATACATGCATTCCCAGATGTGCACATGTGTGTGTATACAACCACATATACATGCATTCCCAGATGTGCACATGTGTGTATACAACAACATATACATGCATTCCCAGATTTGCACATGTGTGTGTATACAACCACATATACATGCATTCCCAGATGTGCACATGTGTGTATACAAAAACATATACATGCATTCTCAGATGTTGTCGTGGAACAGGTTCCTTTTACACTCACTAAAGTGGTGTTATCTTGTTAGGAACCGAGACAACTGTCTTTTGGTGCAAAGAGCAGACAGTGTCCCTGGATACTCAGATACAGACTCGAATTGGCTCGCGAAAGAAGGTGAGCTGCCTGAATATCCCCAGAAAAGGGATAAGGGAATTTAGATGCCTAAACACTTAGACAGAGCAGGTTACCCCTCCCGACAATTTCCCTTTCTGGTAATAAAATTAAGCCCCCATCTAGACTATGTATATTGGTAGACAACACTGACACCATACATACATCTAGAAATAGAAATAAACTTTAACTATGAGTTTAAATCAATCATAGGAACGTTTATTAAATTAAAGTAAAATTCAATCATCTATTTACTTTTGAAAATAACATTATTCAAACTAAGTAGGATGAAAGATAAAAATGATAGTAACATGAAACTGTCGTCATGAGAGGATCAGTGGGAAATAACATACAACAATTACCACCTGGAGTTTCCCAGAGGATCATCCATTTCAAAGACTGAGGTGGAATGTTGATCTGTCCCAAGCACCAAGATCTTCCTTAGGGCACTCCAATCATTAGCTACAACCAGCCTGGCAGTGGTTTGGAAGCTCGTCCTGCCACAAGGAATCTGTCCTCGGCTTTTCAGCAGCTAGGGATGGAAACAATCAAAAAATATATAGTCCCTGCTGCTGTTTTGCAAAATAAAATATATTTCCAACTTTCCCTCTCTCTTCATATTGTCAGAAGTGGGATAATGGTCTAGTAGCCTTGTCATTTACATAGCTTCCACTTCTGACTACTGTCCAGTCCAGATGAATGTCTTCCATCTTCTGTCCTTCAGGATGATAGTGTAATACCACTCATTTACACAGACTCAGACAGCAATATGCAGTTGTAAATGCAACACAAAATCAGACAGAATGTTATAGAATTCTCTCTATAAATGTTGAGAATTCTAGATAAAAGGTCTTGCCTTTCCTGTCTTCCAGATATTCCACTGGGTGTTTTCTTGGACAGCATGTCCTCAAATCACAGCATTTAATACTGCTGTGTATAAGTAAAATGATACATTAATAACATCATGAATAATACATCAATAACCTGAAAACAAAATTCAGCACTTCTACAACAAGCAAAACATTATGAATTATAGAAGTATGAGCATGAGAAGAACAATGTCTCCTATGAAATGTTACCATTGAAATGTTACCATTATCTACACAGACTCTAATAACCAGCCATAGATCATTCATCTACCAGCAATAGAAGATAGATAATTTCCTAAGAGTCTTAGATACAGCAAACAGAAGTAACCTCCTAGATACCGAACAATAGGAATCAGGAATAGATCATAAAGAAATGGTTTCCTGTCCATGTGCAGAAATGGGTCAGCGTGGTTTTCCTCTGTCTGGTACAATTCTAATATTGTACACGAAATGCGGCCCGAAAACTGAAATCACGATTTAATTAACAGTTACTGTGCTCACCTGGATTTAGATGTAACTATATGGTCATGTTTGCTAGGGTTTTTAGGCGGCGAGAAAGACAAAGTTCTGCCAAAACGGCCCGCTCTAACACCTGCTTGCTGACCTGAAGTAAAATGGCTGGCAATCTTGTCTCACTGCGGGATCCGGTGTTTGGCCAGGATTTTTCCGCTACGTTGCCGAGTTACTAGCCGTATATTTTTATACGTGAAAGCTCAGGGGAATTACAAATAAGACAATGGAAAATCCCCAAACAGCAACCGTAGGCTATAACCGGGATATCTCTCAATGCGTCTTATGACGAAAATGAAGTCACTGGGCGCATGTAAGAGGGAAAAATAGAAGGGTCACAAAGGGGTGGTACGTCAGCCAAGTATCTTGTCTACTTTAAGCGGCGTCTCGCGACAGATGTGCAAATCTGTGTGTAAACAACCACATATACATGCATTCCCAGATGTGCACATGTGTGTGTAAACAACCACATATACATGCATTCCCAGATGTGCACATGTGTGTATATACAACCACATTTACATGCATTCCCAGATGTGCACATGTGTGTGTATACAACCACATATTCATGCATTCCCAGATGTGCACATGTGTGTGTATCCAACCACATATACATGCATTCCCAGATGTGCACATGTCTGTATACAACCACATATACATGAATTCCCAGATGTGCACATGTGTGTGTGTATATATGTGTGTGTATTTCTACATGTCTGTCTGTGTTTGTGTGTGTGTGTACAGTGCACACCAGCCCCCTACCCAACAATTATCACCAGGTAGTGGAGTACCGGTCCAAGCCACTCTTTATGGTGCAATTATCACTTCCTAGCCAACATACTTGACATAAAGAAATCAGACCACAATTATAGCCGATACTGCGCGTAGTAGATTGAATGTGCTTGCCTGCTTGTTGTACCCCCCCCCCCCCCCCTCCCCACCAGGACATCACACAAGCGATAAACACCCGATGACACAAAGTGCCACCATGCGGATGAGGATAACCCGTGGAGAGGTCCCATAAACCCCTTTCAGCCGTTATGGCCACATCTATGCTTCGGCTATATTCAGGGGCCCCCGGCAAAAGCCAGAGTGGGGCTTCAAATAACGAAAAATTGCATCCCACATAGGGACAACAGATTATAGATTGAATGTGGTCGATTTTTTTTTGTTTTCATATCAGTGTACACAATGCGAGTACAACAACGTCTAAACCAGTAGAACAAAGCCATCTCACAGCAGAATACAACTGTAAAGCCAATCATAAAACAGTGTGAGTGCACGTGCATTTTTAGAAGTGTTCTAATTTCGTTCCCATTCTACGAAATGCATGCTGCGAGAAGCCAGCAGTATTCGGTTATATTTATGTTCTGGTTTATTTGCCCCCCTTGCGTAGCTAATATTGTGGTAAGTGCGCCAGCTCTCTGGCTTAATGTTTCTTTCCTCGGAGACAAACCTC
>CAJHNH020005596.1:17500-19449 GCA_905116865.2 Candidula unifasciata
AGTTAGGGAATGTGTTCTCACAGGATTAGTCAAGTCTGTCCCATCTCTAACATCAGCTGTCAATGTTAAATCACGTTACATTCAGAAGTGATTCACTCCACAAAACTTTGGACCTAATGATAGTTAAACTACCTTTTTTTTCTTACTAGGAAATCTTACATTAATCGAAAATGAAGAAATAGGAAAAAAGTATCACATATTTTAAGCACATGGGTTCTTTGACTTCTCGAAAGAAGTCACAAGAAGACTTGCATTAGCAATGCAGAGATCATGCAGCATGAAGAACCTATGGCTGAACAAATGTAAATTAGTTGCAGTAAAAGTATTGAGCGCATGCATTTTTCATGTGGCAACTTACGTTTGCGAGTCCCAGGCTCCCACTTGATCACTGAAGAAAAAGATTGGAGCCTTTGAGTTAAAAAAAATATTTCATAAAAATTCTCACAATACCATGGATCAAGAAGAGGAAAAACACGGACATTCTATAAGAGTTAAACATCATGAACAGTGTCCTGTCCGGAAAGTTGAAGTATTTTGGCCACATCACACGTCATGTGGCTGAGAAAAGACGGTGATGGAGGGTGCGGTTTGTGGAAAACGAGGCGGAGGTCGACCTCTGCGAAGATAGATATAGGACTTTGAATGATGCATCGACGTTGAAAGCACATGGGGCTGGAGAGCTGGTTATGAAGGGGGACACTTTCAGAGCCACGTTCTGTTATAGCTGAAAATCCAGGTTACTAAAAGTAAATATGCACTCAGTACAAAGATTGTTTGACGCTCCCCTCCTCCCCCATCCCCCCCCCCCCCCCCCCCCAACTAGCCTGCCTTGAAAATTCCTGACGTCCCCCTGGGAGAGAGAGAGAGAGAGAGAGAGAGAGAGAGAGAGAGAGAGAGAGAGAGAGAGAGGGGGGGGGGTGGTGGCGCGCTCCTATGCCTGGGGACAACTGAGTTAGAAAACAGGCGCTTGAATAAAATATGGTTAGGTCGAACTATAGTCGATTTATTCCTTTGGGTAGGACGTGTTAGGCGAACTATAGTCGATTTATTCCTTTGGGTAGGACGTGTTAGGCGAACTATAGTCGATTTATTCCTTTGGGTAGGACGTGTTAGGCGAACTATAGTCGATTTATTCCTTTGGGTAGGACGTGTTAGGCGAAATATAATCGATTTATTCCTTTGGGTAGGACGTGTTAGGCTTTGGAATATTCTACGCCACTATATGGCCACTAGAACCTAAGGACTCAGACCCATTGAGGCTCCCACTGCAAAATTTTGCTTTGGGTGGTGGGGATTGGGGTCCTGAGCCCTCCCATCTCCTTTTAAAACTTTAAGGGGGTCTAGCGATCTCTTTATCATGAGGAGCGGTTCTCCGTAAAAGTATGTATTCACACACTTCATATTTCAGTTATCATTGTCAGGCCATTCTCAGAACGTCGCTCCTATCAGAGCCTGGCTGAAATAACTCTGGTGTGAGGTTGGGTCGATTAGTGGTGTAAGGGTGAGAAGCAGTACAGCCGTTTTCTGGGGACTGAGCCAGGTTAAATGGCGCAGCAAACATCCTAATTGCTATGCCACCTGAGTAGAGAAGGCAGAAAAAAAATATTGCTTGTGTTGAGTTTGGCACAAGATACAGGTTACAGAAAAAGCAAGATTGAGAAGCTGGAACCGACATGCTTCTTGAAACCTGATACCACTGCGCTAGCCTCGCACCCGGAAACCGGTTTCCACTATGCTAGCCACGCTCCCTAAAATCTGCAACCACTACGCGAGCCACGCTACCGGATAATACTACGCTAGTCTCGCATCCGGAAACCGGTTACCACTAAGCTAGCCTCGCACACGGAAACCGGATATCACAAGGCTAGCCACGCTCCAGAAAACCTGAAACCACTTTGCTAGGCGCGCTCCCTGAAACCTGATAGCGACTCAAACCAGTCGACATATCG